>CM053594.1:127473158-127495359 GCA_028646575.1 Pseudocheirus occidentalis | reverse complement strand
CAACAACCCTGGGAGGCAGGTGCTATTATTTGTAGATAAGGAAACTGAGGAAAACAAAGGTTAAATGAGTTACCCAAGGTAACACAGACAGCAAGTATCTGAGGTAGGATTTGAACTCAGGTCTTCTTGATTTCAGGCCCAGAGCTCTATCCACTGTGCCACCTAACTGCCTCCCAGAACCAAGATTCATATATATATATACACACACACACACACACACACACACACACACATATATATGTATATATATATATATATATACACATAAAATTACTGTCAAATGAATTGAGATAAATTTGTGTCTACTGCTACTTTTTAAAATATATAGGTATGAAGGTAGTGGTGGGTGGTTTGGACACAGAACATAAAATGGATTATATATAAATACATATATTTAATCAATACAAATTCCATGTACTGATTTATAATACACATTGTTTAGTTGCTCTGAATTTCTGAGACCAGATAGTTACATCATCCTATAGCTGCCTATCACTTTTTTCAAAAGGGAAATGAAAGAGCTAGGAACATGATTCCGTGTTCTACCCCCGTGCAAAATCTATTATAAACTAATTAAATCACTTCACCTTAATTTGAGTCTTTTAATTAGTTTAAAAACTATGAAGTGAGGATTCACTAAGATTGTAAGAGTTCTCTGGAAAGCACAGTAAGAACATTCTGAGCTTTACAAGTAAGAATAATTTGCACAATTTGTTCTAGTGTTTAAAAGGATAAGGAGAGGATGAAAATACCAATCTGTCATTATACAATTTCCTATCTTATTTTTCCCTCCTTTCTGGAGGAGAAAGAAACAAAGTGGAAGCAGTTGAGAAAGGAGGAAAGGTACAGGGGAGATTTGCAGTGAGGTAACACCGCTCTTCACTTGGTAAATATAATCAGAAAATAACAAATGACTCTAAAGCACAAAAAAATGACGAGTAAGATTTGATGGGCTGGAATAATTGTGTGAAAATCTTCTCCATGGATCACTACAAGGTATGAAATGCACCCAAGTGTCTCAAATCCCTGAGGGGGGACAATTATCTCATAAAACCACACCCTCCTGAGCTGTCCTTTTTTGTTATTTTCTGGAAAATACAAAGTGTATTCCTGACTAAAAGAACAATCTGAGACTGAGAGCTTATGAGTCTAAACCCTTGGTTCAAATATGATGCATTGTTTTGTTTTTTAATTTAACAACTACATTCTTCACAATTCTGAGCATGTGTACCCATTTTGAATGAGATCATTTTTTTTTTTCAATTCTTTCTAATGAGCCATTCAATTTAGCAATCAAGATGAGTCTAGCCTGGAATACAGTGAAGTGATTACAGGGTAAGTTCTCAGTTCTTTTTAAATTTAATATTTCCTTTAGCCACAGCAAGTCATTCTTCTGACATTCAAGAATGTCATGCAGTCTGAAAATCTATCTCCCCGCCCCATTCCCAGATTTACTTACTTTTCCCAGAAAAGAGCAACAAGAGCCCGATTTTGTAATTTCTTGGCTTTTGAAATTTAAAGCCATCTGTATCCTTTTTTGAAATGTCGCTGCTCTTCAAAGGTAAATGGATAATATTATAACGTGTTACATTAGAAAAAAATGCTGACTAAATAATGTTAAGATTCTCACATTTCCCAGATGTTAATCCAGCTGCTGTTCAGCCTCTCCATTGGGTATATTCTTAATTCTAAGGGTTCTGGTTACACAAGTCTCTCACAGGCTCACTGTAATTGTATGACTTGGGGAATACATACATATATTTCAATATGGCTTTCATTTTTGACTCAATATAGAAAATACAATATCAATATAGAAAGGACAATATAATCATTGTCATATCTATATAACTTTATTTAAAGTTAAGGTACTATGTCAGGGCCTAATTTTATCCCACTTAAAAACTTTCTAGAAAAAAATGCATGATCCTTTATATTTACTTTATATAGAAAGGCTTATTTAGATAGCAACCACAGAATTATAGGGTATGAAGAAGGGACCTGATGAATTCTCTAACTCTAACCTTATAGACAAGAAGCACTGTGGTACACTGAAAGAGCATGGGATTTTGTAATCCAAAAATTTGGGTTTTGCTACCAGCTCTAATACTTAAAAACCATCTGATTAGAGTCAAGTCACATAAATGCTATAAACCTCAATTTACATATCTGTAAAATAATAATAAGATATTACTGGCTTCTCAGAATAATGAAAAAACCACTTTTTAAATTTTAAAATGCAATATGAATAAGAATTATTACATAAAAATTAACAAATACTTAAGTGCCTATACTCCAAGTCCCTATGTTAGGTATTAGGGATAAAATGACAAAAATAAAAACTGTACCTGCCCTCAGTAAGCATATGTTATATTATAATTTTATATTCTCTAAATTAATTTTTAAATTTGTCAATGACTTTACAAGTTTAATTTTTAAATTACTCTCTTAATGTGTATATATGTATATAATGAAGAAAGTATGTAAAGAATTAGCAAATATTATGATTTAATAATGAAGAAAATATTTAGCACCATGGTTTTAACTCAATGTAATTCAACTCTATTGACCTGGGCACTTCTTCAAAAGTAGCTGAGATTAGAAAAACTGTGGGAGGAAATATTTTATAAAGTTACAATGAAGCACATTTCCAAGGCAATAAGACATAGCTATTAACCATAGAGAAATGGCAGCCTCAAGAAAACTAATACATGAGGAAACTGAAGTCCAGAAAAGTTTAGTATCATGTCAAAAGTTATGTGGTAAGGTCCCATATCTGCAGTTTGAATATCAGTCTTCTGACTCCTAGTTTACTGTTTCTTCCACCATATCATGCTGTCACTTAAAAACAAATAATATTCCCAAAATATATAAGCATCCTTTCTTAATGTACCTTGCACTTACACATTTGGGTACACATTATATTCCTGTTCTGATCTGAGGACAGGGATTATTGAACTAAATCAAATTCTTATGCAGAGGCTGTGCTTATTTTCTCTACATTATTTTAATTTTTACATATGCTTCTAGCACTACATTTAAAACCTCACTGTTGAATGATATGGATAATAATAATAATATCCATGTAGCACTTACTATGTGCCAGCCACTGAGCTAAGTGCTTTACAAATATGATCTCATTTTACACATGAGAAAACTGAGACAAACAGAGGTCAAGTGACTTGCCCAGAGTCACACAGCTAGTCAGTGTCAGAGGATGAATTTAAACTCAGGCTTTCTTGATTCCAGGTCTGGTATTCTGTTGCTCCAACTTGCTGCTCCTTTTTACAAAGGTAAAATGTCTGAACAGATATCTAGTGAAACTGGGGTTGTGAGGATCAACAGTTGGGTAGGTGGAGGGCAGGAGAAACCCTTTTCTCCAACAGATGGAATTATTTTGTCTTAATCATCTTCTATTTGCCTTAGGTTCCTTAAATCAGATTTAAGTTACTTTGCTTTGACCATAACTGCTTTATAATCATCATCTCTGATGTAGAAATGGGTAACTGTATATGATTCACAGACAGAACAAAAAAAATTCAGTTATTCCATTACATTCAAGTAGCAGAGATTTAAGACATCATTGTTTTTAAATTGATGAAAGGCTAACAAACCATTTTTACATGCACAATCACATTTTATCTTGATGAAAAAACTGGGAGGCAGATACTATATAGGTGATATTATTATATGCATTTTAGAGGTGTGGTTGCTTAGAAATGACCTCTCCTGAGTCACACAGTGATCCTGTGCTTGAGGCAAAATTTGAACTTAAGTCTTTCTTGCCTGGAATATAGTAAAACATCTACAAACTATACCTTAAAATCACAGTGATTGCAAAGATTTCAGTAATTAAATAAGACCCCATAACAATTTTAGGCTCATATGAAAAATATTTACCAAATTTGGTGGAATGCAAACTCAATGAGTCAACAATGTGACATAAAAAAGCTGATGCACAACATTCAGAATATAAGAATATAAAACTCATTTGTATTTTACCAAGTGACATATTGTGGAAAGACATAAACAAGCTGGAGAGTGTCTGGAGGAAGCCAAAAGATATACTGAGGGGCCTTGAAACCGTACTCTAGGAGAATTATTTGAAGGAATTGGGAGTGTTTAGATTAGAGGAGATTCAGGCTGAGGTAGAACAACAAAGCTGTCTTCAAGTATTTAAAAGGCCCATTTTTGTATTATTTGGTCCTAGAGGCAAAGGGTAAATGTATATAAGCATATTTAAGTATAATGTAAGAAAAAAGTCATAAAAATAAAGAATTGTTCAAAAGTAGAATTAGCCACCATGGGAATTAGCAAGTTTTCTATCATTCCCTATATCAAAGAGTCATTTACAAGCACATAATCCAAAAGAAAACAGGATGGCAGGGTTCAGCTTTAATTCAAGTTAAAGGAGAAATCAAGATTATATAAATGTTTTTAAAAAATCAAATAAGTAAAATTTCGTTTCATAATAAATCAATTATTTTTTGTTTTATAAAACATTCATATGGTGACAATTTTGTCAATATACTAGTACTCTAAAGTATTCAAATTCAGCAAGCATCAGATTCCTGAAGGTCACCTATTGACTTAGAAAACCACAAATTAACATTATTTATGTTGTTTTGCATTTTTATGTATTTTTTCCAATATTTCCCAATTATATTTGAATCTGGTTCTCACAACAGCATGAGCTTGATGCCTCAGCTCTGAGATATCCAGTAAAAAATGTTGTTTAGGCTCTATGTGGTAAACTTTAATTGCTAGGTGTGACAACAATCAGTAACTGATTTAATCCTGTGGTTTGTGGATGCATTCTCATTAATTTAAATAGGCTTTGCTTACTTTAGAGAAAAATAATTTCATGGAACTATGATCTTAAGGAATTCTTGATATGATGAACTCATGAATACCTACAGTACAACAGCAGCTCCCAATTCAGAAAATCTGAGGGTACCTTGACACCATTAACCTACTATTTTACTATTTCTGCGAGCAGAAATGCCTGGATTCTCCCATTCATTACTGATAGCCAAAGGCAAATAGCTAATATTTTAGAAAGAATCAATATTTTGATAGTTTTGATAAATACAGTTTAAAGGTGTTAAAATAATTCATTACTGTTCAGCCTGTTTGGGAATAGATGATTCATTAACACCTCAATTCATAAATCTATATGTCAATACACAGTTTTATCTGAATAATTTTTCCAGGCAACAAGACATTACATATGTCAGAAATGAAGACTACTCTAACAATGTCTAAAAGAATGTGTTCTAAGTTTGTCATCAACAGACTTCAACATGCTGACTCAGATTCTCCCAAAGCCAAGCTTACTCTCTGGGTATATTAGCCACGCTTGAAAACTGCAACAAATTCTTCTGAACTTCTAAGGTATTAATATAACAAAGAACTAAAATTGCCATTATACTTTATTAAATCAGAGAAAAATATATTTGGACAAAAAATTACTTAGAACTTCACTGGTCTTCACAAAAGCAGAATCCTTTGTAAATCCATTAGGCAAAATAATCACCAAAGAATAACATTAAAAAGTCAAAGATTAAATTATAAGAAACGACATCTTCTCAGCACTCAGTATGGTGGTTTGCATATGGTAAGTACTAAAAAAAAACTTTGTTATATTAAATGTTTGGGGGAAGGGGAGAAAAAATAGTTGTTAATATATGAAGACTATGTTATTGATGTTTTATGACTTGGTATTTATGGTCATACAGATTTTGCTAATATAAATATTAACCTTTAAGAATGCACAGAATTTGGAAAATTTAGAGCCAGAGGCCAGGGCCAGGGACATTAGAACACGCTCTGTCAGATCAACCATTCTAGTCTTCCAGAGTGGTTTAAGAGGGAAATATTCAGAAGACAGTAAAACCCCTATTGTAATAGTTGGCTTTACAATTTGTATATAAAATTGAAAAAACAAAACAACAGTAGATACTTTCAACAACCGATGCAACGCTAAAAACCGCCACTGTAATACGCAGTTGCAGTTTCAATGGCATATAATAAAAGTTAATTCTCCTTCTAGTCGCAAGAAACCAGCAAGCTTCAAACTGTCAGGGAGTGGGGGAGGGGTGTGGAAGAGTCTACAAATTAAAATTCCTTATATAGAATAATAGATTCTCCACAACCAAATAAGGGATTTAAATCATTCCTATAGAGGAAAAATATAATCTTCCAGTAAAATATTAATTAAAATATTAAATTCTTACACAAAAATGAGTTTCAAACTGTTGATCCACAAGGCAATTAAACGACTCAGCAGACTAAGTTAGCATCCAAAACTCATTTTAAAAGCCCTTAATGGAAAGAAGAGTCGTACAAACACAGGGCAGGGCTCATCAGTGATCTATGTTGAAAAGAAGTGGCCATCAATAAACTGTTAACTAAGTAAAAGCAGAAGCAAAGCACTTCAGTTCTGATAAATTAACTGGAGAATGAATTAACCAGAGAATATTTGGCTGTCACTGTACCAGACACTAAAACACATCATCCATCCCTTCTTATATCCTCAATACAAGGACCTTAAGTCAACTCCTTTTGAGGGATTAGGTGCAACATTTTACTATTTCAGGACTGTCTACCCCTCATTTTAAAAAATCTACATTCCTCTATAAATCTAAAATACCTAACAAAACTCAATGTGAATACATTAAAACACAGCAGCTACCATTTGATAGACACTGCAAAATGTTTTAAACAAGAATTTATTTTTACATTAATAAAAATTTTTAAAAGATATTTGCTTCCTTCTTCCCATACACCCAGTGAAACATTAATTTTTGTGAAGTTTCCCAATATTTTGTGGGCATTTTAATTAATCTTTTGCCCCTCCTTAACTGTCTTTTAAAATATTCTCCTATAATTATTTATTATGTCTTTCTCCACCGTCACCTACAACACCTTATCATCTGGCTCTAATGGTTCCCATATAAGCCATAATTGACTGTCAGCTATTTGTAAGGCAACTTGTCTAAAGGTATCATCATAACCCCGGTAGACCCTAACCTGTGAACACAGAAGGAGGCATGGTGAACAATCCTTAATGAAATCAGGTAGCAGGTACGAATAAACCCCATTCCTCTTTGGCTTTACTCATATGACAAAGTTGGCTGCTAGCAAAACATTAAAATGACATAGGTTGGATATGGGGACAAGTCAAGATAGTGTAAGATGAACTGAAAAATGCAAGAAAGGTTCAGAGGTTATGATAAAAATTAAAATGTAATCAAATCATTGTGCATAGTAACAATATGGTAATGAAGATCAACTATAAAAGACTTAGCTGTTCTGATCAATACAATGATCCAAAACAATAAGGATGCACAATGAAAAATGCTACTCAGCAAACCCCCACAGAGAGAGAAATGATGAACTCTGAGTACAAAGTAAAGTATTATTTTTCACTGTATTTTTCTAATTTATTTTTTTTTTTGCAATATGGCTAATATGGAAAAGTTTTGCATGATTTCACATGTGTAATTGACATAACGTTGCTTTCCTTCTCAGCGTATGGGGAGGGGCAGAAAGGAGAAAGAGAATTTAGAACTCAAAATTTTAAAAGAAAAAAATGTGAAAATAAAAAAGTAATAAATTTATTTTTAAAAGATCAGAAGAAATGGAAGGGTAAGAGGAAGTAGGTAGAGTGGAATTAGAAAATACACTATAAGTAGGACCATATCTTGGAAACAGGACTTTTATATTTGGTCTATGGTAAAAACAATATTGGTTTGTGGTTGAAACAGTAGGGAGAAAGAAGATACGGAGTTGAGAAAGTCAATTAATTATAAAGACTGACTCTTTGGGGGACTAGGTGGCAGAATGAATACAGCACCGGCCCGGGAGTCAGGAAGACCTGAGTTCAAATCCAGCCTCAGAAACTTAACAGAAAACTATCCCTGTGACCTTGGGCAAGTCACTTAACCTACCTTCCCCTCACCAAAAAGCAAAAAAAAAAAAAAGACTGACTCTTAAAGCATAGAACAGTCATCAACATGTATAATGAAACCCTCAAGGATAGTAGAAAAGGATAGTTTAAAAATGAAGACCATGAACTAATTTAGAAAATAAATTGAGGGTTAGGAAAGGACAGCAGTAAGGATATGAAAATGTTGTATAAAGGAATAGCATGAAACTCATGCAAAAAAGCGATAAAAGAATGGTAATAGAGGAAAAGTTTGGCAGGAATAAGTGGAAACAATATGCATGCCTGCCCTTATTCTTAGGTCCAATAAGTAGGGGTGAATTGTAAGAGTAGCCACCAATACAAAGGGTTTCAAAGAATGCAATGTCCTCAGAAGGAGGCCAGATTTTGGTTAAAATGAGTAGTTAGAAGGCTGTAAAGTTTTGAGGACATAAAGGAGTTTATTAAAAACATAGTTGAAGTTAGTAGATTCCCAAAGACTGACGAATGGCTAAACAAATTGTGGCACATGAAAGTAATAGAATATTAATGTGCCATAATAAATGAATACAAAAAAGAATTCAAAGAAGCCTGATAAAACCTATTATGAAATGATTCAGAGTGAAACAAGTAGAAATATGAAAACAATATACACAAAGGCTATAATAACAATATAATAATAATAATTAATGAAAAAATGAAACTGAATACACTATATAGATAATGACTATTCTTTGGAGAGTTGAAAAAATATATTCCTCACCACCACCTTTACAGAAGAAAGAAATGGAGGTCAGTGTGGGAAATACAGTGGGAAACATCACATATACCGCCAAGTAAAATTAAATGTGTTGACTGGTTTTTTTTCTTTTTAAAAATTCTGTAAGAATGAATAGTTTAATATAAAGGAGAGGAAGGGCATATTCAGAAATGAAGGTGATGTAGAAACAAAATATTTTAATAAAGATAATCAATAAGCATTTATTAACCATTCACTGTATGTCAAGCACTGTGGTAAGTACTAAAGATACAAAGAAAATATCATGTTCCAATTGGCAAATTTCTAATTTAAAGTCCCAATGAGCACGGGGTTGAAAAAATGTTTCAGATTGTGCCTTAGGAAGAATAATGGCAATATAGATGAGAAGAAGAGCAAACAGGCATATCATTTTTGGCCAATACTTGATAACCAGGACTGCTTATACTATCACAAACATTTCTATTCCTCTAATGGGTTACTAAGATTCTTCTAGACTATAGTGAGGTCAACTTCCAATTTTTCAGGGAATGGAGGAGCAATACACACATACTGCAATTTTATTTCAACTGCATGATTGAAAAGTTGCATTTAGGAATTTCAAATGACAGTATGGTAAAAAAGAGAAAGCAGACTGAAAAATAAAATCTAAAAAGGGGTCATGCCTAAAAGGTAAAAATTCAATATTCATTCAACTCTTCAAGTTTGGACTGAGAAGATACTAGGCAGGGGTGGTGAACTTGAGGCTTTGTGGCCTTCTAGGCCCTTGGGTTCAGCTTTTTGACTCAGCCCAAGTTTTATAGAACAAAACCTTTATGAAAGGGGATTTGTTCCGTGAAGTCTGGATTCAGTCAAAGGGCCACACTTGAGGACCTAGAGGATTATATGGGATCTTGAGGCCCCAGGTGCCCCAACATTTATGAGGGGTGAAAACAAACATTTAATCAAACTTTTAAATCATGATGACTCTTCTAAAGAGATTTTAGCACCAGCACTAAGATTAGTACACTGTTTGTTTCAATGGCCTTGTGCTTTTACAATGTATTTACAGGTTCCCTCCTCTGCAATGTCACCCAACTATACATATCAAGACTTGTACTCTGTAAACCGAACATGGTCCCCAAACTTTGGATTGTTTCTTGCCAAATCCAACAGCCTGGTAAAACTCCTGTAGAAACTTCTTACTTTTCTATTTTTTGGACACATTGACCTTTAGGAAGCATTGCTTACTGGTGGAGGGAGGGAGGTAATTCCCTGAGGAGGTGAGGCAATGGCTTTAGGCACTGGTGGTGGATCTAAGGAAGACAAAGGAAGAGACTCCATCAAGAAAGTGTTCAACTAGATTGCAAATGTTTTGCTGACAAGGACCACACCTCCCCTACTTTTGTGCATGAAGTAAATGGGGGCAGTTGGCACTAGCATCTGGAGGGATCAGAAAGGTTTCTTGGAGGAGGTGGTCCTTGAGCTGATCTTTGAAGGCATGTAGGTATTCTAAGAGATGGAGCTGACGAGGGAGTGCAATCTAGGCATGGGAGATAGTCTGTGAAAATGAAGGGAAACAGGAGATAGGAGTGTCAATATAAGAAGACCAGCAAGAAGGCTAATTTGGTTGGAATAAAGAGGAACAATAACCAAACAGCCTGAAAAGATAACCAGAAGTCAGAATGTGAAGAGCTTTAACTGCCAAACAGGCACTTGTAGGGGTTTATATCTTATCCTGGAAGCAACTTGAAGCCAGCACAGCTTTATGCAAATAGGGATAATGGGACTAGATCTGTCAATTTGACAGCTCTGTGGAGAATGAAAGAACTGGAAAAGAAAGTGACTTCAAGATGAGCGGCCATTTAGAAACTATCTATTGGAATGGCAGAAATGAGAAATGAGAAAGGCCTGAACTAGGGTGGAGATTACTTGAGCACAGAGAAGGGGATGGATGCAAAAGATGCGAACTGAGCAGACAAAGCAGAATTAACAAGACTTGTTAAACTTGACTTAAATATGGCAGAGAGAGGTCTTAGGGAGGAAGGATAAGTGGTTGTTGTTCTCTTTTTTAAAATAAATTTATTCTTATATGAAATTATAATCTGTCCATTCCATTGCCTTCCTCCCACCCCCAAATGAGCACCAAAACGTCAAGAACAGACCAAAATAAAATAAAACCTGGACTGAGGGAGAGTTGATGATGACTCTAAGGTTGCAAATCTGGGCAAACAGAAGGACAGTTGCACCCTCCAGAAAAAGAGGGAAACATTTTTTTAAAAGGGAGAGGAAGGATTTCATGGCAAAAGATGAAAAAATTTTCATCTTTTACATATGAACCAAAGGGGGAAAACAAGATCCTCAAAATTCCCTTTTCTTTCTTTTATGAATTTCCTTCTCTAAAACCTTTTCAATTTTTCTCCTTCATGCATTTTATATTATTTTAAGAATCATACTAAAGCTTTCTCTCCCTTTTTTATATCACTAACACTTCCCAAAGATACCTCTCATCTTCCCCATCCCAACTGAAACCTCCCTTATATCAAAGAAGCATACTTAAGTTAAACCAACATTGCCCATATCTGAAAATACAAGTCTTAAAACAATACATTGTAAATAATAATATCTAGTATTTATGTAGCCCTTTGACATCTGTACACAACAGGTAGAGGCTATTATCATTCTCATTTTACAGATAAGGAAAACTGAGGCAAACAGGCTAGTGATTTGGCCAGAGTCATACCGCTAGTAAATGTCTAAGGGAGGATTTGAACTGGGATCTTCCTGATGTCAAATTCAACACCCTTTCCCTAGCAGAATGCAGGCTATTGAAGACAACTGAAGGCAAACATTTTGCATTTGTTACTATATGACTAGCACCTGGTATAATGCCTGGATTATAATAGGTACTTAATATATGCTAATTGAAATGAATTACTAAATAAAATGGTTACTATATTTTTCATGTCTTTTATCTTCCACTATGTAACATGACATTGAAAAGCAGGAAAAACGAGTATTTATTTTCATCCTTATGTTTCTCCCTGGAGTATAAAATCCTTGATGTACAATATTTTTTTTAATTTGCTCAATTTTACTTTCTTTTTTACTGAATTTTCACATTAATTATGGACAGACAAGTATTTAAAGAAACACATTCATACACACACACAATTTGCACTTGCAACTTTGGTACAATGAAAAGAGCAGGGATTTGGAACTGGAGAACCTGTGCATGTGTGAGACCTCTGGCAAGTCACTCTGCACCTCAGTTTCCTTCTAGGTAACATCTAGCTCTAAATCTAATATTACAGAGTGCATGAATATAGAGATACATAGAAGAAGCAAGGGAAATGGATAAAGGCAGGACTTTTGATTTCATTGCTACAGGGAACCTCCATAGGTGAAGCAACTTCCTTTAGCAATGCGGACCTTAGAGTCTAATAGAACACAGAGAAGTCAACTGACTTGCCCACAGTTACTCATGACGTGTCAGAGGCAGAACCTGAAACTTGGTTTACTGGTGTTGAAAAAAGCCAACTATTCACAATATTACCATGTCACACACATATATGTATGTGTGTATAGCTGTATACACATAAACACATATATATACAGTACATGCATGCATGTATGTATATTTGTATATACACAGCATGTCTCAAAAGTTCTAATGCAGTTTTAAGCTCAAGTTTTAATAGGTATTAAAATGTTAAAACTGCAGTAAAACTTTTGGGACACACTGTGTGAATGTATGCACACATATATACATTTACATACATAGCCATAACCACAGGCAAATGAGCCTAAAGAGTGCTCAAGAAAAGGTACAAACCTATAAGGGCAAAAGGAGTTTCCTCACTTAAGTAGCTCCGTGTAGCAATGAGATCCTAAGTCCAGTTCCTATACCTATATATCTACACACACACACACACACACACACGCACACGCACACGCACACAAACGCACGCTGTGTGGGAAATGACTGTGGTTGGGAATGGTTACATGATATGACCTACAATGCTCGCTCTGCTGGGAGAAGTCACTCATGTATACATGCATGCATACATACATACATATAGACGATCACTTTTGGTACATGTATAAACATTGCATTTATATTTAGGAAAATTAGTGACTGGACAAGTTGCAGTATGTGATTACGATGGAATATTATTGTGCTGTAAGAAATGATGAGTTTGATGATCTTAGAAAAACATGGATGGATTTGTAGGAAATAATGATGAGAGAAGTGAGCAGAACCAAAAGAACTGTATAAAGTAATAGCAACGTTGTTTTTTAAGATTGGCTTTAAGTGACTAAGTTATTTTAACTATTATAAATACACAAACTAATTACAAAGGACATATGAAGATTCTATCTGCATCCAGAGAAAGAACTGATAAACAGAAGTATGTACAGAATGGTTTTACATATAAATACATACTTATTTCTAGTGATAGCTATCTCTAGGGTGGGGGGACTTAATGGTAATAGGAACTGAAAGATCTTCCCTGCCCCTTAATAAGCCTAAAGGAATTTGAAGACCTTCTGTGCTTTGAAAATATAATCTGCCCCCTACTAAGTTGAACGTAATCACATGGAGCCTGTAGTGGGAGGAGGAGTATGCTCAAGGGTGGAGCAAAGCCCACAGGAAGCTGGGAGCCAGACCAAGCTAGACAGTTGGGAGGAAAGGATGCTTCAGAAGGAGACAGCCTTGTAAGTAAGTATTGGTTTTGGGTTGGTTTGTGGGGAGGCATGGGGTGACACTCTGCTACCTTATGGTACACTAATTTCTATGTTGCTATAATGGATTTGGTTTTCTGGTGTCTGAATAAATGTTTTGCTTCTGTCTTCTCTATGGAGAATCTGCTATATTTTGCAAATGAGCACCATGCAGGTATATTTATAGTTATCGTGGGTGCTGTGAATATTGCAGTCTCAAGTTGGTTGAAGTCCTCTACCGGGAGAGGTAAGGAAAAAAAAGGAAAAAAGCTACATGATATCTTTATTGTTTATTTAAAAGGAATAGCAAGTTGCACATAATAGATGTGCAATTTCAAGTTAAAAAAAAAAGAAAATTTAATGGAACTGACATTTCTGGCTTTTGTCAAATAGCTCCATTAAGAATTCTAGCTTAAGACATCACTTTTCCTACATGTCAGGAAATGAATTAGCAACACCATTTATCCTTTCTCTTTTTAGGAACAATTTATCAGTCCAATGGCTTAGAATTACATGTTTGGTTGATAATAAAGTTATTTCAATTACATGCTTTGTTCTCCAATGAAATGTCTCAAATGTAAAATAAAATGAACACTCAGGTGCACCACCTATTAATGGGTACGTCAACTTACGTATATATTACGGTATAAAGACATAAGTGAGAACAAAGTGTTTTAACTGTGTTTGAATTAGGAATTAGGAGTAGGAATTAAGGTTTATGTTTTCACATGGGAAACAACTTAAAAAAAGTTATTTTCTTATATTTCATAACAGGTCACATATTATCTTCTCCTCATTTTCTTAAAAATACAGATTATCTATATGGGTAAGTCCCTACATAATCAAGAACTGGTTCTAACCTGAACAAGCAACTGCCTTTAAAATTTTTCCTCCTTCTTCCTTCCCCAACAACTGTCTCATATCTACTCCAATAATGGAACTCTTCCCTGTTCCCTTGTGAGAATTAGAGCCTGAATGACTAATAAAATGGTGTCACCAAAAAAAAGGGTGTGTGTGTGTGTGTGTGTGTGTGTGTGTGTGTGTGTGTGTGTGTGTGAAGGTTACCTGGAGTTTGTATTTGACAACAAGGAGGAAGTCAATAATTAGGTCTTTGAGAATTTTCCATTAAATAATTAAGCCAGATGAATTCACTCAATGAGTAAATATCATAGGCTCACTATGCACATTCCAGGCACTGTGCTAAGTACTGGGCAATACAAAAACAAAAGCAGAACAAAAAAGTTCCTACCCTGAAGAAGCTTATGTCCTACTGGGGAAAATAACACATACTCACAATTTTATAATAGTTGGAGATGGTTAGTGAGTGGTTGGAGGAGAAGAAGTGGCAATAAATATAAACTAGTTCTTCAAGAAGCATGGAGATAATGAATACAGATATGACAGTAACTTCAAGTGGTAGGGCTGACAGAAAAGTTTTTTTAGTATACCATATAAGTAAAAGATTTGAAGATACAAAGAGAAAAGGGGTGTTTGATAGAACAACATCCCAGGGGGAGCAGGAAAGAGCAGCATGAATTTCCATTCAATTCTGCATTCTTATAAAATAAAACTTAGCAGGGCACTTGCTATTTTATGTTGCTACTTGCTGTAAAAAATAGCAGGTCGCGCTATATTTTTACCTTTCATCAGAACAGAAAGCAATCATTGAGAAATTTCCTTTCCCAAAGCAGATGAACATTTTTGCATCAATTTACAATATTAGAATGGCCCAATATATATGAGGTAAAAACTCGAATCCAGATCTTTCCGACTCTCAGGGCAGCTCTTTATATACCACACTACTTCACAATTACTAATTTTGTTGCTGTTGAGTCATTTTCAGTCTTGTCTCTTTGTGACCCCATCTGGAATTTTCTTTGCAAAGACACTGGAGTGGGTTTTCCATATCCTTCTCCAGCTCATTTTACAGATAAGGTAACTAAGGCAAACAGGATTAAGTGACTTGCCCAAGGTCACACAGCTAGTAAGTGTCTGAGGTCTTATTTGTACTCAAGAAGATGATTCTTCTTGACTCCAGGTCCTCATTGCACCACAAATATGGTGATTGAGTCCACTACAAATTTATCTAATCTCAAATGAATCCTTTCTATACCCCCACAATCCGCAAGTTCCACCCTCAATTTATCAGCTGAGAACACAGACTCATAAGTTACTGCCAAAGTCAATCCCTCTACATGACCCTTGATTCCATCCCATTTCATTCCATCTTCTCTAGCAGATTATCCACATTATTATCACTTTTTAAAAATCTTCATAGGAGTTAGAGCTAGAAGGAAACATGAAGGACTTCCAGGTCAACCCTGAAATGTAAACTAAGGCCTAGAAAGGTGATTTGTCCAAGGTGACAGTTGTAATAAGTAGCAGAGTGAGGATTTGAGTCTTTTACCTCAATCTCTAAATCTTGATCCATTGCTCCTTTTATACCCCTCTCTATTTCCTGGTTCTTTTCTTGTTATTTACACATGCAAGACTCCTACCCTTAAAGAACCCTCACTAGAAATTACAAATCCTACTCACTATATTCCCCATATGTATCCATCTTTTCTCAGTCAAATTATTTGGAAAAGCTTCCCTTACTTATCTCATTCTCTTCTAAAAGCTCTGAAATCTAGCTCCAGAACTTATCATTCAGGTGAAATTACACTCTCCAAAATCAATCAACATGAATTAAATGTTTACTATGCATCAGGTACAGTGATAAGCCCAGAGTGCTTAAAGAGGACAAAAACAATCTACTCTCTTCATGAACTTATCTAAAGGGGTAGAAACCAGATATATACAAGATATAGACAGAATAGATCAGCAATTCTCAACCTGTGGGTCACGACCCCTTTGGGGATTGAACAGGGTCGCCTAAGACTATTGGAAAACACATATTTCCGATGGTCTTAGGAACCAAGACACTGCTCCAACTTCACAGGGCCTTTGTGAGAATCAAGCAATACACGTAAAAGCACTGTTAAGTGCTACAATAATAATAATAATTATTATTATTTTCATCATTACTACTACATACAAATATTGACTTTGTACTTGAAAGAGTTGCAGAACCAGTATGCTGGATGGTATCTGTGCTGTTCACCTGACTTGTAGTGCAAATGTTTCTGAAGATGATCACATTATTTTTTGTAAAACTTATTTTCCATTACACTTTAGAACAGCAGTTCTCAACCTGTGGATCGCAACCTCTTTGGGGATTGAATGACCCTTTCACAGGGGTCACCTAGACTATCACAAAACACATATTTCCACTGGTCTTAGGAACTGAGACACCGCTGCTCCTCTATCTGTCTCCAGGCAGGTCTGCCCACATGCAGATAAGCCCACATATGATTATTAAATGGTCATGGCATTAGGAAGGTTGAGAACCACTGGAATAGATGGAATATAACCTGAAAAGAGAGACATTAGTAACTGGGGAGACTGCAAAGAGCCTCATGCAGAAGGTGGTATTTGGGCTGAATCTTAAAGAAAGCAAGATCCAAGAAGCAGAGATGATGAGAAAAACATTAGCATCATAGAGGACAACCAGTTCAATTTCAATAGTGAAGACTGGATTAGTATGGTAACCATGAGAATGGAAAGGAGGAGATGCACATGAGAACAA
Organism: Pseudocheirus occidentalis; assembly: GCA_028646575.1. Classification (NCBI taxonomy): domain Eukaryota; kingdom Metazoa; phylum Chordata; class Mammalia; order Diprotodontia; family Pseudocheiridae; genus Pseudocheirus; species Pseudocheirus occidentalis. The sequence continues at coordinate 127,478,346 of CM053594.1, read as the reverse complement.
CTGTAACAGTGAAAATGGTAAGAACTGGCAACTGGAAGGACGTGTAGGGTGAGTGAAACCAAGGTTCTAAACTTGGGTCTTTAGAAAAAGAGCAGAGTCCTTCATGGTAATAGAGAAATTTGGAAGAAGAGTATTTGGAGGGAGAGACAATGAATTCTGCTTTGGATGTAATAAGCTTGAGATTTCTATTGGACATCCAGTTCAAAATGTTTAATAGGCAGTTGGTAATAAAGGATTCAGAACATTTAGGTGATGCAGTGGATAGAGCATCAGGCCCAGAGTCAAGAAGACTTGAGTTCAAATTTTACTTCAGACACTTGCTGCTTATGTGACCCTGGGTGAATCACTTATTCCTGATTGCCTTAGTTTCCTCTTCTGTAAAATGAACTGGAGAAGGAAATGGCAAAAAGAAAACAAAAAACAAAAAACAAAAAAAAACCCACAACCTTCCAGGATCTTTGCCAAGAAAATCCCAAATGGGATCATCAAGAGTGCTGTTGTTCAGTCCTCTCAGTTGTGTCCAACTTTTTGTGTCCCCATTTAGGGTCTCCTTGGGAAAAAAATACTGGAATGGTTTGCCATTTCCTTCTCTGGCTCATTTTACAGGTGAGTAAACTGAGGCAAACAGAGTTAAGTGACTTGCAAGGGTCACAGAGTGTCTGAGGCCAGATTTGAATTCATGAAGATGATTTTTCCTGACTTCAGATCTGTCACTCTATCTACTGTGCCACCTACCTGCCCCAGACTTCTGTAGCCATACCAGGTTTCCGCATTGGCCGGTCCTCTGCCAGGAACGTCCTTCCTTTTCATCCTGTCTCCTGGAATCCCTAGTTTCCTTAAAGACTCAATTCAAGTGCTTCTTTCTGCATGAGGACCTTCCTGATCCTCCCAGCACTAGCACCTCCATCCCAACTTTCTCTGCATCTGCCTTCTGTCATTTTACATATCCCTCCCTGTGTGTATGCTGACTCATCCACTGAATTATAACTCCTTTAGAGTAGATTTTGCTCAAGACTTGCCAGCTGGTAGGTACTTACTAAACGCTGAAATTGATGGTTGCCTGTAGTATCTACTACACAAAGTTGTAAGTATCAAAGGAAATAACTTATCTATGTCAAGGGTGATAATGGTAGTGTTAAGAGCAGTAACTAAGCTCATCAGCAGCAGGGGATAGTATAAAAGGTAATGAACTACAGATACCAGAGCTTCACCTTCTTTTCTGCAGCTAATCAGCTGTAATTTTCACCAAGTGTCAGAGCCTCCAAAGCCTTCAGTTTCCTCATCTGTAAAATGAGGGGTTTATCCTAAATGACCTCTGAGGTCTCTTCAAATTCTAAAATTCTGACTTTATAGTTTCATCTAGTCCCAGTACTTGTCCAATGCCCAGGAGTAAATGCAACAAACTCATCTTAAATCTCTTAGAATCAAACCTTGCCACAGAGCCAGGGCCTTTGACAACTTTGTGTCAGTTAGCTTTTACCAGTGGCCAACCACCTCCCTTCAGGCTATGTATAATCTAAGAATCCCATAACCTTTTAGAGCTAAAAGAGATTCTATGTTCCTATGAATGCATTTTTTCTAAAAAACAGGACCCCCAACAAAAACTTGTCACTTGATCAATCTGACTCCATCTCCTATCTGCATGAATTTAAATGTTCTGGAATCCCCATGTCTAGAATGCTCTTCTCCCCCAGCTCCATCTCTTAAGAGGCTTCCTTCAAGAGTCAGCTCTAATTTTATTATCTTCTACGGAATCCTTTCCCAGTTCCTCCAGCTGCTTCTGCCTCCCCATTTAAGATTACTTTCCATCTCCTCTGAAAATATCTTGTACAGACTGAGTTATTTACACAGCATCTCTCCTTCAGGTGAGCACTTTGAGTATTTGAGCTGTTGGTTTTTAGCTTTGTATCCCCAGTGTTTAAGTTCTAAGTATTACATTTAAGCATTTGCCTGGAACATAGTAAGCTCTTAATAAAAGTTGTTGGTAGACTAACTGTAGAGACATAGCTTGTCATACTAAACTAAAAAAAGAGGCCTTGCAGATAGGAAAGTTTGTTTGTTTTATGGTTTATTTTGCATAAGACAAGATGTTGTTGGTGGTGTTGTTGTTGAGTCCTGTCTAGTTCTTTGTGGACAATAGCACCTTAATAATATCCAAGGTGTTTTCTTGGCAAAGAAAGCAGAAAGGTTTGTCATTTCCTTCTTCAGTGGATTAAGGCAAACAGAGGTTAAATGATTTGCCCAGAATCATATGACTAGTAAGAGTCTAAGGCCAAATTTGAACTCAGGTCTTCCAATCTCCAGGCTCAGTGTTCTATCCATTGAGACACCTAGTCTTGCCTTGGACATGTGAGTATACACATGTGTATTCAGAGATTGTCTGGCCCTTGGAAGGTTACGTAAAACTCTTTGGGCCAAAACAACTCCTTAAGAGTACAAGTTAGAACTGAGTTGCCTCAGTAAAAGGTCTTTTTCTATCATGAATTCCCCAAAGCCAATCATATCATGGTACCAGATCCCAAATCAGTACACATTTCACACCCTTGAAAATACTGAGTAAGGAGAAAAACTAGAAAATATATATATTTAGCCAAATTTTAGAGATAAAATTTTTCACCAAATAATATACTTTAGAAAATAAAGTCAGAATATTTTATTTAATATCCTTAATTTTAGGTTTCTACTCATACAACTTAATTACAAATGCTTAGGGAATGACAAGAAAATTGGCTTACGGTTAATCATTTTGAAAAAGATCATATTTTGGCTATGAACTGTATAACCATCTAAAAGAGAAAAAAAAAGCTTAAAATAATCATTTAAAGTCTCCTAATAAATTATAGAACAAATGTTCTCATTTCTTCCCATATCAGATAGGTTTTAAACATCATTAGTTCCAGTACACCATATATGGTTATTTTTAAAGCAAGAACTTTAATATTCCAAAGCTCTATATTGGAAATTATCATCAGTTTAGATATTGCTCCTTTACATTTATTAAAAGAAGGCCAGCAAGAGAAATAGATCACTGACAAATGCTTTAAGAGACAAGTGAGCTAACCTTAACTGAAATACCAGTATCTCAGAATTATAGGAGATCCAATGGTAATACTGAATAAATTTTGTATAGGCTAAACGCACAAAGCCATTTTCTCCCTACATGCTGAATTAAGCATTTCTTTTAAAAAGTCGGATTTGAAAGAGAATACGTGCTTATCTACTCAGAAAGTCTGGGAAAGAGGACAACAAATGCAGAAGGTTTGGGTCACTTTTTCCCCTTTACATTCTCTTCAGCCAATGTACCCCCAACTGAGCAGAGCCTGAAGCTTCCTCCTTCTCCCAGCTGTTCCCCCTGCATTTGGCTTTAATCAGGTGCAGAGCAGGAACTCAACATCCTGTTGCCTTGCTCTGATTAGGAGGAGTCAAATTCTACAAATTGGCAGGTTTCTGCTTTTAGTGATCCTTATTTGATGAATCATTTGCTTTTAAGTATTTGAAAAGGGCCATTAGTGAAGCAGCAGCCCAGCTTGTTGCTATTTTCCGGTCTATTTATAACCAGCCACTCCAAGGAGCCAAATGCTGATCCTCTTCACCTACTGAACCTAAATTGTAGCAGTACAACTGAAAAGAATGAACCAGGGTGACTAGTGGATGGAAAGAAAAACAACAGCTGACCAACGGCAAACAGGCTAAATATAGCTCATTTAAGAAAATTAAAATATTAAATTAGCTGTCCCAGAGACCTCCCAAGTTGTCAATGATCTGAGGGAAAAAAATGCCCACATGCCTACATACACATACGGAGTAAAGACAAATGAGCTCTATGGGCCATTTGCTGCTAATCATGAGACAGAATCCAACCTTAAATCAATATCACTTTCACCAAAAGATCAAAGGTTCAGTTAGTCACTTAAGTGAGGGGCTTAAAAATCTATGGCTCATTCTCCAGTAGAGAAGTGGTCAAAAGTATGAACAAACACTTCTCAAAAAAACTGAAAATTATTCATAAACATAGGAAAGAATACTTTAAATCACTAAGTAATAAGAAAAATTAAAATTTTAAAAAATTCTGAGCTTTCACTCTATACCCAACAAATTGGCAAAGAAAACAAATAACTAGAGCCCTTGTGAGAGATAAGCACACTAGTGCATTGTTGGTGGAGTTGTGAATTAGTAAAACATTCTAGAAGGCAATCTGGAATTATGCAAATAAATTAACTACAGGGCATACCCTTTGAAGCAGAAGCTTAACTGCTAACCCCAAGGAAGTCAGTGAAAAGAAATATTTACCTATCAATCAATCACTTAATCAAGAAATATTTATTAGGATCCTACTATATGCCAGGCACAAAATATTTATGGAAGCATTTTTTGTGGTAGCAAAGAGCTGGAAATCACTGACTAGGGAATAACAAACCAAATGCAGTAAATTAATATAATGGGATATACTGTGTTGCAAGAAATATTGAAAAAAATGACTACAGAGAAGAATGGGAAGATATATGAAGTGATATAATCAAGGCCAGGAAAAATATATACTCATCAATTACAACAATGTAAATGAAAAAAATAACAACAAGACAACTGAAACTGAATGCTAAGAAAATACAAAGAACAAGCTTGGACCCAAAAGAGATAGGTTAAAACAATTACCCTGCTCCCATATTAAGGCTAAAGACAGGGGGGAGAGATAAACTGGTGTAGACCAGCACATGTAATGTCAGATTTTTGAAATGTATCGATATCTTTTTTGTCTCTTTTAAAAAATTCTTTGTTTTAAGGAATGGTTCTCTGGAAAGGGGAAGGTATAATAGAGAAAATTTAAATGATGAAAAGTGAAAGACAGCAATAAAATCTTATTTTTTAAATCAAGGTTCAAGTTAGGTGATGAGGAACAAACATTAAATTGGACCAACTCCTTTCCTACTTATATCCTTACCTTCCACTGTGTGTATGTGGGGGGGGGGGGGGGTCTGTGAAAGAGAGAGAGAGAGAGAGAGAGAGAGAGAGAGAGAGAGAGAGAGAGAGAGAGAGAGAGAGAGATTGGTTTCTTGGAAATGAATACTTCAGTGCAAACAGCTTTAACCTTCAAGTGACAGTGCATCCCAAGTCTGATATTGAATTAGGGGAGACAATTAGTTCCAATGTACCACACACTGGGAGATGTTAAAGAAATCTGCTTAAACCC
>CM053594.1:127444720-127472658 GCA_028646575.1 Pseudocheirus occidentalis | reverse complement strand
GAGAGAGAGAGAGAGAGAGAGAGAGAGAGAGAGAGAGAGAGAGAGAGAGAGATTGGTTTCTTGGAAATGAATACTTCAGTGCAAACAGCTTTAACCTTCAAGTGACAGTGCATCCCAAGTCTGATATTGAATTAGGGGAGACAATTAGTTCCAATGTACCACACACTGGGAGATGTTAAAGAAATCTGCTTAAACCCTTTGCACTTGGGTGACAGAAGAGCTGTTCTGGTAATCCCCGTATCTCCACCTTATTTCTATGAACTGAGGTAGCATAGGCCTAAAGTCAGATTCCCTCTCACAGGCATCCAAGGCTCCAGGGTATGAAGTAGGATAATCTCTATAAGAAGAGACCACTGCCTCAGTACCATTAAATTGATAATACAACAGCAAATGACCTTTTGTTTAAACTGAAGAAAAAGATTGGATGCTAAACTGTGAATAGGTAAATGTTTCCCCCACTGAAAGATTAGTTGTGGGCATTTCTAGTACTTAATATTTTTCAGACAATTGAGGGTTAAATAACACTTGTAACATGTGAAAAACATTGGAGAATGAATGATAGGATATTTAGTAAATACACAGTCAAAAAGGAAAGGAATGGATTTGTAAAAGAAATTAAAATAAAGTATAAAAAAATCTCCTTGGTGATTTCTTTTTGTAAAAAAAGAAGAAAAAAAGATACATAAACCAGAAAATGAAAAACAAACTTTAAACAAAAATGGAAGATATGGAAAATTCCCATAAGAATATGAGGCTTAGTCCTTTATATCTTCCAGCTACATGCGACATGCTAGTTCAGGAGCTTCAGTGATACTTTGAAGGATCTTTGATGAGGAGGAGGAGGAGGAGAGGTGGAGGTGACCCCCTCCACCACTCATTATAATTCTTTCATGCCTTCTTATGCTATGAGATTATTGTCTATGTTTCCTAAATATTTTCAAATGAGAATAAGCACTGGCACTGGATTTTTGAAGTCAGAGAGGCTAGGTCAAATCCCCAGCTCTGCTACTTCCCACCTGTATGAACTCAGAAAACGAATCTGACCTCTTCAAGCCTCCTGCTCTTCTAATATCAAGTACAACTCAGTCCTGCCCATTCTTCTTACATGACCAACCCACGCCAGTTCAAGGATCAAATGTTCTAATGCACAGCACTTTGCACACCTATATAAAGGATGGCTATTATAATAATGTGTGTGTGCCTTTTATTGAATTTCTGGCACAAAATTTATCATTACAACTATGAGTGTTCTGTGCCAAGAAATGATTTTATTATGTTTTCAGAGTCTTCCTTCCCACTGATTTGTTATTCAGTCATGGCCACGTCTTTGTGACCCCATTTGGGGTTTTCTTCGTAAAGACATCAAAGTGGTTTGTCATTTTCTTCTCCAGCTCATTTTGCAGATGAGGAAACTGAGGTAAACAGAGTCAAGTTATTTGCCCAGGGTAACACGACTAGCAAGTTTCTGAAGTCAATTTTGAACTCAGGTCTTTCTGACTCCAGAGGCCTGGCACTCTATCCACTATACTACCTAGCTAGCTCTTCACACCGATTAGGATAATAAAATAAAAACAACGTTCCAGTATTAAATAAGTGAAATGAATACACTTTAAATAGTTTTGAAAGAAAAGAGAAATAGAAGAAAAAACTATCATCCATAAGTAAAAGTAACATTTGTGAATGTGAACAAAATATATAACAAAACATCGATATAAAGAACTGAATGATGTATTCTAAAATGGAAGAGTCATAAAGTTTTCATCAAATTGACTTACGTGAGAAAAGGGAGATTCTTAAAAGAATTCATTTTGAGCTACTTTCTTTTTTTACTATGACTGGGTATTAAGAACATGCCTTCAAAAGAAAGGAAGGATTATAAAATATAGTCAAATAACTTGGAACTCAGATAAACCAAATCCAAATTACGTTAAAGAAACAGCATACACAAAGGGAAATCTACCCTATGAGTAGTTCCAAGTTAATCTAATGATCCATCCAACCTAAAATCTGCTTATACTTAGGAAAACCAAAACTATTCAGGCCTTAGATTATGAACACAATCTAAATTCAAATGAGAAGCTATACGGTAAAATCTACTTTTCTTTTAAAAAGACAAAGTAGCTTTTTTAAATGGCAATTTTGTTACATAATGGAATATATTATTACCTCCATTTTAAAATGCATATACATTGTCAATGGCATTAAAAACAAATATATCATTAAAGAGCCAACTTTCTTGAGAGTTATCAAAGTTAACTGATAACATTAAAAAATATACTCCTTTAAAGTCATGTTTATTATCATAAACAAGGTAATTAGGAAACCCTGTCATAAAAGAACCAAATTCATATCTGTAATTCAGTTCAATTAATCAAACATTTGTTATGAGCCTACCTATGTAACAAGGCACCATGCTAGAGGTATATATATATATGTGTGTGTGTATATAGATAGATAGATAGATAGATAGATAGATAGATAGATATAGATGTGTAGATATAAAAATGAAAAACAAAATGATCCTTACTTTCATAAAAATTTTAATCTAATAAGGGGCATACATATGTACACAGAGTTATTAATTATTTTAGGACGTGATAAGGACAATAGAGATGAATGGATAAAGAATGACAAAAAAATATATGACCGAATCATAAATTCAGTGCAATTCCCTCATTTTAGAGATGAAGAACAAAAGAAAAGTGAAATGATTTGTACAGAATCCCATAGCCACTAAGTGTCTAAGGCAGGATCTGAATCCAGGTCTTCCTAATTTCAAGTTCAATACTCTATCCACTACGTCATGCAGTCTCTCAGGAGAGACCCCGTTGGCAAGGAGAGGCCATGGAAGGCTTTATGGAAGAGACAGATCTGAGCTGGGCCTTGAGGGAAGGAAAGGATTTCAAAAGGTGTTGAATGAATATATCCTAGGCAGTAGGCATCTACACAAACATCCTGAAAAGCCAGGAGAATAAGAATTAGGAATAAGTTTGGTTGGACTGCTGTAGAATGTATAATGAACAGAAGATATTAATACTGAAAATGTAGGTCAGAGTTTGCTGGGGATGAGATTTTTAAATGTCAGGCTAGTACTTTGCTTGTACTTTATCCTATAAGCAGTTTTAAAAATTATTATATTTTTTGATTAGGAATATTATTTTGGCAGATAGTGAAGGGAGGATAAGAGCTACAGAATCTTAAGAAAGGTAGACTAGTTAACAGGACTATTCTAATAGTGTGGATGAGAAATAATGAGATAGTACCTAATTAAATTTGGGCAAGAGGAGATGGAAGGGCCAGCGAGATTTTCAAGATTCTGAGCCTAGGTGACTGGGAAGATGGTAGTACCACCCAAAGAAACAGGAAATTGTGCTTTTTTTCATGGATGACGTGAGTGGGAAGAAAAATGATAAATTGGTTTTTGACATATTGAGTTTAAGGCATTGGCAGAACATTCAAAAGAGTAGAGGGAACGGAAGACAGACTCTAAGGGTTTGAAGTATGTCTACTAATGAAGAAGTGGAGATACTATAGGCAAATTATTCTTTCTAGAAATTGAGGAATGAATAGGAGACAAGAAAGGATGATAGCTTAAGGTGTTATCAGTATTTGTGGGTGGTGGTCACTGCTGTTGGTAGGAATGGGAAGTTCTAAGCACTTGTGAAGAGAGAAGAACCAGCAAAGAGAGAGATTGATGAAGAGAAAGGAGTAGAAACTGGAGAATCACGGGCAACATGAGTGAGTAATAAGAACCCTGGTTGTGACAGAATCAAGAGACCTACCTTTGAGACTTCAACTACATTCCATTGAGTTCGTGGCTCTGCTACTTCTTAGTTGTATAACCATGAACAAGTAATATTTGATTTGGACTTAACAGACTCTAATTAGCTCTACAAACTTCAATAAGTCACATTGATAAACATATGCAAAGGAGCAAATATTTTCCTTAGTGAGTTAAAAATCCAAATAATACTGTTTTACCATTGAGTTAATTTCTTGAAAAAACAAAACAAAATACCTTCCTTTTTTTCTTCTACCATCATCTCCCTTTATTTTTCTATTTCTCTTCCATTGCTGGATGGACCCTCTCAATATTAAATAAATGTGTTCCTGTAAAGTTCTGTGAAAATGATTTTTCATATAAGGTTAATTTAAAATACATTCAGAGACCTTATCCTATTTAAGGTGAATCTTTTTGACAAGCAATTAATTTTTCTAAAATAATAACCAATACTCTATCTTTTTTTACCATATCTTTTTTTTCCTATGCTCTAGATCAGGAGTTCTCAACCTTTGTGTTATGTTGAATTTAAATACATACTGCATATCAGATATTTACATTATAATTCATAACAGTAGCAAAATTATAGTTATGAAGTAGCAACAAAAATAATTTCATGGTTGGGGGTCACCAAAACATGAGGAACTGTATTAAAGGGTTGCGGCATTAGGAAGGATGAGAACCACTGCTCTAGATTGACTCGTTAAGATTAATTCATCACACACACACACACACACACACACACACACACACACAATCTCACTAACTTGATGATTCTAAATATATTCAACATAACTATAAAAATAAAAAAAGATCTTATCTACAAAACTTGAATAATATTTGTACGGCTTAATGTCAACAAAAAATTCTTTACGGAAAATTATAACTTAATATATAAGAATACCAGCAAAATGTGCTTTTATTACGTTATTTACCAGGTTTCAAAAGAACAATTTAAATATCAAATATTGACAAAAAAAATGTTTAAGTCAAGCCTTTCTCAGCAGACTACTACTGACTAGAGCTGGAGTTGGCAAACTCAGACCACAGACTCTAACTACAGAGAATTCTGAAGTGGTCAACTGAGAGGCCATATAAGAATACCCATATGCATGAGGGAAAATTTACACGTTAAATCATGGATAAGTGACTTGATCAATATTATAAATCTCCTCTGCTCCTAGTCATTTTTAAGGGCCACAAATTTCATTCACCACCACTTACAATAATATGAAGATTCATCCAAAGTCAGATGTAAAAAAAAAAAAAAAAGAATATCTACCTTTCAAGAAAGTGGAAAAGATTTCTAAAAAATTTTTAACAATTACAGGTCAAAGAGAAAATAATCTACACTTCTATATATGCTTTAGTTCAGTGTAATTTGAATTGTCTATGTATCAGCTGTTCAATCCCTTCCACCATTTCTATTTCCTCACTGATAAAATTAGAGGGTTGGACTAAATAACCTTCAAAGGACCTTCTACTTCTATCTTCACAACTCTATGATCTCTACCTTCAATGGGTTCCCAACTTTTTGGTTCAAGGAGTTAGGGGAAGAAGAACAGGGGAAAGTGGGAAAGGTTGGCCTCATACTTCTACAGATAATTTTATAATATAGAAAATGCTTTCTTCATAGTAACTCTGTAGTTGGGGTGTTTATCCTCCCCATTTCATTTATAATGAATCTGAAGTTCAGAGAAATTGAGGGCTGTTCAGTTTCAGAGGATGGACTCAAGACCTGGGGCTTTCTGATCCAAATGTGGTGTTATTTACCATTGCATAACTCTATTCTGCCTCTCAACTTGGCCAAGAGAAACTAACATAATGGAAGTCCAACTCAAACTGGTCAAATACCAGCCATTTGGCATCCTGGGTGGTTATTACTACCACAGTATGTGGAAAGGCTTGTAAAATGCTTCTTAAGGAACAGGAGGTGGTTCTTAAAGAGGAAATGGTCCATCCCAATGCCAAATAATAGCCTTTTTCCACTTCTCTTTTTAAGATTCTTACTCTAAAGAGTACAAAACATTTCTGTATTCAGAAGCCATTTTGGAAGGCACATAGAACTTTATTAAGCAAAATGTGAATTACTTTTTACTTTTCATTTTAAGGCTCACTTAAGGAATAAATAAATGCCTAGATATAATATAATATTGAGCCATAAATTGCAGATCCCTTGGCTAACATGAGATTAGAGTTTTAAAAAAAAACATGCATTATTAGGACACCTGAACTATCTTTATTTACTGAAATAACTGTTGATTTTCTCTCTTCCACTAATTAGTGATAAAAATGCTCAGGACAGGGGCGGCTAAGTGGCGCAGTGAATAGAGCACCGGCCCTGGAGTCAGGAGGACCTGAGTTCAAATCCGGCCTCAGACACTTAGCACAAAAACTAGCCGTGTGACCTTGGGCGAGTCAATTAACCCCAACTGTCCTCCAAAAAGCAAAAAAAAAAAATGCTCAGGACCTGGAATGCACTCACAAAGAATGGAAATGTCTTTTCCTCCCACTTACAAAGATAGTTCCAAGAATGATAAAAGTAAAGCACTAATCAAACTATACTGCACTGATTGGCCAAGGAAGGTTAACCTAACAAACTAACTGAGGAGGAAAGATCATAGATCAAAAACACAGTGGGGAAAAAGTGATTCAGAATTAATAAGAACATAATTCACAAATCTGACTGCCAGACCCTGATGCTCTCTGGCAATGTGAAATACATTCTTTATGCTCGAGTCAGTCTAGAATAGGTAACCTCCAAAAGTGCAGAAATGGATGTGGCCTTATTTAGCCCTAACCAGAAAATATATTTACTTAAATAGCAAACAAACAAACAAAAAACCCAACTTTCTGTAAATAAGATGACTTCCCTGGTTGTATTATATTTCAGTTGCCAGTCCTCTATGAATTTAAAAATTGCAGCTTTTAAATTCATCCGTGTTTTAAAAGGTGCTTTATTTTTATTTAACTAAACAAGACAAATATTTAAGTTCTCTTGTTATTGCACAGTGAATTTTATGAACATGCTATAAGTTAGTTATCATAAAGCAACTTTATGACAGATAGATAGATCTGAGAGGTTTACCTCAGATCAATTCGCATCAGTCATAGAGTCTGATAAGTCTCATCTGTCTATCAAAAGCAGAAAGCTCAAAAGTTAAAGGAAGGTCAAAGGGCCACCACCTGGTTTGTCTTAAGGACCTCCTGGTGTGCTTGGCCAAGTGGCTCTCCATTTATTATACTAGTTTGCAAGACCTCCCTGTCCCCATCACTTCAAACTCAAAAGGTGTCAGCTTTTTTTCCCAAGCACCCACTCTCACTACTGATTTGCTGGGCTATATCTTATTCTTTTTTCTTTTGCAGACTCAAGTCCTACTATCCTTCTCCTAGCCCTAATACAAACATCTTTAGGCCCCATTATAGGTTTAATAACATAGAGAACAATGATTATAAGGAATCATTCAAATGCAGTCATTCAAAGAATAGGTTTGCAGTTTACACACTGTAGCATAAACTGAAAGGTCTATTTTACCCAGATTACAAATGGAAGGATGTTAATCAAAGCAACAGTAGCAAAGGCTCCCAAATGGCTATTTGCCAATTGGGAAAATGTGTTAATTTTAAACTAAGCTAAAATGTAAAAAGGGCTAAATGGAGAATTTCTAAAGAACTTTGTCCTAAGTCAGTTTTCTGGTATCTTTTCCTCCTCTAAATTAAAATAAGGATCATTCACATATGATTATTGTATGTTCTATTTTACATATTTAAAAGGTTTGATAAAATAAAATGCTAGATAATTTTATCAATAGCTCACTAAAATGACATATATTCTATCATAACCTAAAACTAAACTCAATTTAACCTAGAAAACAAAGTTAGAGAATATAGAATCTAGGGCAAGAAACAATTTCCCACTACTACACTATTACAGTTTCAGTTTATGGCAAGGTATTGAGTAAAATTATTATAATGAAGGCATTATAATACCTTAATTTAGCACCATTGGGGAATGAAGAATTCCTTACAAAACTGATTTTCTAGATCACTAGTTTACCCACTTCAGAAATGAAATGCATTTTAAGCATCGCTGAAGGAATTTTATATAAAATAAATTACATTCATTTCTACCTCATGACATATAATATCTTGAACATAATTTACTCTTTGTTTATGAATCAAGGTCATCATTATGAACATCATAATTAAAAGACATTGCTGAATAGAGGAAAGGGCAAGAGACCAAGTTAACTCATCACCTCAGTGTTTCAGTTTTCTAACTTACAAAATTGTTATAGTAATATTTATACTACGTACCACAAAACACTGATGTCAAGTGTTTTGTAAATGTTTTTGTTGTTCATTCATATTGGTCCCGTCCACCCCTTTGTGAACTCATTTGGGATTGTCTTGACAAAGATAATAGAGCGGTTTGCTATTTTCTTCTCTAGCTCATTTTAGAGATGAGGAAATGGAAGAACAGGGTTAAGTGACTTGTCAAGGGTCATGCAGTTAGTTAAGTGTCTGAGGCCAAATTTGAACTCAGTTCTTCCTAACTGCAGGCTTGATGCTCTATCTACTGCAACAGCTAACTACCTACTTGTAAACATTAAGGTGCCATATAAGTAGGACCATTTATTTTTTTCAAAAATCATCCAGAATATAGTGATGTGTAATTCTCAGTTTTAAAGTCTCATCTATCTGCTCCTAGCAAATTTCCCTCTGTTTTCTTCCTTGTTATTAGTTCTTTAGGAAGAATTTAACAGATACCAAAAGGACACCAAAAGAACAGATAACCAAACTTGCTTAAATGAGAAACCTACTCTTACACCAAAAACACGTAGATAGGTACTCAATTAAATTTACTGAAAATTGAATGGTTGTTACGATAGTTACTGGCTCAGGAACCTTTTAAAACTCTCCTTCCGAGATGGACTTCATAATTACCTGGAGATGCTTATACAAAGTGATGCTAAGTGAAAAGAGCAGAATCAGGAAAAATTTGTACACAATCACAGATACATCGTACGTGTGACAACCAACTTTGATAAACTGGACTCTTCTCAGCAACGCACAGTTAAAAGACAACTTTACAAGTCTCAGAATGGAAGGAGAGATCTATATTCAGAGAAAGATCTAGAAAGACCAGAGTTTAAATGGAAACTGAAGCAATACATGCTATCATTCTTTTCTATGTTTAGTTTTGTTTCTTTTTTCCCATTGTTCACTCCATTGGTTACAATGCTTCTTCTATACAACTGGACTATTGTACAATGTGAAAGTGTTTACAGATCCTATACGTGATTGTATGCCACCATGGGGGTAAAGGGGGAAGGAAGGGGAGAAAAGGAAGGGAGAGAGCCTGTTACTTCCCCAACGCTGTCCAACAGAAGTTCTTTCTCATGGGACTGGATGAAGTTGTTCTCTCTTCAAGGCTGGCCTACAGTTAATAATGGTTAGCACTCAAATGTTGGGTTCAAAAGGAACTGGTTATTCTATCCAAGCCCCACAGAGTATGACTAAGCCTCCTCAACTAATCTCAATCCACTTACTGGGCAGCATCATTTCATTTGATCTAATGGCTTTCACTCCTTCCAAATTGATTTAGGAATTTTCCCACATAGTTCAATGGTTGTGACAAATGTATTGATTCATCAAAAGTGTTCTCACCTAATAAACATATTAGGGTATATAATCTCATTAGTTACTTTAAGTGAGGGTGGGATAACTGATAGATTCAACTGACCAACCCTCCCCCCAGCATGCATACACACACACACACACACACACACACACACACACACACACACACACACACACACAATATGGTTTCTAGTTATGGAACACAATATTCTCTAAAGAACTGATGTTAAGGACTACCCAAAGGTCGAGGAAGAGGCATATCATGAACATGCTTAGACTGCAACATATTATAACAAGTAATGGCATAAAAGATAGCATTAGAGAAATATATGACTAGAATATAGATATATGGTGAGAAAATGAGGGACATTGATGGACCATTTCTTGCTTCAAAAATATCCAGTGACAGTGAAAAGAAAGCAAGGAAAGATCCTGAGTAAAGATCCTGGGTAAAATCATTCTATGGAAAATTTATACAAAATGTGAACTATTGTCAGGATAGGCTGGTAGGGATGGGTTGTGATTAGCTATGAGGTCACAGATTCATTGGAGAACTGATGCCTTGGTTAGGAAAGAGAGGAAAGATATTGCAATTTGAGCAAATGGTGAACTTTGAGCAATTGTTTTTTGTTTGTTTTTGCTTTTTGTTGTTATTTTATTTTGTTTCATTTTGTTCTAAGGAGAGACCTTAGAACATTTATGGGCAACACAACAGGAGACAGAGGACAAGGACACAAAGAGACTTAAAATTAACCCCTAAGAGATCAAAGAGGCAAGGTACTGAAGCAAACAGGAGAGAGTAGAATCAAATTCCAATTAGAGGGGTTGGCCTTGGTGAGGAGAAGGGTTTCTTCTTCATGAGAGACTGAAGCAAAGGAAGAGAGAATAAGTGGATGATGTCATGGAGTCAGAATGGTTGGATACTACCTTAGGTACACAAAAGTTCAGGATCTGTGATAAATTTGCAATTTTCTTTGGAACCGGTCATTGCCATGGCTCTCAGGGCTGAAATCTGACAGTCCCATTCATTGATCAGGGCCCCAGGACCTCAACTTAAGAGACCATATATATAAAACTGGAACTCAACTCCTACTTTCCAGGGTTTCTGAGTTCCTATCATGCTGACCCTCACACACCTCTGACTCCCTGTCATACCAGACCTCTAGAGTGGTCCATGATCCCATTAGCCAAGCAAAAAACAAAACAAACAAAAAAAACCCATTACAATTCACTAAAATTGTTCTGTTTTAATAAAGAAAAAAAGTCAAAGGATCTGAATTCTACCATTTGCATGCTACCATGAATATATGAATTTGGGCCTCCATCTGCTCATATGTAAATGGATAAAATGATACTTCTATTATTGGTTTCATTGGTTTGTGAGAAAAGAACTTATATGTAAACTGTAAAAGTCTATAAAAAGGTGAGCAAAGATTATTATTATTCTTGTAGATACATGGCTTATCCCTTTTTTTTTAACCACTCACTTTTGTATGTACAGAAGACATTGTATCAAATAAAGTTAAGGCTGTATTCATCTAATTATGAAAAATAGAGTAAGATTACTCTGTATGTGATATGGATAAGCAAGTCTAATAATAGGAAAGAAACACAGTCAAGAAAATAGTTCGACTGAAGTTAATCTTAAAAAAAATTTCTGAGCACAAAAAAGGTCCATTGTGTTCTGTAACTATTAAACACTTTACCTTCTGCAATTATCTGATCTAGCAAAATACCAGGATCAATTTTACTGGACTTTCATTTATGTTTTATATTAGGAAAAAGTTACATGTTTCCAAATTTAATTAACAAAAACAAAAATTCCTAGGATACTCCATGTAACTTTGCGGAACTCAGAGTGGACTAAACAATGCTTCTTAGTAGCACGGGACAAAAGGTCATTTGGAAGGGATGTGCCTTTAAGAGTTTACAAAGGCTTGGTCTTCTCTCCTGTAATAAAAGAGGAAACATATCTCAGTAAAGGAAGGATGCCCACTTTAAATAAGGAAATGAGTTTGCAGGATGTACACATGCTGCTTTCTATTAATGATAAGCAAAGTCTACAGAAAGAGTACTAGACGGCTTAAGCTTTCATGTAGAATACCTGCAGAGAATGTTTAACATAAACAAACTGCAAGTGCTGTATCCACTCACCATTTTATTAAAGTGATTTATGTCTTCATAATAGAGGCTAGGAAATACAGACAACTATATTCCAGTTAAGAGCTATAATTACTGGCATAATGACTGCATGCCAAAATCGACACTAATAATGTTTTGGGAGAGAAGCATACTACAGAGGTTTATGAGGATAATTGTACAAGATAGATAGCTTCAGTTGTGTGCTTTTTAACCAGAGGGGATGGGAAGGTGGGGACTTATTATCCTTATTATAGCCTTTCTTGTGTGTTTAAGAACTTCAAATCATTTTGCCCAAGCCTGATTCACTACAATGCAGAAGCCAGCTAGCATTTGGGATTCCCTTCCATTGTTATTTTGGCTTCGATTTTGGCACCAGACCTCTGCTGGCTTCTTTTATTGCACAAGACACTAACAGGAGGATTTTCTTTTTAACTACTTTCTTAAAATTGAAATTTAACTCAATTACTCAGGCACTGATTATCCAATTTGTCATCTAACTCCACCCTTTACTTTTCCTCCTAATGACAATGTTTGGGGCCATTTGCTGTTTCTTAGCACTTCCACAAGTTATAGTGCTTGGGCAGAATTAGAGTTGTTACTTGGCAAAACCTTAGAACAGTAAGAAAGGCAAAGTAAATGGCTAAGGTGAGCTTTGGAGATTACTGTGAAAGGAATTTCAATCATCCATGCCAATACCATGAAGAATGGAGATTTGACTGTATAATGAAGGACAGATGGATTTTTTTTTATTGTTGACTTCATTCTGTGGTATGTAAAATTCCATGTAGAGAAAGTAGTGCCAAAATTCTGGACCTGATTATTATTATTATTGATAACAACAATAGTGGTGATGAAGATGATTCACCTTTCTTTGTTAGCACTTTTCTCACAATGCTAAGACAAAAGCAGTACAAATATTAGAATCCTCATTTTATAGACGATGAAACTTGGGCTCAGAGAGTGAGCTTGCCCATGTTCACGCAATTAATAATTATGAAGCCAGGTCCTGAACCTGCATTGACTCATTCCAAGTTGAGTGTTCTTTCATTAACACCAGACTACCTCCAATATTTCATACCATAACCAAGCAACTATTAATCTCCTTAGGGTTATGATAGATGTTTGTCCAAAGAACACTGTGAAAAGGAACACATGAAGATAAAATGAATGATTATTTCTATGGATCACTGGAGGATAGGGATAACATTCTTTCATTTTCAAGAATGAAACCAAACCTATCTGTTAGTTGCAGAGAAGTAAATTTAGGCTGAAGGTAGCCCATGTTCCTCCTCAGTTTCTTGGGCAAACTCTTGGAAAAATGCCATCTATACTCCTCTTGCTCACTTTTCAACCTTTTGAAGTATGGCTCAATTGACAATACTCAAAAATTATTAATTATCTTTAATTGCCAAATCTGATTGGACATTTCTCTTAATTCTTAAAATCTCTAAAGATGATGTTGGCCATTCCTCTCTGGGTGTTCATGACATTTCTTTCTTTTGATCTTCTCCTCCTATCTGTCTGACCAGTCCTCCTCAGTTTCCTATGTTGAAATATCATCCACATTAAAATATCATTCATTATTCACCAAGGCTCTCTTTTGGACTGTCTTCTCTCTCTACACATTTTCTTGGTGATGTCATCCAAGGGTGTGATTACTTTATCTATAGAAATGACTTCCAAATCTATATATTTAGACATACTCTTCTGATGTCCAGTAGAGTATCTTCAACTCCTTACTATATATTCCCAACTGAATTTCTATTATGTATAGCAAACTCAACATGATAAAACAGAACCTATTATCCAACTCCCATCCCTAACTCCCACAAAAGCACTTTTTCCTCTAAACTTCCCTATGTCTGTTGAAGATGCCATCCTTTCAGTTAATGAAGTTCCCAACCTCAGAGTCATGCTCAACTCTACTCCAACTCACCTCCTATTTCTAATCAGTTGTTAAGTCATTCCAATCTTACATCCACAGCATATTTTATCCCTGTCCCCTGATCTACACTCATAACCAGCACTTGAGTCTAGGTTCATACCCCTCTTGTCTGAATCACTACAAAGGCCTAATTGGTCTCCCTATCTCAATCTCACATACACACCCACAAACACACATGCACAATCCTCATGCACAAGTGCCAAGTAAATGCTCTGAAAACATACTTCTGACCATGTTGTGCTATTGCTGAAGATGCTCCCATCATTACCTTTTGCTTCTAGAATAAAATATAAGGTTCATTGATTTGCATGCAAAAGTTCTTAATGATCTAGATCCTCTAATGATCTATATCACCAGGGTTGTTTCGCAGTACTCCATTCCCTGCATTTAGCCAAAGTGGTTGACGTATAATTCCCTATATATGACAGTCCATTACCCATTTCTTTACACTGGCTATCCCTCATGACTAGAATGCACTCCCTCTCCACCTCTGCCTCTTAGAATCCCTTCATCCCTTCAAAAGTGAGTTCAAATATTTCCTCATTCCTAAGGTCTATCCTGATCTCCCCCACGCTAACATAATATTTTTTTTTGGGGGGGGGAGAAGGTTTTCATGAGTCAATGGAAGAAAGGAGCTATGAACTAAAGAGATTAGGTAAGATCCATTCTAGACAAAAGACCTAGCTCTCTAAATTTAGGCTACAGCATAGTGTGTGAATGAGAGCAGTATCACATGAGCAAAAGGGAAGTACAGTACAGTACAGTAAATATAACTTATCTGTCAGAGTTCTCACATTTTTTTGCACTCTAACCAACTGTTTCCATAATACCTTGCTAGGAATTTCCAGACTATAGAAAACTAAAGACAGGTGGGTTTTTTGTTTTTTGGTTTTTTTTGGGGGGGAAGGGGGTTTGCTGTGAGGTAGGCAGTGAATGATCTATCAGTCACCTGAAAAGAAGTGTTCTTAACTCAAGGAAAGGAGGTATGTTGTACATACTTCTAGTCCTTTCCTTTCCCCATTGTTTTTATGTGTGCATTCTGGAAATTTGGTTATGTCTAACATGGGAAGAATTAGAGAACTCAAGAAAAACTACTGAAGAAGAGTGATGAAGAACCCAAGGAGAGTAAAAAGGACACAGGACAAGAAGTAAGGAGAGATGTGTATTTGACTCCTTCTGGTATTACTAGGTGTGTGAACACTGACAAATCATTGTTTCTCTGGATCTCAGCTTTCCCATCTTTATGTGGAGAGAATGCAACTCAATCCAACAAACAGTTCCTATACTTCCTACTTGACAAGGCTATGATGAAGATCAACAGAGTGAATGTGTACAAAACCTTTTATACACTTTAAAGACCTGCAAAGTCAACGTATTGGTTGCAGCCTACTTTTCCAGTGAATTAATAAATAAGAATTTTCTTAGAAATGTTAAATTCCTTTATTCTTAAAGAGCAAATGTTCAGAATCAGAAACAAAATTAAATTCCAACAAGTGTTTTCCAAGGGTCTACTGGGAAAAAAAGCTAAATATACAAAAGTCAATAAGTCACTGAATTTGTTCTCAAGGTATTTATATTCTCATGGCAGGAAAGACGCACTCACAAATTGAAAAGGGGAGGATCTGGCCTGAAGGAGAAATAATTTTTAGCTTCAGAGCTTAGAAAGCTTCATAAAAGAGATGGTGATTGAGAAGGCGGGAAAGACACACTCACAAATTGAAAAGGGGAGGATCTGGCCTGAAGGAGAAATAATTTTTAGCTTCAGAGCTTAGAAAGCTTCATAAAAGAGATGGTGATTGAGAATGGAACGGTCCTTGAAATGGGAAGCATAATAGTTGGAGATAAAATGTGGAAGAGGAGTTCATTCCAGGCATGGGGGGTGGGGAGGGGAGAAGGAGAGTTGGCATGAACATGGAAATAAGAAATTGCAAAAGACAGGGCAAATAAGAGTTTACTTAATACACTGAAAGTAATGGCCTAAGGGTAAGGTTATATTAAAAAACAAAGTAAGAATAATAACTTGAAACTAGACTGTGGAGGGTTAAAAATGCCAAGAACTGAACATATGCTTTTCTAGTAAATAATGAAAAACAAGAGAAGAAAAAAAAAAACTTTGTTTTTTGGGTACAGAAATTGTATTATCAACATGGATCATTTAAATGATTACTTGGATAGTGGCATGAAGGATCAATTCACTATAGAGAGGATGAATTGCAAATAGATTACTGAAGAGGATAATAATAATAATCTAGGTAAAAAGAGATTAAGGCTTAAACTACAGTTGCTTTAGCAGGAAAGGAGAGGAGGAAAAGAGAGAGGAAAAGATAGATAGGAAAGCTATTTCAGAGCTGGAACTGGAAGGACAGAACAAGATAAGTGTGGGCTTACAAAAAGAAAGGAGCCAAAAATGATGCTGAGGTTTTGAGATTAGGGGAATATTATGATGGTGAAATCATCAACCCAAAAAGAAGTTGCGGTAAGGGTAGCTTATAGTGGGGAAATAATGAATATAATTTTGGAAACGATGAATGTCAGGTGCCAGCAGTACATCCACATGTAAATGGATAAGGAGGTGAAACAAAAGCACTAGAACTCTTGATAGAGGTTGGGCTTGGAAACAGAAATTTGGGAGTATCCACCTAGGGGCAAAAATTGAAGCCATGATCATGAAAGTGATATTTGGTGAAGAAAACATAGAAGGAGGACCTGCAAAAGAAAGACAGAGAAGAAACAGTAAAGTACAGTGTCTTAAAAGCCAAGGAAAAGAAAAACACCAAAAACAGATTGGTCAACAATGTCAAATTCCAGAGAGAGGTCACCAAGAATGAGGACAAAGAAATAGTTACTGGATTTAGTGATGAAAAGATCTAGTGTCCCAGGATTTAGTAATGAGGGGGGCGTTGGTATCCTTGGGGAGATCACTTTCAGCAGAGTAGGAAAGATGGCATAAAAAAATTAAAAGGATTGATAACTAAGTAGGTAGCAAATACAAACTACTCATTCTAGAAATTTAGCAGCAAAGAAAGAGATGGAATAAGAAAGCTTTTATTATATTAGGTTTATAAAGAACCTGTTAAAGCTAGATCCACAAAGCGCAGGTCCTATTGATTTTATTGCACAGAAAGTTTCATTATACATTCTATAAATATAAATGCAGAAAAGAGGAAAGATAACAAAGTAGGATTAATCAAAGACTTCCCATAACTGTCTCTTATTCATTTTTAAAAATCTTTTGTTGTATAATGAAATCCTTTGCTATTTAACAAATTAGGAGAAAATCTAATATGTATTATATAAAGTTATGGTTATCTAGTATTTATACCATACAAAGTTAGTCAAGGGGATAGAGCAAATAAAGGAGCAGTGAGTGTAGAAAGGAAAATGGTCAGGAACTTTGTTCCAGGACTTCTCAACAAAACATTTAACAGCATACACATGATTTAGTAATTATAGAATCAGGGTTCCCAGAGCAAAGACATTCCATTCCCAATGCTGTGGTTAGTTTGCACTGCATTGAATGCTACATATAACTGGAACCAATGTCATGGTAGGTTTTATGGCTTTGTTATTTTTAAAATTCAGGCTCATAACTCTGATTCACAGTTGTACACCTTCTGAAATGAGACTTAAAATATTTTTATAATATGACCTCTGAAAAGAAGACAATAGTTTGCATTTTTGACCATGTAACTGATGAACTTACACAGTGGTGATGTCAATATTTCCATTATAAATCCCTATGTTTAGTGTTATATAACAGCTACAAAATTAAAGAATAATAGAAAAAGTCATATATAGATATGAATAGATTTAAAATATTTGTGTCTACATATACATTTTCTTATTGAAAAATTCAGTTCATATGTTATATGATATGAAGTTAAAAAGAAAATATTAATAAGCTAAACTTCTCATTTGGTACTTGAACGACACCCAAACAAACTTTTACTGTTCTTATTTTAAAGTGTTGGAGTATCTGTGGGGAATGGCAAAGAATGGGTATAAAATTTTAAATGTCAAAAAAAAATTCCACTTAGACATGCAGCTTTCTGTTCATTAAAAATGTCTTCTCAACTAAAATTTCCTAAGAATTTACAGCAAGCAGACTTTCCACAGCAGCAGAATTCTATGATTGACCATAATAGGTCCCAAGAGCTTTTACTGTCCTTACTGGGTCAATAGCATGTGAACTGAGAAGGATTTACAAGACAGCCCATAATGGTTCCCTGGGAGCCATTACTTTCTGGTGGGGTAAATAAAATATACTTTCAAAAAAAGCACTTGTCAAAATATGTATTGGCTGTAAGAACTCTGAAGACTCTAAACAAACCAAAGTATCATTAGATGAGGACAGTAAAACTCTAAAGTGGAGTATTTCTGCAAGTAAAAGTTGCAGTTTGAGTAGAGAAAGAAAGGGCCAATAGCACCTTTGTCTCTGGGTGTCTCAAGTCAATTAAACTCAGTAATCATTTATTTAGTATTTGCTACTGGAAGGGACTGCAAGAAATTGGGGGTACAAAGATAAGAGAGGAGACAAAAGAACAGAGCAAAAGGAAAAGTTGAAGATGAAAGTGAAGAGAAGGAAAAACAGTATAAGAAGAGACAAAGTGAAGAACAGGAGAAACTGAAGGAAAAGAAGAAGAGGCAAAGAAGACAAGGAAAGGGAGACGTGAAGGTAAAGGAGAAACTGAAGAGGAAGAAGAAAGGAAAAGGAGAAGAGAGAAAGGAGGAGGAGGAAGAAGACAGGAAGGAGAGAAGAAAAGCTGGATTCACTTATATTCATTCCTAACTCAAAGTGCATAATTTTGGACAATACAATATGGTTTCACTGGTCTTTGAAATTTAAATGATCAATTTAATTTTTAAAATGATGGTTTATATAAATGAAACGAAATTCTGTTGTCTGTGTTTGCATCGCTATTAAACTAAGAGATAAGACAACATGCCTAATTGTACTAAATGAATTAAGTAAATAAAAAATCATAGAATTTTATAGTCAAACATTGTAAATGAAAACGTGGGGCTATAAAAGGGAAATATAATTGCTAAGGATCTAAAGACAAGATACAACTGCCATCATATAATCCAGGCAGGAAATCATATTGTGTTATCCTTAATAAACCTGAGGCGGCTACATGGCACAATGGATAGATTCAAGAGTCAGAATAATCGAAATTCAAATCCAGCTTCATACACTTATTAGCAGTATGAACCTGACAAAGTCATTTAACCTTGGTTTTCCTTAGCTTCTCACTGTAAAAGAAATAATAGCACCTACACCACAGGGCTTTTGTGGGGATCAAATGAGATAATATTTGTAATGGATCTACTCCAGATTTCTGCTCTTAACTCTTATAATGAACTGAATAATCAATTATATATATATATTTGCCGTAGAGCTGGCTAAGCTTCAAAAGTTTAGCTAAAGAAAAAAGCTAACTAGCCAAGGAGATTGTATACTAACAATGATTATATAAACATAACTTTTTTCTCCCTTTATAGGCTTTAGAGTGCTTTTCAAGTTGTATTTAATTAACATATTCTAATAAAATGATATAGTTATCCCTATTTGTTGAAAAAAAAAACACAGTGAGTTTAAATATCACAAATCAAAAAAAAAAAAAAGGTAGAACTTGGAAAAGAATTCAGGATATGAGACAATTCCTCAATTCAGTAACTCACTATTTTACTGCCCTAACAGTCTAATTAGAAAATTATAGAGGAAAAAAAAATTTTAATCAATGAGAAAAAAAATTGTCCCCCTATGAATATTTTGGTTTCATATAGAAAAACAAAAATAAAATCTGTGGTTAAGCAGTGTCAAAGTCATTCCATACAGCACAACCATGGCATAGTGACATACTCCTCTTGAGAGTTTTACTATCCTCATCTAAGGATACTTTGGTTTGCTTAGAGCATTCAAAGTCCTTACAGCCAATACATATTTTGACAAGTGCTTTATTTTACTCATTATACCATAATCAAGAAGTTAAAAAGCATCACGTAGAAACAAAAAATTGCTGCCTTACTCTATAATTCAAGCAACATTTTTCATCCTAATAAAATGAATAATAAGCACATCCATAATTTAAATCAGCACATATATTTACTATCTCCATATGTAGATTTTCTTCAGGGTGTGCCTACAATCTTGGAATGTACCTGAGATAATGTAAATTCCCAAGGTTGCTGAGGACCCAGGAGTCTAATCCAGACTTTTATTCCCCAGCATTCAGAGAACAATCACCAAAGCCACCCTTCATTTTCACACAAGAGGGCCCAAACAAATGGTAGATCTTCAAACCCACAGCTGGAAAATTTCAGCTCCTACGCCCCTAATATTAATGTTTCAGAATCCTCATTTCCCAGGGCAAATCCTCCACCCTTTCACCTGCAATTACTTCCTGTTCCCTCATGCCAATCCAGCTTCAAACTACCAAATCCCAGTCCTTGACCTCTTCCAATTTCCTTTTCCATCTTATCTTCTGAAACCCTCAGCTGATCATTAACAGACACATTTCCATTCTTTAACTCATGGAAGGCTGGATTTCTCTGAAAAACATATTGCTATCTCCAGAGTTGGTTACTCTTTCTCTCATATTGCCCAACATACCCAGCCAGGATGAGAAATAATAATATTCCTGGTGTCCTCTCTCCTTGAAGATCCTCCCTTGGTCACCACTGCTGAAAAACATCTCCTTTGATGTTCATTCTACACAGCTACATCATCCTGTTCAGGTCATTGTCATCATGATCTATGAGCCTCCAGTCAGTCTTCCCGCTCAGATAAGGAGTTCAAAACCCAGATCATAATTGCTCTCATCCTCACTTATTCCCTCATGGTTGGCAATTTCAATATATATGCATTTCTATCACCTCCAGCACCCTAACTGTGCAGTTCCTAAATTTCCACAATCTACAATTTAATCATTGAAGCAAATGCTCGACTACTATTCCCAAACTATTCCTAGAGTACTTGTAAAAGTGGAATTATTCAAAACATAAAAAGGCACATACCTCTTTAAAAAAAACTTTAGGAACACAGCAAAAATGGCCACTAGTATCCAAATTACTGACATTTTCAATTGCCTTTTGTTTTGCTTTTTTTGGAGGGGGGAAGGCAAGGCAATTGGGGTTGAGGGACTTGCCCAGGGTCACACAGGTAGTAAGTTTTGAACTCAGGTCCTCCTGACTTCAGGGCCGGTGCTCTACTCACTGTGCCAACTAGCTGCCCCTCAATTGTCCTTTAACCTGTTTATTTATATCAAGAACTTAGAACATAAGTTTTGAGAGGAAGAGATACAGTCTATTTAAAGGTTCTTTTAAGGAGCTAGACCTGACAACGATGATGTTCTTAAATGTAGAGATAATGAATATATATGACCAATTCATTATTACTGTAATTATTTATTCAGAAATAGGAACACGTAGGAAGTGGAACAAAGTTCTGATTTAAGGGTAGAAACTAAACTGTAGGCTAACTCTGTCATATTTCTCTAATACATTCATAGAGATTATAGACTTGAATTACTAAAGAAACATTGACTTTAATCATGAATTCTTTTTAGAGTCTGAGTCTTTTAGGCATTCCTTCTCAGCAACGACCAGAATCCATTTGCTAGGCTATTCTAATTCAGGCTATACAATCAATAAATCAACAAGCATTAATTAAATGCTTACTCTGTGCCAGGCACTGTCCTAGTGGGTAGGGATACAAATATAGAGAATGAAAAAATCCAGGACAATTCCTCACAAGTGTTAAGGAACTTTCTTCTGGAACTTTTTCACAATTCCTATAATATCTATTTTTTAAATCTCTTTATTTCCAGCTGGTCTCATTTATATTGTTGAATTAACCTTAACATTCTGCTCTCTACTCCATAGGCAACCAGAAGAATATAAGGCTCACAAGACCCAAATCTCCATGTAATAACTTTAAGTATTAGGTCAATTTGCTTGGGTGATGAAGAGAGTGTATTAGAGATTTAATTTATGGTCACCACCATCACCCTAAAAAATATGAATTCCTCTTTACGTAGGTTTAATTTAATATAGCATTTGTGAGCTATACGAAAGCCAAATCAAATCTCAATTTCCACATTAAAGACAATGAAGGAAATCAAGGTGATTTAATTAAGAGTTGGAAGAAGACATTTGGATGGAAATTATGGCACTTTTGAGTAAAGTCTTTAAGGTAAAAAGGTAAAAAGCTAGTATGTCTGGATAAAGATACAAACATATCAGTAGAATATAGTATTGAGAATATCTTTCATAAAAGTGTTTAGGTTCTGGAATCCATTGGCTTAAAATTAATTGTTCAATATAAACAACAGTATATTGTTCAATATAAACAATCATTCTCCACCAGGATGGTGTGTGTGCTCATACTGTTTTCTGGTAATGCAAAAATCTAGTGATCGAGTCCAGTAGAATAATATTTAATGAGTATTTCTCAACTGATGATAAAGCATATATTCTCATTCATGGTATTTAACAGTATTCTTCCTCAACATTTGTAAATATGATACACATTATATTAATGGAATGCTATTACCCTACTTTGTCGATGATATAATATCAAAACTACCTATGTGTGGACTTACTATGAAAATTAAATTGATCTTTGAATTTGGCTCTATTAATGTAATTCAAATTAAAATGGGTTGGGTGAACAGAATATGTGACTGCATGCAAGAGAACAGAGAAGAAAAGAGAAGGGAAAATGAATAGATATGAACACAAGCAATAAATAATACTTTATAATGATTATCATTAGATCATCTCCACAGCGTCCCTGTTCTAGGAAATTTTACCTTTAATTTGAACTTTAAAAATTAAAAGAGGAGGGGACCATTAACTGGCTCAAAAAAAAAAAAAACCCAACCTTGTAAATTAAGCCTCAAGTTGAGCTTAGTAGTTTTCATTGAAGATTTAAAAAAAAACCTAAGCCTGAACAACCCCCTCAGCACAATGATGTTTTTGTCAGGAGCTCAAGATTGGCTGGGCAGTGTATAGTGTACATATTGAAAAACAGCTGTTTGCTGACAGACTGCTAGCTGGGAAGTTAGAGCTGAGTGAAGTGGTTAACCCACATCCCTTCCCACAGATAAAGTGCTTTGATAAGCAAGCTATACTGGTGAAAACTCCTAAGCCAGCCAGGCTGCAGAGACCCTCAGGAATGAATGTATGGCTTGTCTGAAAAGCTAGAGTCTTATGCTTAGTACTCATTCATTTTCCCAACCTCCACTTTGTTTGGTCTGCTTCAATTCTCTTTCTCCTTGCAGTAAACCCCATTCTTTGATATGTTCAAGCAATATCCTGAGCATATGGAAAGTGGAAATCTAAAAACCTGCAAAAAATACCCCTCCTCTTAGAACATTTATAAAAGTAAAAAAGCACTTTCCTCAATCCAAAACGTAACCATTAAAAAAAAAAAAGGTTCCACTAAAATATGCATGTCTGGCTCAACCACAACCCAGTAACACATGAGCAAAAGAATTTTGCCCAATTTTTATTAACAAAAAGTCATTTAAAGGAAAAAAATATTCTTTTTGATTAATTTTGAACCTCTCCTAAACACCTTTGGACATGAACTTCCTAATTAAGAACAGCTGGTATACAAACATTACTCCAAAGTAACTGTTCAAAAATATTTTACTTTGAAAACATATACTCAAGTTATATTTCTGGACATAAGTATCTGAGTCCCATTAATGTACTTTCTCCAAGTCAGAATGATTTCTATGCCTTTTAAGTAAGAGAACAAATTGTATCTATTCAATCAATTTCTATGGTAAGAGATCTGGGTGAAAATAGTAAGGGAAACATATTTTAGTGGAAAGAAGGCTGACCACAGAGTCAGGATACCAAATCCTTAGAAACATCACAGACTGTTATTATTCTACCACTCAAAAAATGAATTTGAAAAATATTAACAACTACTGACTTATACAACTATTTTCTCATCTCTACAAAATCTACTAGAATAATCTGCACATCTCAATAGCATCATTGATCACAGTTTAAGAAGATCATAGGCAGGCTTTTGAAAAAAATGCAAATTATATCTTGACACAACTGACCAAAATGTACAAAGTACACTGTGTTTATTGTTTGATGACTATAAAAATACCTTTTATTTGATGGGCAAAAAAATGTCACTTTAAAGGATCCTCTTTAGCAAGATGTCTCACAGGCACATATATAAATCTTGCAAGTTTATTTGAGAGATGTAATAATAGAAATAATTTTGTTCTATAATCTCCTGATTAATAATATCAAAGCAGGTATAAAATAAGTAGACAGTTTAGTATTGTATAATTTAGTAGTAGACAAATAATAAGTCATTTAACTTAAGTCATCGTCATTGAGGATATTCAGAGTAGATTCAAAACAGAGAAGGAATTTCTTAAAAATACTCCAGTCATCCAGACATTCCTGTTTTGATGCTGATTGCATCAAGACTGAGAATGCTATAAAGACTCCTAAATGTGATCCATAATCACTCAGTGATTATGTATGCAGGAAAATCAGGTGGATAAAAAAATTTCATTTTCCCAATTATAATATGCAGTTGGGTATACGGATATAAAGAGTTGCTCTCAAATGTAAATATAATTGAGAAAGATACCATGGATGGAAAAAACTGGGACCAAATTTAATATGAGTCAGATAGCAGGTTTGGTTGCCTTTGGGAAATTGTGCAGTGCTTGTAAAGACTCAACTTCTCCCTGGAACAAGTCCTTTTTTTTAAACATTTATATTCTTTTTGTGATGTTGTATGTCCACTACTCATGAAACATCACAACCTGCAAATTAAAGCCATGAGTTTCCTAAAATGCAATGGCTAAGTACATAATGGACATGAGTAGGGCGAGACATATCATCAATGAAGAAGTGCACAGAAGTATCTTCAGAGAGATGTATGACTGGAAAAAAAAGCAGGCTGGTCATGTAGTAAGGAAGTTAGATATCTGAAGGATAGCTCACATGCCTGTATAGCATCAAGAGATCTAGAGGACACCTTGCCCCTGTGATAAAAAAAATAACCACATAATATGAAAATCAAAGATTCCAATAAACCTTAAAACTATCTTCTACATTATTAGTCCAAAAAGAAATTTTCATTTTAGCAAAGTTGCAGGATATAAAATAAACCCACATAAATCTATGTGTTACTAACAAAGCCCAACAGCAAGAGAAACAAAGAGATATTCCATTTAAAGCTACTGGAGAAATTAGAAAATATTTGGGAGTCTACTTGCCAAAATTACAAAACACTTTTTATAAAACTAAAGTCAAATCTAAAGAAGTGGAAAAATGTCAGTTGGTCACAGGTAGGTTGAGCTAATACAATAAAAATAAAAATTCTACCTAAATGAATTTATTATTCAGTGCCATACCAATCAATCTACCAAAATGTAATTTTATAGAGCTAGAACAAACAATAACAAAATTCATCTGGAAGAAAAAAAGGTCCAGAATATCAAGGGAATTAATGAAAATAAAGAAAAGGGAAAGTAGCCTAGCTGTACAGATCTTAAATTGTATTATAAAGCAGCGATCATCAAGATTACTTGGTACTAGCTAAGAAATAAAGTGGTGATCAGTGGAATAAGTTAGGTATACAAGATATAGTACCCAGTGACTATAATAATCTACTACTACTTGATAAATCTGAAGATTCCAGCTTCTGGGATAAGAACTCACTACAAAACCTGGAAAATACTATGTCAGAAACCAGGTATAGATCAACATCTTTTACCCTATACCAGTGGTTCTCAACCTTTCTAATGATGGGACCTTTTAATACTCATATGTGGGCGTATCTGCATATGGGTGGACCCACCTGGAGACAGACAGAGGAGCGGTGTCTCTGTTCCTAAGACCATAGGAAATATGTGTTTTCCAATGGTCTTAAGTGACCCTTGTGACTCCTCTGAAAGGGTCGTTCAACCCCCCCCCCCCAAAGGGGTTGCAACCATTGAGAACCGCTGCCCTATACCGAGATAAAGTCAAAATGGGTACATGATTTAGATATAATGGCTGATAGTATAGGCAAACTAGGAGAGCAAGGAATAGTTTATCTGTCAGATCTAGGGATAATGGAAGACTTTATGGCCAAATAAGAGATAGAGAACATGATGAAATGCAAAATGGATGGTTTTGATTACATTAAATTGAAAAGTGTTTGTACAAATAAAGCCAATGCAACCAATATTAGAAGAGAAGCAGAAAGCTGGGTAACAATTTTTACAGCCAGTGTCTCTGATAAAAGCCTCAATTTCTAAAATATACAGAGAATTGAGTCAAATTTATAAGAATACAATCTATTCACCAGTTCATAAATGGTCAAAGGATATGAACAGGCAGTTTTCAGAGGAAGAAATTAAAGCTATCTATAGTCATATGAAAAACATGCTCTAAATCTACTGATAAGAGTAATGCAAATCAAAATGACTTGGAGATATCACATCACACCTATCAGATAGGCTAACATGACAAAACAGGAAAATGTTGGAGAAGATGTGGGAAAATGTGAACACTAAATACACTGTTGGTGGCACTGTCAATTGATTCAACCATTCTGTAGAGCAATCTGGAAATATGGCAAAGGGCTATATAACTGTGACTACCCTTTGACCCACCAATACCACTTCTGGATCTGTATCCCAAAGAGATCATGAAAACAAGAAAAGGACCCACATGTACAAAAATATTTATAGCAGTACTTTCTGTGGAGGCCAAGAATTGGAAATTGAGGGATGCCCATCAATTGAGGAATAGCTGAACAAGCTATATGGTATATGAATGTAATGAAATTCTATTTTGCTATAAGAAATGATGAACAGGAAGACTTCAGAGAAACCTGGGAAGACCTATATGAACTAATGTTTAGGGAAGTGAGAAGAAACAGGAGAACACTGTGCATAGTAATAGCCACATTGTACAATGACTGCCTTTGACAGTCTTAGCTCTTCTTAGCAATCCAAGGATCTAAGACAACTCCAAAAGACTCATGATTGAAAATGCCACATCCAGAGAAAGAACACTGGAGTCTGAATTCAGATAGAATCATACTATTTGCTCTCTTTATCTTTTGCTGTTTTGTTTTTATTTTTTTCTTTCTCATGGTTCCTCTTGTTGGTTCTAATTCTTCTTTATATCAAAACTAATGTGAAAATATTTTAATATGAATGTGTATGTAGAGCCTATATCAAATTACATACTTTCTAAGATGGGGGGAAGTGAAAAAAGGGGAGAAAATTTAAAACTTAAAATTTTATAGAAGTGAATGCTGAAAACTAAAAATAAATTAATTATAAAAGTACACTGTAGTATAGTAGTCATTTAATTGTAAAGTAATGAAAATTTTTTTGTTATTGGCATTATATCAAAATGTTCACGCAAAAGGATCAAAACTTTGTGAATACATTAAGTGCAGTTCATAAAGCTATATCTCCAAGAGTAATGATGCACAATATAAACATGCATGTGCTTTTAATGTAATCATTTAGGACCAGCACAGATAGATAGTACAGCTGAATACTATAACTAATGGGAAATAATCGCAGTTTGTTAATATAGCACAATTCTGTAATCCTGTGTAATTATAAAGGAATGTTTTATTCTACTTTTAGGTTACAAGAAAAATCATGGATATGCATAAAACAGGACCACCTTTTCAAAATGAGTTAAATCTAATACTTGAGTTTTACTTGTTACAACTTTCAAGAATTCCCTTTTACCCTGAAATCACCCAAGTTTATATTCCTGTCCCTTTAGTTGCCTTCAGCAAGGATATGTAATTTAATACCATTAAAAATGTTCCCTCACACATAAAGTATATTTCACTGAAACAAATGGCCTTTATTATATGTCCAAATCTGAAAACTGTTTTATAAATCTTTATAATATGAATTACCAAATGCAATTAAGTTATATAATCTATTTGGTTTAATTGAGAACACTTAAAAAGGATGGTTTCGTGTAGCATATACAATGTGCTCTCACTACAAAGCTGTATATACAATGTGTGTGTGTGTGTGCATGTGTGTGTGTGTGTGTGTGTGTGTGTGTGTGTGTGTGTGTAAGTCAAAGAATACATAAAAACGGCAAGGAGTAGCATAAAAGTTATCCTCCAGGAAATATATGGTCAGAATATGAAGTTGATTGGTCATATAATAAAAGCAGAGGATAACAGATCAAAAACTCCAGTGCTGTACTGATCCACACAAAAAGTTAAAGACTTGTAGGAAGATTCCTTGCTATTCAAGGGAATCTCTAAGAAGGATGCATGAGAAGACCCAAAACAGGAGTCACACAGAAAGAGCAAGCATGGGTAGATTGCAAAATGCACAAATGGAGCCAGTATATGCATAAATCAATAATAAATCCATTTAAAGTATGTACATATAATTTATTGTA
>CM053594.1:127414089-127444220 GCA_028646575.1 Pseudocheirus occidentalis | reverse complement strand
GACTCCAGTCCAGCAATCTATCTACTTTACCACCCTCCCCCAATGGGGAATTGGGTTTGCTCTCTGTATATTGGCCAAATCTCCTAAACTGACAAGCATTGGCACTAAATCAGGACTTTCTTAATAAAAAAAGAAAACATGGATTACATGCCTATCATTGTCCAGGCACTATATTAGGCAGTATACACATGCAAAAGTGAGATAGCCCTTACCCTCAAAGAACTTATATTCTACTAAAGGAGATAACATGCAAAGAAATATATACAAAGCAAGCTATATACAGGATAAAGAGAGAATAATCAGTAGAGAGAAAGCACTAGAATTAAGAGGGATTGGGAAAGGCTTCTGGTAGAAAGTAGGATTTCAGTTAAGACTTAAAGGAAACCAGGGAAGTCAGTAGTTGGAAAGGAGGAGGAAAAGCATTTCAGGCATGGGAGACAGAATTAGAGAAGAAAAAGTTGTGACACCTATTTTCAAGGAGTTCACAGGCAGAAGGGAATGAGTCAGTAAATAAGAAAAGATTAAAAATAAGTGAAAGAGTAGGGATAATGGGGAGATGGGGAGGAGGGATCTGTTGTAGGAGACAAGATGGAATAGAAATGTTTGAACAAATAGAGGGATTAGCCATGGTAAGGAGTAAAGCCATTTCACCATATGAGACAGGGGTGAAGATGGAAATAGTGTCAGAAAGGCTTCTGACTGATAGGAGATGAGGAAGAGGGGAGAAAAAAGATCTCATAGCAAATGGCCTCTGTGAAACATGAGGCAAAGTTTTCAGTTGGTAGAGGGGGAGAAGGAGCCATGGATGGTTTGAGGAAGGATGAAAAGGTTTGAAAGAGCCACTGTGGAGAATGGAATAGTGAACTGGTAAAGGAGGCAATAGGATTGCTTAGCAGCAGTAAGGGCCCAGGTGATGCCGTATAACATAAATTTGTAATGGAATAGTCAGAACATTTGCATAAGTTTCTCCATATTCATACAGCAGCATATATTTGGAGTGTCAAGGCAGGGAATGTTAGTTGTGATCCAAAGCTAAGGCTTGACTAGGCATAATCAACAATATGATAAAGGGAGGTCTAGGGATGCAAGGGAGGAGGACAGTGTAGAGTAGAATTAGTTCACCAAGGTGGGATGTAGAGGAAAGAGTGGCTAGTGCAGGGGAGATAGACTGGGAGAGAATTGAGGACTCAAGATCAGAGACCACAAGACAAAGAGTAAGATTGGGGACAAGGAATTGGAGGTGGTAGGCAAACTGCCTGACAGATTTTCATTTTCATTCATTGTGAATAGGGTGTATGTAACCCATTATTTATGTTTGTGTGTTTCTAACAAAGAAACCTTGGGCAAATCACAAACTTTCCTGAGCCTCTGTTTCTTCATGTCTAAAATGAGACAGTTGAACTAGATGATCTCTAAGGGCCTTCTAGCTCTGAATCTTTGATTCTGTGGTCTGGCCAATAACCTTACTCTACCCTTTCTATATGTCCCTGAACAGTGTGTGAATGTGTGACTGTGAATGATGAGCTGAAGCTAGTCTTTGTCACTTTGGAATGCCCCAACGTTCAGCTCAGTATTAGTGGACTAAGATTATTTATTGTAGCTCATAAATTAGAAATATACTTGATAAATATATGAAATTTAAATGGACAGAAAAATAAAGTTTGCAGTTACATTCCAGTAGAAGATAATCTCCTTGAAGGCATGGACTGTTTTTCATTTTTTGACTTTGTATCTCCAAAACCTAGCCCAGTAGCGCTTGACAAATACTTATCAGATTGGATTTTACTGGATAAACAGTGTGCACCTGGACCATCAGCTTAGCAAACTATTACCTGTGACAGTGATGGGCAACAGGAATTACAAAAATAATTAAAACCTGAAGGTTCATTTTCATTTCCCCTCCCCCATCCCAATCCCAACATTTTTCCAGTAGCAGAGTGAACTGAATTGACTTCGATTCACCCACATATGATACTAAGGAAACAGGGCAACAAAAAATAATAATAATTGGAATTGAGGAAGGAAGAGAAATAAGATGCCTTGGTAAATCCATAAATTAGGCAATTATCATAGAACCATAACTTTTTAGTTGGAAGAGACCAGAGAGACTATCTAGTTCATTCCCATTCCCCTTTTATTTTATAAATTGTCAGAGTAAAATGATTTGCTCCAGGATACTAATGGCAGAGATGGGACAAGAATCTAGGTATCCTGATTCTGTCCTGACTGCCCTTTCAATATACCTTTCTCTTCAGTGATTCTATTAAGAAAAACCCTGGGACTGAGCAAATATTATCTATATTCAGCAGATAGATTCAGATTAAATGACTTGCCCACAGCCACAAGATAAGTCAGTGGCAAAACCCAGACTAGAGCCCAATTCTTCTGACTCCTGATCTGGTACCCTTTCCATTCCCCTATAATGATCCCTGAAGGATTAAAATTTTAGTATTATAGTTACTTTAATGACATGATTTTAGTTTGATCACCTATCTGCTTTGGAGGTATTAGGGAGGGAAATGAGTTGGTTCCTTTAAAAGGGACCCCTATAAACCCAAAATAGAAGTCACAAGGGTTAGAAGTTTGGATGGGAAAGCCATGAAGGTCTCTCTGCTCTCTTGGTCTTGGTTTTTCACTCTCTGAAAAAGTAGAGATTTATCATAAAAAGGAAGAGCTCTCTTTTAGTCTGAGAACCTGTGGGACCATGCCTGATTGAAGCCAAGAAGGAGGTTATAAGTCTGTAGGTGTGTAACTGTTTGAAAGGGATCCCATTGTATCTGTGTGTGCCTCTGGTTTGTGTGTGTGTGTGTGTGTGTGTGTGTGTGTGTGTGTTTCATTAATGAAGAGCTTTCTTGATATGGAATGAGCTGTTGTGCTGCCGAAAAGTGGGGGAAGGGAGAGGGAATTAAAGAAAGACATCAAGGAAAATTAATCTCTAAACATGATCTAAAAGTCGATGGTATTTGTTTTTAAATAAAATGAGTGACTTTTCTAACCCCAGACTTTTAGCTAGGATGACCAGAAAGATTGTCATTTCTAATAAATGGAATTAATTCTTAAAAGACCTACAAGGAAACAAATTTGAGAAAAATTAGCTTCCCTACAATTAAAGGTCAGTTGTGGCTTGAACACAGCTTCTCTGGGATCAGGAGTAGTGACTGTCTCTGCAATCTAAAGATAAGGCAGAATTAGAGTGCTTTGGATTTTACTTAACAAAGATACTTTGCAATGTACTTTTATCTCAAGGAAAAGGTACCACCTGGAACAGACAAAAAACCTCTTGAGTTGCATTTTGAATGTAATTGTTAGGAGGTTTAATTAGCTAATGTTTGTTAAGTGCTTTGAGGGTGCAGAGTACCAAGTAGCAAGAGAAAAGACTGTGTGCTTGCAGAGCTCAGGAATGTTGTGGCCCAATTATGTCCAAGCTGATCTTTAATTGTTCTTTTCAAGTTGTTTTATCTCCTTTCCGCAGGGTTATTGTCACCTCCTACTGCCACAGGTAGTTCATTATACTCTAGGTCCAGTTATTAACAGTAACCATTAATTTCCTATGAAGTTGACCCAGGCTTTGAAGACAAGAATGCTGAGATTACTAACAGTGTTTATCTCTCTTTCATGAAATTGCCCCCATAGATTCCCATTCTGAGTCACATCCCTTGATAAAGGACGGTAAGAATGATGAGCAGCAAAATCATGATAGTTGAAAGAATTCTACTCATTGGCAATTAGCCCAACGTTCATGCATATTTTAAAAACATGCTATTTTGGGGATTTGGGATCAGTATGATCAGAAAATGTAGTGCAAGATTTGTAGTAAACCTTTACACCTGGCACGTGTGTGTGTGTGTGTCTATCCTGTGCTTTTAGCATTGTCCTCTTGCACCACAGACTTCGTCAAAGTAAAATGACTTCATGAAAATTTTGCAGTTATTTGTGTAGCATTTTTTAAAGTAGCATATTAAAAAAAAAACACCTAAGACTAGACATTCCCCCAAAAGCTACTGCACATCATGTCTGGGAAATTCTTTCCCCAGCAAAGCCCCCTCAGGCCAAAGCCTGGATAAACAGGACAGACTCCAAAGGTCAACCAACTCTGGCTGTGCAGACCAGCCAGGGAATGAGTTCCAGAATCAAGGACCCTCCACTGAGAAGACCCTGTTCCTGTCCCCTCAGATTCCAACTCTGAGGGCTACTGGGGAAAGCAGAGTTTTAAGTCTTAGCCACTGAAGCATATATGAGGAGAGAAACAGCACCCTTTATATGCAATCTATCACAGTGGATGCATCTGCATTCTAAATGACAAATGTAGCCAACGGATGTGACTGACTCAGATCATCTACACATCTCCCAGTAGCTACCTGAATGTTGACTAGCTTCCTGAGCTACCTTAAAATTTTTTTTATTAGGTTTTCTGGATAACTATCAGTCCTTGTGATTTTTTTATCCTCTGCTTAATCAGGTTTTTCCCTTTTATGCTGATCACTTTTGATGTAATTTAAAAAGAGATGTTCTTGTATGAGAACTGTTATGCACAAATAAAATGATAAAACTATCCCATAAAAAGGAAAGGTTCTTTTAAAAAGATTTGTGCTTTTACCTAGTAACAGATACATATAAAAAAACTGAGAAAATACTCTTTCAGCTTTATAAGGATTGTGTTGAACATAATAGCTAGAATTTCTTTTTAGTGTCTATAGCACCATAAGAATAAAAGATTTTCATTTTTCCTAAGAAGATGCAGGTCCCATTGTTGTTTTCTAATACATGCTAGTTTTAATAACATATTTGATGCATTTGGGAATTATTTATTCACTGACTCAGGAGAATAGCTAAGAGATCACAGTCTTAAAAGATAGCCACTGACTCTAAAAAACTTCCCAATTCTACTTAACTCTGTGGAATGGAAACTACTGAAAATCAGGGGAGCTAAGAATCAGACCCATGTCTAGTAAAGTTGGGTTAACGTGTTTGTGCCTTTCCCTAAGTTTGACTTTTGCACGAATGTAGTCATGGTAACAATGTGATTGTTGCAGTGTGTTCACCCAAGGAATATACAGTATGTGATGTGTCCCTGTGTTAACTTGTGCACTGCTTCTATCAAAATGATTAAGAAATCAGACATAGTGCAGGGATCCACTCCCTCTGTTTTACTCCATTTGCCATTTTATCTCTAGTGTCAGTATGCTTGTCAGAATCAGTGCTGACCGACTCATTTTCCCTAAGGTTGAGCTGAGGCATTGTTTGAGGCCTGGAAGCATTCTGTTAGCCTCAGCTGATGGACAGTACCACTGATTCCCCACTTCCTGAGCAGACCAGACAGTTTGCTGTTTTCTTCTTGTCTCTTATCACCCCTTGTCATTAAAAGAGAGGCCTGCCTTTAGCCATTTAGTTTGTGCTAATATAAAGCAGTCAAGGGGAAGAGAATAGGGAAATAATGTTACTGTTATTAACCCTATTATATTTTATTATTTCTGTGAGTTTCATTACTTCTTTGGAGAAAGACAAAGTTGAATAGTCAAAATCTAGAGGATAAAGGAGGTAACTTATACAGACAAGATAAATGCTATTGCAGAGTTTTGCGGAAAACTGAAGGTCTGATTTTTTAAACAAATGGGTTGATTTACAAATACTTAATCTTGACGGATCCATTAAGGCTTTTTCCATTTTTTCGCTTCGTCTTTCTAAAATGAAGCCCTGACCCAAGAGTGAAACTTCCCTACCCACACTGCATTAATACAAATTTAGATCAAGAACCAAATTCATTGGCATTCTTTCATTCCCTTGGTACCTGAGTTATTCCACCACTTTGCTTTTCTAAGAACAGTGGAAGGAAAAAATGAAAACTGAGGGCCCTGTATGGCTCCCTTTCTGAAATTCCTAAACATATTTAACATGATGTTTTGCTAGCTCATGACTTTCCTTATTTTGTATTGACTCAAGTAGGTACCTTGCACTTAGGAGACGCTCAGTAAATGTTTCTGAATTTCATTGAGCTGTCTTATTGATAGCACTAAAAAGTACAGAAATTTAACAAATGAGGTAATAAAAGATCTTAAAGTGATTTTCCTTTGCTCTAGACAATCTCTGTAAGCCTCAGAACTGGGCTGATTGACAAGATATAGTATCTAACAGTTAATTTAAAATAAATACCAAAATTGTCCTGAAACAACGTGGGGCCAGGGCAGACAGGTGGAGTGAAGGTTTGGGCTCTTCGTTCATGCTCTCTGAATCTATACATTTAATGAAAGATGCTTTCTCTCAAGTCCTAAGAAGAAAACTATCCAAGGAATTTTAGAGGAGATGTTAGAGGATAAAAATGAAGTTGTGGCAAAGGAAGAGGAGGTTTAGGATGGAGATCACTAATGCAACTTCAAGATTTATTTTGTGGTTATCTTGATGTAAATTAAAAGGTGTCAAGGATATTTGAGAGGCAGGAAATATGTAAGGATAGAAGATAAAAGCATGATGTAGTCACTCCTTTTCAAGATTTTAGGTTAACTACTACAGACTGGGTAACTCACTTAATGACTTTTCCAGGACTTGTTCTGGCTCTTTATCAGTTCATTATTACAGGAACATAAAGCAGAACAGCATTAAAAATTGTTGTCAAACTTGCTACTCTGACTGCCACTGGTGAATGGAACTACTAGTGTGTGGCTATGATGCTCATTGAGTAAGTCATCTGTGGTAGTAAGAGAAAAATTAGTTTTAAGCCTTTAGGCATTTAATTTTTATTCCCTTTTTCTTCATGCTATTTTGCTGCCATAAAATGCTCAGTTAAGCCCTAATTGAATTGGACAATAATAAATTACACACTGAGACCATATCATTTACCTAATGAGTAGAAATGAAAGAAATGATGATACCCAGAATCAGGGTTTAGGAAATCTAGTGTTTACCTTTAAAATGTTTTATTTTTTTTTCTTCAGTAGTTTATAATCATGTTTTTCCAAATTCCAAGTCACCCAGCATAAGAAGTCCCTTTGTTCTAATTCACGAATGTGTGTGTGTTTGCACCATAAAATGAAACTCACAGAAGATCACTTCTTTTAGTAGTCTAGACATGAGCTACTGTTCATCAAAAACCTGCTTTTACCCTACAATTAGAGAGGGAGTTAAGCAGTCAAATAAAAGAAAAGAACATATCAGATAAACTCATTCTTTTCCCTTGTCTTCGAGTGAAGATCATATCAGTTAAGTGAACTTTTATAATGTCAAAAGATTTTCAAATAGTACTAAATAGATTGGGCTATTGCCTTCATTACCCCTCCTCAGCTTCTACTAATAGACAGAATTATAGACATCCAAGAAAAACAGCAATTCTTAACCTGCATGTAAAAATACCATTTACATAATCTTTTTTCTTTTCAGGGAGATTTTTTTATTTAAAGAATAATTTTTAAAAATTCTCTTTCAGTTGTTATATTAATAATAAGGAAAGTGA
This sequence comes from Pseudocheirus occidentalis, assembly GCA_028646575.1. Taxonomy (NCBI): domain Eukaryota; kingdom Metazoa; phylum Chordata; class Mammalia; order Diprotodontia; family Pseudocheiridae; genus Pseudocheirus; species Pseudocheirus occidentalis. The sequence goes on along the minus strand of CM053594.1, from coordinate 127,436,776 downwards.
TATAACTTCTTTCCTTACATTCAGTCCTTTCCCCTAAACTAGTTTTTGACTAATTACAATTATGAAAATTAAAAGATGGGCTATTCTCTCCTATAAACAATGTAATAAGAACGAGAAAGAAAGTCCTTTAGGAGAAATTGAGTTTGTTTTTTTTAAAAAAAAAGATCCCAAGATGCATCAAATCTTAGCCTAAAAAATCATCAGTAGCAAGAGTACTGGTTGGTTTGTACTTTAGTTTGGCAGCAACTGACTTAAAGAACCACAGTTCTAGTCTAATGGGACTTCATCTTTTTACTTCATATAAGTTCAGTCTAATGATGCTTCAGGAAAAGGAGAGCTTTGGCAGCAAATAGCAATAAGCCTCTGTACTGGCATGTAGGAGTTAGCTCAAAACTAAATTTGGAAATTTAAATAGGTGCATCTCTGGTTTCAATGAAATACTTTTGCAGCAGATGCTAGCAATGTCTGTTTCTAGGCTTTTCAAAACCATTTTTCTTTTTCCTTAATTGTAGTTCCCTGGTTGTTTTTATATTATGAGCTACTTGTAGAAAAATACAGGAAACAAAGTTACAATACAAATCTCCCTTGTTTGAGGCCACTGAGATCATTTGAAGCCAATCTGGTTTCAGGTTTTTGCTAACTACAAATTCAAAACCATGAATTACATGTATGCAATGTTGGTTGATTTACAGCAAGTGTTATGTGATTAAACAATAACCATGTTTCTTCAATCCATGTAGCTACCCTGGAATTGGGGGTGGGGAGAAGGGATGGATTTTTTTTTTCATGATTCTAAATGTCACAGCACCCTCTGGGGAAAAAAACATAACATCATCTATATTTTCTTGTGCAACTTACGTAAAATTAGAACTTGAGAAATGAACTTATTTTAGGGGAGGCAGTGCTAAAAAGTATTTCATTTGCCTTTTTCTTTTTTAAAGTTATTTTGCTATTTTAGCATTTCCCCCCAATAATATCAACTTTTCCTAAAGATACAGTACCTGTCATTCAGTGTGCTAGACTGTGCCCATAGGACTAGACTTTAGTTGTTTTATTAGTAGTTGCACTTGGGGGTAAAGGGCCATTAATAATGGAATAAATTTGTACAATTTAATGAGTATTAAGTAGATGAGTAAAAAAACTGACAGACAACTATTTAACAAGTTATTGAGAATGATAACTCTAGTAATAAGAATATTTTATCAAGCACTACTTTATCTAAAATTTACAAGATTGTTTCTAAGTGGTGTGGAAGTAGAACCAAAAAGGCAGTCGTATCACAGACTTAGCTGTAAAAATTTTGTTCCCACTGTACAATACAAAACATTACACAGGGCAATTTGGATTTATACCAAATATCTTATATATGCCAAGTTTTATGGAAATCTGCAGAAAATAAAGATTGTTTGGTGTTGCATTAGGACTTCATTATTTGTCATTTTCACTTGAAATAATTATTTCAAGTTTCTAAATACCTTTAAAGCATTAAGAGCTTAAAGTGTGTTTATATTGGCCTTTCTTATTTATAAAAATCCAGCTGTTTTTGCCTTTCCTTAAAGTCTTTACAATAAGAAAGCCTATTTCACCTATAAACGTACCTAGGCTCTGTTGATAAGCTAAGCATTGCTTCAGAGATCCAAGACTAGGTGTCAGATGATTATCTGATTTACCTTCTAGTCTTAGAAAACTGCAATCTTGTTTTCAAGGAAGTAGTGGAAGAGTTGAGATTTAAGGTGAATTTTCTCTTTTTAAAATTTTAGTTTGTTCTTCCATAATAGAGTTTAATTAAGTCCACCAAACAAATGAAATCATTGCATTTGCTAACTCAGAACCTTCAGGATAGCCGTGTGTGTGCTTGCACACATGCTTTATGTATTTATGCTTTTCTCTTTTCACACTTAAACTTCCCACACGCACTTTGAGAAGGAACTGTCCAGTAGTCATTGTGGCTGGATTTGAGTCTGCCCATGGCCTGGCCCCTTGCTGCACAGAGGCACACTTGAACCTTATCACGTTCCTGTATCACTGGGAACACACATACCCTGGGAAGGAGCGAATGGAAGAGAAGATAGTATCTGAAAAAGTGTTGCTAATGCACCTTGAGAGAAACTCGGTCGGCTTGGCTTTCAGGGACCAGGCCATAGACCGGCTACTTGTTCATTAGCCAGACCGCTGGTGAATAGGGGCAGAAGGGAAAGAAATAAAAAGGATACAATGGGCAGAATCGAAGTGAGTAAAGAGAGTTTGCCAGAACCAGGAAAGCAGCCTGCCCTTTTTACGTGAAAGCATCCTTTCCATGTTGCCTTTCCGGAATTGTAATTTACGACTGTAAAACTGGAGTATGAGAGAATTTACATGAAGTGAGTTTGAAACCTGGACCTACCGGTAGTTCAAAATAAACGTTATAGCAATCAAGACTGGAACTAGTGCGAGCTTGGTGTAGTGTTTGTTTGTTCTGTGACGCTTTAGAAAGATACAGTGAGCAAAGATAACTCAGGCTTCCCATCCCTGACCCCAGCTAGCCTAATTAAACGCTCATTTAGACACATGGCAATGCGTCTCGAATTACTTGTCCCTCTTGCATGGATGTTGACTTTAGTTAAAAATAAAAACATTATAGTGTCAAAAACTTGAGTTTTGTCATGCCAACAGGACGCGAGACTGTGAATACTGACCAAGCTCAGGACGTGCTAGTTTCTAATATTTTATTTTGGGGGGAAGGAAAGAGGAGGAGAAGGAATGTTGATTTATTTCTGTTTTGCTAGAGAGGTTCAATAATTCGAAACAGTTCTCACAGTAGCGTCCATGACAACTTAATGTACAAAAAAAAAATCACCATTAAAGCGTCAATAGGACTTGATGGGGGGAGTGAGGAGAGAAGGCAGGGGAGAGTGGGAAAGAGGTTGGGGGAGGGAGGGTGAGGGGATTGATTGCTTTTTATGGTTTTTAAATGGCCTGTGCAGTGTATTCTTAAATGCAACTTCCAGATGATTTATAGGTCCATGAGCCTCAACTGAAATTGCACCACGGGAGCAAAAAATGGAGGAGGGAGAGGAGGGGGAAAAAAAAAAGGAAACTGAACTGGGTCTGTGCTTGTAGACTGCAGGGTGAAAAAATTATGCTGCAGTCTAGAGACGCGTATGGACTTTTGGACAGAGGAATTTGGAAAAGCGGTGGCAGGCTGGGTGTCTGTCAACGTGCGGAAATTTCACCTCTTCTCCTCCTCCTCTCTCTCGCCTTAAACTGCAACCTGTTAGGGGGCCAGGCCAGAGAGCTCAGAGGCTCGTTAGCCAACAAATTGTAGGGACTACTGGGAGGGCGAGCGGGAGCCTGGGGGTGGGGAGGGGGAAGGACCAAGATGCTTTAGATTAGAAGCCAGGCCAGCAGTAGCCTGAATCGCTCCCTGCAGCAAGGACAGATGCACAGCAACCACAACCCAGGAGTTTCTCTTTCCCATTTCCTTTTGCATAGGATTTTCTGCAAGGAGACTGCACCAAAGCAAAACAAAAACTACATTGGAAACCCCGGGTCGCTTTTGACGTAAGTGTCTGTTTTGTGATGAAATGTTCTATTTCATCCTGCTAGGGGAAGGGTGGGGGAGGGAGAGAAAGGCAAAAGGGGGGGAAGGAGACGGGACGACGACAAAGTCATAGCTGAACTTGGGGATGTGTTTTTTCAGGCGGCTGGTGATATTTTAAAAGAGGGCATGGCTAATTTTCTGAGCATTGAAGGCATTGTAGTTGCCTTGCCTTCCTTAAGTTTTGCTGCAGATGCAAACACCGGCATAGAATTCAAAATTATCTTTTTGAAGGAAGAAAAGAGGAGCTATTCTACACAATACTGAAGCCTTGATTTGAGACTGTCAGTTTTGGGGAGTTCCCCCAGAAGACCAGAAAATGGACTGGCTTGTGATGTGTTCCTTTCTATAAGGAATATATTTTCCTCGGCTCCTTTCTTCCTGGAGCCCTGGGCTTGTATGTAGTTGCTGGTTCCTTCCTCTTATACTTGGTAGCAATCATTTTTTTACAAATAGTATTTCCACCGAGTCCTAGTAAAGGGTATGTTTCTTCATCTCTTTTCTGAACACTATCGATTCATCCCTAAGAAGCCAGGGCTCTTGGAGGATACGCATTGGTGGGGTAAGGAAAGGGCCTACGTAGGGGAGGAGAGTTGGGAGAAAATTGAAACAGACTGTCGGGACTGCCCAGCCGAAGTCAGGGGTTGGGATGGGCTGGAGAGTGTTGGAATAGAAGGTTAGTGCATCGACTGTCTCTCTTCCCGCCTGCAGGAACTGGTGAAAGAGATGGTCGAGGCTGATGTGGCTCTCATGAAACACAACCCCAACGCCTAAGCTGGCTTCTGGTTCTGTCGAGGCAGCTGGTCTCCTGAAGAGATACGATCACCTTAGCTAACCCTCAGGAGGGTTTGGGTAGAGGGTTCTTTTTTCCTTGTAATCAATTGGTGGAGGGCATCTGACTGCAGGAGGGGGACTGATAATTGATATGGTGGACAGGAAGATTTAGTCACATCCGACACTGATTTTCCCCCCAGTTCTCCGATGCCATTGATTGTTTCTCCTTGTCTGAAAAAGAAAAGAAGAAGAATCTTTCACTCCCAGAAAGACTGTAAAATCGAAACTGTGATCACTCCAATGCTTGGTTCCACATTATCTCATTATAGATGCTTCATCTGAAGGATTTTATGTAATTGGTAGGATGCTTAATCACTAACCATTCATTTTACTTGAAATTACGTTGGAAGACAGCAGAAATTGTGGGGACTTTAAATTGTCTTCTTTTTTCTTATTAAACTGGTCTTTCTACAAACCAGGATCAAGAGAGTCTTGTTTTCTCCAACTCCCGTGTGAAAATCAACAAAACAAAAGCCTATTCACACACTTCTCCATTTCGTTTTGTTCTTTTGAATCCCCTTACCATTATCTCTTCAATTTCGTTCACTGAATTTGTACCAAGTCAAACTTTCCCTTGCCCTGCACCCGTTAAGCTCTTCCTCTGGTAGCCTTCTTCCACTTTGTAACTCTTTAAATTTCAGTCATTTGTTAATATAACTCAAAAAGTACAAAAAGCCATTTCCTGACCTGGCTAACTGAGTCCTGAAACTGCTGGAAAGCCAGGCAAAGGGGCCAGGGAGGTTTTCAAATGAAAGGCAGTTTTCCTAGGGAATTTTTTTTTTCTAGTGACAAAAAGCTCCTCTATCCAGCCACAGTCAGAACCTAGTTCCTGCAGAAGTGAACCATTCACATTCCATCCTGTTTCTGCTTACTATAATTAGACCCCATAAGAGAGTTTGAACCATCTCAAAAATGGTTTAAGAAAATTGGGGGGGTGGGTAAGAAATAGGGAAAAAAAACTTAAAGGTAAGTAAATATTGTTGGAACATTTTTGCCAAAGTACCCAGGTTATCTAGAGGTCATGATGGCAATACATTTCCCTTTGGTCTAGGATTTTTCAGGTACCTATTATTTTCATCCCTTTTCTCATCTTTGTAGTCCCTCCACCTTCCAATAAAAAGGGGTTCTAGTTTATCAGTCTAAATGACAAGATCTAAGCATTGCCTAGAACCACAGTTTATTACACTGGCTCCTAGATTCATTGTTTAAGTTTATAGACAGTATGCACTGTTTATGTAGCTTTCTTGGTTTTATATATGTGTGCAGTGAATATATACACACATGGCCACAGTACATATATACACACATATATGTACATAGGAAAACATACAAATATTAAAGTAATCATATATCAATACAGAAGTCATTGAAATATTGAAGTATATGTATATGAAACTTGTATACACATTCATGTAAAATGGATATCTACTCTCATATACCTGTATAAAAACACAGGTATGTATATCTTAAGTATATATGTATATAAGTAATACCTTATGTTTCTGAAACTGTGATGCATCAATTGCTTTATGAAAAATAAGGACCAAAGCCTAAATAGTATTAATATGCTCCCAGCAAAATAATATAAAAGTTTATAAGAAAAATCTTAATTAACATGACCATTTGTTTATGAAACAAAACTATTTCTGAATATATTCAGGCGGATCTTTATGATGTGGAGAGGGAGGGGTGGTAATGGAGGTGGGTGGGGAGAGTGACTGAACTGAGCTTTTAACAGTTCGTGAGTAACCAGGCTGCTGAAGAAAGAGGGTTCTTTGTGTGCCTTCGTGAAAGGCAGCAGGCAGTCTCCAGAGGTGCAATGGAAAAAGTGTGTGCTTCGAAATGAGGTGGTTTCAGGGTTAGATGGAGCAGAACTGGGGCCGAGCTGTGCAGAACTGGGCTTTCAGGAGCAAGACTGGGGAACAGTGCGCTTCTCTCCATCCTGTGCAGAAGCTCCATGGTTGCTAATTGGAAACAGATGGTTTCTTGAAGGCTGGTCCTACAGGACAGACCTTCAAGAGCTCTGTGTGTGTGTGTGTATATCTGTCTCCCCCTTTCTCTCTCCTTCCTCTCTATGTTTCCCCCCCTCCCCTTCCCCCCCTCCCTTCATCTGTCTCATTTCTGATATACAGTACACATCAATGTGCATTATTATTATTCCACACAGGTGTACAGGCTCCCATTTTATTTTAATGCTCCTCAAAGTTCCCTCTCTTTACCTTTCCTCTCTCTTTATCACTATACATAGTTTCCATCCTCTATACACTATAAGGACTCATCTGGCTTCCCAGTGGCCCTATTTAATCCCAAGTGGGGGTATAGAGCAGAGGCAATATATTGTGGCTTTTTAGAACAATCCCAAAGCCATAATAAGCTTCCTCATTGAGGAAGAGATGAAATACAAAGCAAATTCTTAATGCAACAGTAGCAAAGCCATAATTTTAAATTATAGTTCTTAAAATGGACTATAACATTAGTTTTTGAAGGGAAAAAAACAGTTTACACAAGATGGATATCAGGAAATTATTTTCGGATACGACCTTTTGTGCTTTCCTTCGGTCTCAATCCTGGTGGTCCTATGGGGCTCTTTTGGTTTCATAGACTCCCCGGGGGAAGAGGGGGGTTTACAAAAAAATAGCTTCCATATTTCTATTTTCTTTTTTGTTCTGTGAGAAAAATTAATTTGGATAACCCCCATAAGAAACCTACTAGATTTCTAATTTACTAGATTTCTATTTTAGATTTCTAAATTAAAGAGATAAGTCAGCTTCAGGGAGTTATTGAACCTTTTTCTTGGAAAACTCTACAGACTGTGTTTAAAGTAGCCTGTATTCCTCAATTTTTATTGTAGACTATGAAGGTGATGAGCACAGTGTTAATTACCTTTTGAATTGTTAGAGGTCAAGGAGGAAGCAGAATGGTCTGGGAGCATCTTTTTCTCTTGGGACCTTTCAGTCTTACCTACCCTTTGACCTGCCTATGGTGATGAAGCTCTTGGGCTCTGTGATTGCTGGGATCATTTTTCAGTTCTAAGAAGTATACTTTTCAAGGGCTTTGGCTTAAGTAATTATGACCCAGTGGTCATAAGAATAATAAGCCTGTCATACTTTTGTGGCTATTTGGTAGCAAAAGGAATATATATATATAACATATATAGTGCATATATGTATATAATACATGTTTGTGTATAAATATATATATATATATTAGATATATTCTCATTGGGAGTTCTAAATAAAATATCCAAGTACTTTCGAAAAACAAGAGACTTTAATGAAATTCATCTCTAATGAAAAGTGGAGCTTCTTAAAGGTGTACAAAAATTGCTTTGGGCAAATCTGTACTTTTATTTACATTAAACATAAACTACCAAGGTATAAGACAGGATCAGTTCTGAAATGGTAACCTCTGGTAATTTGGATTGTTGTCTACTTTGCTTTTCTTCAGCTAATAGTGGCATAGGTACAATCTAACACTTGAAAAGTTAGTAATTTGTGCTTAAATATATTGTTGACAAATAAGTTGTCCTGAGAAATTACTCTAAAATATGTTATTTTTATTTATAACTTACAACTGCTTATTCCCACTTAAGAGAATTCAGTACCCATGAATGGAAGTTCACACTTCATATATTTTCTGCAACCTGCCACATATTTTCCCCACAAAGCAGACCATATTCCTGGAAACCAAACATAAAGGAAAAGAATTGTTCAGGACACGTAGTAGCAATTCTAAGTGGAAGGTTCACACTTAATTTAACAGAAGGATCTTATGTGTGTAAAATTTTGCATATAGTTATTGGTATTTGTGTTTTGCATGGGTATTCATGTTTTCACGTTTTGTCTACTCATTCAAATGGGTTATCTGTCCCCATTTTCAAGTTTTAATAACAGACATTTTGGGATTTTTTTTTAAAAGAAACTAATGCAACAATTTAAAAGCAAAACTTATTTTTCAAGTCTAAGCTAGCTAAATCAATGGTTTGTCCTCTCCTCTTTAGCCTTTCCCCAACTATTACAGTCCCAAAATTGTTTCCATAGCAAACAAGCAGGAGGTGGTGACTAATAATTTGATTTCTTTGAGGTGTCAGAACTGGAAGGAAGCTGATCAGGTACAGTAAGGTCCTAGGGCTTTTTGTGGGACAAGGAGGAGAACTCAGCAAAATGGGGGGGGGGGAGGTGGAACGGTCATACTGCTGCTCCCAAGGCTAAGTGAAGAATAAAATACGAGGGGGAAAGAATGAACTGCATTCCCATGATCCTGCAGTGTCTGAGTAGCGGTCCCAAGACTACTAGGAAATACAATGTTAGAAAGAGGAAGGTGTTACAACAAGTATTCTCTCTCCCTCCTTCCTGAACCTTTCTTAACAAGCCAGTTTTGTGGGTCAAAGAAGGTGGAGAATATCTCTCCAACATTCTCCCTCCATCCTGTTCATAAGAGGAAGGGGTGGGGGGGAGCCCTGGCATACAAGTACACATATATTCACACATCTGCACATGCAGTTTTTTTTTAATCCCCAACATCACCCCAACCCTGAGAATCAATTTATTGAACTTTCTCTTTCTCATTCTGTAGGCCCAGACCAGAGTTCCCCATTTGTACAACACTAGGAAGTCATGTAGGTGTTGTGCTTGCAAAAGTTTTAAATGTCTAACACTGAAAATTATTCCTAGTGGCTCTATCTCCAGGCCATTTCAACTATTCCCATACCTTCCCCCTCCCTTTCCCCTCCTCTCTAGCTTGTCAGTACAAGAGGGCCCGTGCGGAGGGACTGAAAATCCTGAAAGAGTAACAGCCTTGGATTAAAACTGTTGGCCTCTTCCTGGCGCCTTGTACGCTGCCTCCCTAGCTTACAGCTCCAGTGGCCTTGAAGAGGGGCAGCAAAGGAATGCCTGACCGCTTCCTGCTCCCCACTAACACACTCCTCTTTCTCTCCCCTATGAGCAGCTCCTTCCCTGTTCCCAAAAGAGATCCTACTTGGGCCAATTGGATCTTTGGGGTACGAGATGACCCCCTCCTTTTGTGAGTTCTTTGGGCCTACCTCTACCTTGGGAAGAAATTGTGACAAGTCTCTGCAGAGAGGGAAATCTCTCAAAGGGAAAAGGATTTGCCTGGCCTACCCTAGGGCTTCCAGTTACCTAGGTTCTCTACTTTTCCTCTAATCAGAGAGTCCACAAACTGCAGATATCCTAATTACAGACTTCCTTTATCTGTGAGTACAAATGCATAGTCACTATATAGGTATGGTCTATATCTCAATATATGCACAGTGACGGATTTAGTGTAGTGGGAAAAACCAATGGTCTCTATGCATGGCCCTGCCACCGTGTGACTTTGTGACCTTGGGCAAGCCATTTCACTTTACTGGGAATTAGTAAATCTGCCAAATGTGGGGAGTGGTCTAAGTGACCTCTGAAGTAACTTCTACCTCTAAAACACAGTATGTTCAAAGGTGCATTCTCCAGTATATTGTTGGCTAACTTGCTTGCAGCTTATAGTACATGCAGTGCCCACGTGGGTGTTGGGGAGAGGGCAGGGGAGCTGCTTCTTACAAACTCAATTTTCTTGTTACTGAACGGGACCCCGAATTACCCCCCAGCTACCCTGGCACTGACCCAAGGAGGGGGAGGATGGCCTGAGGAATTGATGCTTAATGAAATCCAAATCCAAAGTTCTGGCAATCACATCCATGGAAATGCTCCGAAATACTACCAACACCCGACCCCCATGTTTCTCCCCCTCCCCAAGATATGTGATATTCTCCCCACACTGAAACTAATAAGTGATTAGAAACGATTCTGAAGCCCGGGGCCATGACCGACTGCATCGGATGGATTGGTAAACTGCTGAGGGAAGAGGGTAGTGAGCACAGATCTCGGAGATAATGGCTTGGAAGGATCATCTTCACTGTCCTACCTCCCTCCCCACTATCAACTCCTAAGACTTTTGTTGGATGTTGGAGGAGAGCCTAACCCAGACCGGAAGCAGACGGGCTCTTTGGACCCTGACTGGTGGGGGAGAAAGTGAGAGCAGGTGACCAAAGAGAAGGCGGGAAGGTGGTATGGCCAAGGGGTCAAATTCTCTGGGATATTTTATCCCTGGATGGCTGAGGAAGCGAATTACATACATCTTCCTCAAGATGCTTTACAAGTAGCTGTTGGTCACAAAAATGCTCAAAAGCAGCCCAGGATAAGGTGGGCCCGAGAGAAGAGGGTGCTCAGAGCTCAGCAGGAGGATCCTGGAGCCTAGAGCAGCAGCAGTCGTCGGCCCCTGCCCATCCATCCATCCCTAGCAAGCCTGGGCTGAGGAAGAAGACCGGGAAAACTGGGGGAAGCCGGGCAGTCACTGGTAGAAGAGAAAGCAATGCTAGGTTTGGGTTTTTGTTAGGATCTTTTTCGATACCGCCCCGCCACCTCCACCCCCACCCCCCCCCCATTCTTTACACACAGTCTTGCAAATACTCTCCCAGCCAGCGTTTCTCTGATTTGGAGGTGAAAATAAGGTGATCCAGGAGGAGGACAGAAAGTTTCATCCTTTCACCATTCTTTGTGGGAATGCCAGGCTGAGAGCGTTCTTCTAAGTAAATGTGTGAAGCACTTTGCTGTCTGCAGTGGCGGTGTTTCTGCCCTCCTCTGGCCCCAGGAGGCTTGAAGGACGGAGACACTGGCGCGCGCTCTCCAGATCTCGGCACCAGACTGCAACCCCAAGAGAGGCACACTCCTCCCCATTCCCCGCCTTGGAGAGCACCTCAGACTGGTGGGACTACACAGTGTCCGTGTGTGTCCTTCATGTATGATAGTAGAACAAATAATCATCGGAACAGTGAAGCAGTGCCCCTCCCCCTCTCCAAGGGCTGCTGTCCGGTCCCTCACATTCGGGCTAGACAGTGGTAAATTGGTCATGAATCTTAGGGACTGTGCATTTAGTTCAGAATGAAGAACCAGAGACCTTGGTTCTTGATCCTGTAGCACCAGCTTCCCGTTCCTCCCCTCCTCTTCGCCCTCCCCCCAGCCTACTTGCACCATGCCCAATAATCAGCAGGTAGTCTTTATTCTTTGCAACTTCCATCAGATTCACAAGTACAATAAATATCTAGCTCCTGGTCTACACCTTCAGTTGCTCTAGAGTACAAACTTTTTATCTCCACACCACATCTCGCCTTTAAAAATCAGTTTTACCTCACCTGGGTGCCTGGATTACTGCTTCGTTCTGTTAATTTCTTAAAACTGCCCCCCTTCCCCCATCAGCGACTCTTGCTTCTAAACATCTGACTGCTTCTTAAATTTGAGTCTTGCATCCAGTTTGCACGTTTACAATCTTAATATGCCCTGTGCACATCCCAAACAGGGCCATGGCCTGCTTTTATGTCGGAGGAAATTCGTCTGTCTTAAGAGTTAATGACTCTAAATGTGTTGGTTTTCCTGCTTTCCCCCCAGAGACTGGGGGGAGGGGGGAGTGGAGACTTCTGTCGTTTTATTATTTGTGGCCAAAATCTGTACAAAGCTAAATTACATCGAAAGTCACATATTATCCTTTGTCCTCAACACTGAGATTTCTCTCCTCTTTGCTTCCCTTCCACCTTATTCCTCCCCTTATACTCTTGCCCGAAGCCGTATGTCTCCTTCTCTTCCCTCCCCCCATCCTCCTTCATCCCTTCAGTCCCCTGACTGTGAAAGGTCAGGTGAAAGTCTCCAGCAGGTATGTCCCTAGCCGTTGGCCTCAGAGCTTGCTTCCCTAGCTCACAAATTGTTCTCTCCTGCCCACCCAAGTCGCTCCAAGCTGTGTTTACTTAGGGGGCAAAGCTGACGGCCAATTCCCATCCGGGAGACGACCTGGGATAGGTCGTTTACTCTGGAATCCAGAGTCTGGATGGGCACCTTCAGCAGTAGCACTGCAGGAGCTTGGAGGGGCCTTCAAAGGATAGCCAAGAGAATACTACTCTGAGGACGGTGAATACACAAGGATAGAAAGGATTTAGAAAGAACCTTCCTCTTTGACATATAAGGGATGGAGGTACTGGGCTACCCTAAAGGAAATGGGAAGAGAAAGCGCTGAGCTCTTGGCTATGGGAGCTATAACCTGACATCAAGGTGGCACAACCATACCCCAAGAAGCTTTAAGGACCCTGATCAGGAAAATTCCCAAAGGGCACCTGGGTTGGTTTCCTTCGGGCTTGGAGCCTAGATCCTGTCTTTGCAGCTGGGGGGGGGGGGACAGAAAGTGGGATGGAAGGGCTGAGAAGGGCCATCCCAACATTCCCTCACTAGCGTGTTTCTCACTATTACTGTGACATTCGAACACCAAAATAAATTATGTATTTCTGTAATTAGAAAGCATCTACAAGACACAGAAACAAGTTGGTGAGTTTTTAAGTCACAGCATCTCTTTCTGTGTCTCACACACTTTTCCCCCTCCATTATTGTGCATGGATACCCACACTCTATTTCCTGAAGTCAAGTCATTCACGCAAGGTCGCTTGATATAAAGACGTGGAAATTCCAGTTCCTACAGAATCTGGTATAATATGCTCAATATGCTGCAAATTTAAAATCAGTCAGGGAAAAAATCAAGTAAACAAAACAAACAAAAATAATGTAAAACAGAGGGTTCCCTCGGAGCCAGGGTAAGGTTGAAAAGTAGTGCAGCAAAGTTAAGTTGAGCCTTATGTTCCTATACACCTTTCTGAGAGCTTCCAATGAGACAGATATGGTACATTTTCTTCAATTTTCCAGTACTAATCAGGTTGCCTATCGTAGTCCTTCAGAGGCCCTCCTAGCCAACTGTTAGGACTGGAATGTCTTTCTTTATTGTGCGTTGTTCCATTTCCCTCCCTCATCGGTCCCAGGACCAGAAAAGAGGAGAGCTGAGCTTCAATCCATACGGGATATACTAAGCCTGAGCTGAACAGAGTTCTCTTTCTAAATCCCCCCTAAAGCAAAAACTGGAATTCCCTTGGGAAAGAGGAAAAGAAGGGCACATAGACCGAAGCCCAAACTCCAGTCTCCCAAGTCTCGGTTCCCTAGCCTAATCCCAGGAACCGTTCCCGAAAATCGCAACCTCTCACAGAAAAACAGTATCTATAAAATAAGACCTTCTCTGCAGCAGAAGTAAATGGCCGATTTAGGGTAGTCAGATCAAGTCAAGACATTTTAACTTCGGGATCTTATTGGATGTGGGAGGGGAAGGAAAAAAGAAATTGAGGGGAAGGAAAGAGATGAGGCAGTTGGAAACAGACTGAGGAAAAAACAGACGAAGACCCCAAGAGCAAAAAAAGTAGTGGGGGAGCAGAAAAAAGATAACAATTCATTTTTCAGAAGTTCTTTTTTGTGACTGCAATGCAACAATGAGAAAAAGCCAGTCTCATCATTGGAGGATTATTTGGATATTTGTCCTAAGGGCTCGGGCTTTCTGTTTACATAGGTCCGAGTGAAAACGCAATTAATAAAAACTCTGCGGCTAAACTACCTCCTGGTTATAAATCGAAATGGGAGCTATCAGAGAACAGGGATTTTTAAAGTTTATGTCTGGGGCCTTACGGCCAAGTTTTGGGTGTTTTTCTTTTCCTGCTGATTTGGCTATTGTCTCATTAAATTAGACTTCACTTGATAAAAAACAATCTCTCTCATTAGCTCCTTGCCTCCTTCCCCTCCTCCATCCTACTCCCACCAACTCCCTCCCCCCCATTATTTCCTTCTCCTTACATCCACCCCCACTTCACCCTTCCAGGCTGCCAAATCGTGTGCTGAAGATTATGACATCTTTTCTTGACCCTCTTGTCTCCTTCTGTGTCTTTCTGTTCTCTTGAAAAATGATTCAGCAGAGCTCTGATTGAATTTTATTCCTTCCTGACCTGGCCTGCTTTTATTACTTGGACACCATCAATCTCAGCTCTAACGCGACGTTTTGTTTATGACTCTGGAAAGAAACGAATGGCTTCATAAACCAGCTCATAATTAAACTCGGAGAAGGAAAAGCAGAAGAGACGAAAATTGTTCCTTCTTGGTACTAACTTAAGTGCACACAAATGTAAAAGGGCAGAAAGAAAAGAATGTTCCATGCTGAGGCCCAAGATTTCGGGGATCCCCCATCACCTCCTCCTAACCTCTTTCTAACTCAGATCACAGCAGGTCCCAACATTGGAGGGGGAGATTACTCAACAGATGTCCAGGGTGAAAATCGTCACCCAGTGTTTTCCTAAAGTCACCTTATCAATATAACAAGAAAGAAGGGAAATTCTGGGGATATTTCTAATTTCCTGATTTGTTTCCCCGTTCCCCTACCCCCCAATTACAAGAACAGTTCAGGATTCAAGGGTTCTTTAGAGTACTCGGCCGATAGCCTCCACCTTTAAAAAAAAGGGGAGGGGGAGGCTTATCTTTTAAAACCTTAAAATATCTCCCACACACATCCTTGCCAATTAATCCCTAACTGGGTCCATTGTATTGTATATGCTCAAGGAAATAATTAATGACTCAAATCTGATTACCTCAGGAAAATGGAGAATTGATTCTCCTCAAAGTTCAATTATTAATTACATAAAGCTGTAGTTTCGATAAATGTGAAATTGATGCATCTCTTCATTACAGAGATGGAAAATTATGCTAAAAATACTGCGTGTCCTATCTTGGTATCCATATTTCATATAGCTTATATCTTATAAACCAATGTGTTTGCTCCCACACATTTAAAAATACATCTCTTGCTACATTCACTTTAAATACCTATTACATTAAAACCTCCTACAGTATATCTAATTTCAACACTTACAGTACCTTCAAGTACTTATAATTCCCAAGAATATTATTTTACCACAGTGCAGTCCACTTTTAAGGCATTTTACCCTTATTACTGAAAAGATACAAATCAGAACCAAAAACGGTCAAAGCAGTAAGCGTGCCCCCCCATATTCATTTAAAATAAGGAAACGTTCTGTTTTATTTTTCTTAAATTGATGGTGGCTATTACGGAGTAAAAGTGAATTCACCATTAGTGAGAAATAGACTCTTGAAAAGAGGAGGGATTTTAAACAGATCTATGCAGGACTTCTGACTTTAATCCAGGAACCTAACAGATTTTGCTTCTAAAATGTGATGGAGCCATCTTGCGTAGATAAAGCTACACTGTGCATGCCGGCCTGTGTGTGATCACGTTCTTTACTTAAAAAAAAAAACAACTCAAAATGAAGTAGGCAGCAATAGTTAATGAAACACAGTGCACTGGCCAAGTATAAAAAAGAACCATCAGATGTCAGACGCAGTGATTATTTCCTAGGGTTTTGAAACTTAGTGAGTTCACATACTTTTCCCCTACTCCTGTTTCTTTTAAAGTCAAAGAGGAAGGAGCGCGGTCCTTATGGGATCTTTTCTGATTCTATCCTAAAACCTCAAATTCCTTATAGAAGAGTTAGCCTCTCTGCCCTGCGCAACTTCTCTGAAGGTTGGGTTGATGATCTAGTAATGGTGCGATCGATTCGCTTTTTTCACTTGGAAACCTGAAAGAAAATCCCTCCTCTTCTCTCTCCCAAAAAGGTGATGCAAAAACTGAGTAGAGAGGCAGATGGCTCTTCACCTCTTGGAGCTATTGCAACATCTCCTCACCTTCCCCTTCCTTCTCTCCTCTTCTCCCCCGGCCCGCATCAAACCCTTGGTTCAGTTGAAAGGAAGACGGCCAAGTTCGGTAGCTCCCTCCAAACTATACACACTCAGAAATTTTCTAAGAAGGTCTCCAAAGCCAAAAACCAGTTATGGCCTCAGCCCCATGGTATTTTAAACTTGAGGTAACAGATTGGACCTACTGCTGAAACGAGGCACTCGGGGACTTATATATGCGTGCGTTCGCACACACATGTATATGTATGTTTAATGTGCCCCTGCCCAGGTGATAGCATTACTTCCTCAAAGAATCACAATCTGTTCGTCTAACTCTAGTACGACCAAACCACTCGCACTTTGGGAAGTATAGCTTCCCTCTGTGAATTCGGCTACAAAATAAAATAAGCATCCTACCAGCACCGATAGCATCTGAACTAAATTAAAATGCAAGCGGACGCCACGAAAACTGCAGGGCACAAGGCAGATATATTAGGACTCTACTCCCACATGTAAGGACCCAGCCGGAGGGAAGGCAGAGAGCTGCGCTGGCCCTAATGCAGGACAAGACATGCCTTTTCTGAACTGCTGTGGCGTACACTGTCTCCTAGAGAAGGCCGGCCGCAAAGTCTGCTCAGCTTGGGACGCCCTCAGGAAAAGTGATCCCTCACTTTGAGACTGCCGAGATTTCACAAGTCAATTCCAAAAACTCTCAGCATAAAGTAACGCTTGAAAATGGAAGCAAACTTATAGTGAAGACTTTTGTTTTGGTTCTTAAACTCTCTACTTGGTTGGTTGATCCCCGTTACCATTACTAGCATAGCTACTAGTCCTGTCCCCGTCTCCCCTCCTTTACTCCACCCTCCCCCGACGAAGCAAAGTCCAACTCGGGCACACGTGAGGAATGAAATTTCTCTGACCTTTCCACCCCGTGCTGTGTTTCTAAATACACGTGTGTCTTCAAAACAAAAGGCGGAGAGTGATGAGTAAATAGTTAATAATGATACTCTGGGTCAGGATGGAGGAGGGAGAGAGGGAATGAAAAGGGGAAGAGGAAAAAGGGCAGTGAGGGTTTCGGAAACAGGAGAAGAAGAGACAGAGACAGAAAGAAAGAGAGACCCCGCACCAACTTTGCTTTTAGACTTGGGCAATAGGCAGGGGCTAAGTTAGAAAGAATAATTATAACACACAGGTTCAAATCTCGCCCGCGGCAACCCCTCCCCCCACTCCGTATGTCTGTGTGTGTGTCTCTGTCTCTCTCATACACACACACACACACACACACACACACACACACACACACACACACTTTCGACATATGCCTCAGACGCACACCCCTTCCCCGCCTACCTCCCCTGCTCTCCTTCTCTCGGCCTCTGGCATTTACAAATCCACCCGGTGATTAAACCATCAGAGTTAACAAAGGTCCTCTTTGATTCTATTTATTTTCTCCCCAAGCAACTCTCTCCTAGAACCCGCTGGAGACAAATCCGGGAACCCGGTAAAGGGAGAGGGTCAAAAGTCGAGGAAGGTGAAGCTGGAGAATAGAGGAAGGAAAGAGAGAAAATACAAACAAATAAGACGAAGTCATCCCCGTTGTAATGTATAATTAAAACTAATTAAAGGAAAAGGCATTACCAAGCAGAGGAAGAAGCTCGCAGAGAAAGCGTCCCCAAACTTTGAACAACTAGCTTTGTAAGACGCCAGAACCTGCAGTCTGGATAGGTATTGCCATTGCTTTTAACCCTCAACTGTTATTTTTAAAAAACAGAAACTGCATAAAAGCAAAAGAACTACCCACTATACCATTCCCTAAACCCAGGAATCAGGGTTGTTTTTTTTTTTTGTTTGTTTGTTTGTTTTTTTAGCTGTTTGTAGTAGACAAGTTAAACATTGTAGTTTCTTCTGAAGTGGATAGCTCTTTGGGAATTTGATTGTAGAAACATCTGAATGAACAGTCAACCTGGATGGAGTCCGACACCTGCTTGCCTTTCTTTGGAGGCCTAAAAACAACCTCGAACCGGGCACAGGTAAGAAAACACTGTGAACCAAACAGCCTCCGCAGTCACATAAGCATCTGTTCTCCCACTGTGTCCAAATGAACTACCCAGCGGGCTAAAAAAGCTACAGAAATGTTTACAAGAAACTTAACCGATTTGTTTTTATTTTCTCTCCCACTAGACAGTCATTGACATCTCCAGTAAACTAATGCTAAATTCAGAAATTGTTAGAGGCAGTGGAGAAAAATGCATGAACCAACAATACAGACCTAAACCTGTTTGATTTAAGGGAGAAACTTCAGCATGAACTCTGCTATCTTCCTAGAGACTATTGGATTACCTAGACTAGGGTATGGGGGAGGGAAGCAAGGGTGACGGGACTGAATCAGAAGCCACAAAATTCGATTTTGACTGAAATTAGTTTGTATTTATTTGCAGCAAACCTTTAACAATGATCAAATTTTGACAACAAACAACAGCAATTACTGCTAAGTGTTGCCTTTAGATAAGAGCGGCAGATAGGAAACTGTATTATCTTGAAAGCAAACTTAAAGGCCCTAAACATCTGTAATCAAATAGTCATCTCCCCAAAGTCTGATTGACAGGGTGGATCATTCTAAGATAATGAATTTATTACATTTCCTAGGATATTTACAAAGGAGGAGGTTCAGTCAAGATTGCCCCTAGGATCTCCCAGCGAATTATCAAGAACAATTACTGGGAGAAGAAACCATTTTCCCCCAAAGGGGTGGTTTTTACTTCATTCTTTAATCTATTAATTTACAAGTACTGTTGTTTTCCATGTTTTAACAATAATTAACTGTCCCTCCAACAGATCTTCTAAAACAGTTTCCCACAAGAGATTAACTATTCCATTTCAACAAAATAGTAAGAATTTTTAAAAATCCATCTATGTAATGCATGGAGGACTGCAAATCTGGACTCTCTCTCTCTCTCTCTCTCTCTCTCTCTCTCTCTCTCTCTCTCCCTCCCTCCCTCCCTTCTTCCCTCCCTCTCTCTCTTTCCCTCCCTCCCCCATATATAAATTTTCCCCCTTACACAAGGGTAGATTTAATAGGGGAAAAAAAAACTATTAAGCACTTAATTCCCACAAGGATATGCAATATACATTTCCATTGTGTTTTCTAGCCAAAATAAGTCATATATTCATCTCAGTACTACTGGGAGTCTCTCTATAGATACCCTTCCTCTCTTGACATACACCATCATATATCCTGCAATACCGTTTGCTCCTTTCATGCATGGACTTAGTATTTCCAGATTGTGTTACTTCATCACTGAGAAAACATGTTTGTTTATTTGCCAACTTATATCTGCTCAAGAAAGTATTTCTTTTTCCTAACCATAAAGCAAACTTACTACAGAAAATGGGAGGGGGCGGAGTACTATTTTGGATTTGAGTTATGACACTGGGATTTTTTTTTCCTTTTCAGAGATTTAAGAAATTCTCATCTTCTACTATTAAATCTCTGACATCACATCTCTTCTCTAAACTAATTAAAGATGTATTAAAGTATCCAGACTCTAAAGTCTCATTCAAATTGAATTGGTAATTTATTAATAAACAAACAATGTAATACCTTCAGAATATGTTCAACAAAAAGAAAAAAATGATTGATAGAATAAGATTAATACAGTTTCCCTTTTATAATAAACAAAAACAATTCAAAGTTTCAGGCAATTGAACGTCAGGTTTTGGAAACACTTTCTGGCGTTTGGTCCACAACATCCCACTACAAATTAAAAATAAATTACTATGTTGCAATTTACATTTTAAAACAAGTCCGTGAGGGGGAGGGGAAAGAAACTGCAGTATATGGGAATTCCCTCCCCACCCCTTTAAACATAGGATAAAAATAATATCTTAAGGATGAAGGTTGAGGGATGAGGTGGAGGGGAAGGGAATGAAAGATGTTAAAGGGGAAAGAAAACGATCTCTGAAAAGCAAGAAGAAACTTACGTGTTATCTGGAGTAACACTGTCCTTTAATAAACCAAGATTTTGCTGTCTCTGTACAAAATAGTTTACAGTTTGGTTTACTTAGGGAGGGCAAGGTGGTTCTCAAATTAATTAAGAAAAGACAGTTTTCTTTGTGCTGATGGTTTGGGTAGGCTTTATTTTGGGAGAGATTCTGCTGGTTTGTAAATGTAGTTTAAGTTTGGATTTTTAAAACTGGAAATTTTTTTTTTTTGGTTTCGGTTTTGGATCGGATTGGGGGGAGGGGGCTATTTAGCTGCTTTGTTTTGGTCAGAACTTGCTGCAGTCATAGACAAAAGCCCCTGACGTGCGGTAGAGAGACTGGCTGGAAGGAAAGGCCATTTGACAGCTGCTGTTCCCATTCACAGGAGAGTTGTTCAAGCCAATCCTCTGAGACTCAAACATCTCCCTCACAGAGTGGAAGTTCTGCTGTTGTGCTGGGTATCCCGCTGCCGCAGCAGCCGCAGCCGCACTGGCCAAGTGGCCCAGGTCTCCGGCAGCCTGGTTCAGGTACCAAGAGGTCAGGCGCCCTTGGTGGGCCGCCGGGTGGTGGCTCGGCTCCTGGCCCGTATGACTTAAAGAAGATGTGCTGCTGCTGGTGACCGGGGGCAAAGAGTAGTCGGGCAAGGGATCGTCCACTGCTGAGCTGCCCGTGCCCCCGGGCCCACCTTGTAAGTGACCTGCCCTTTCCCCAGCCGCATACAGGCTCATGGCTTGCATGTTGCAGTGGTAGGTCCCGGCTCCCCCAGCGCCGCCGCCGCCGCCACCGCCACCGCCGCCGCCGCCGCCACCTCCCCCGCCAGCGCTGCCGCCACCTCCGCCGCTGGCGCTACCAGCGCCTGCGCTTTGGCTACACGGGGAGCTGTAGATGGAACTCTGTCCTGGAGAGAAGCCGCTGAGCGACAGAGAAGGAGGGATGCCCGTCCTGGATGAAGCGGCTGCGGAGGAGGCCAGGAGGTTGGAGCCGAGTTCCGTGGACGAGCCCTGCGGCGAGCCCCGCAGCGAGGTCATGATGTTGTCCACGCTGAAGCCTTGACTATGCTGCTGCTGCGTGTGCGGCTGCTGAGGCTGCGGCGTGTGCTCCCCCCCATCTAGGCTCAGGGACCTGTTAGAAGGGATACTGCCGTGGGGGCTGCTACCGCTGGACAAGCTGCTGCTGCTACTGTCGGGGCTCTCGATTTTAGGTACCGCGGCACTGCTGTTGCCACCGAGAGCGGCCGCAGCGGGGGACAGTGGCTGAGGTGGCGAGGAGCACGTACCATTCTCCGTTTTAATATCCTGAATTCTCACCGGCTGCTGCTGCTGCTGTGAACTCCCACCGCCCGAGCCCCCTGCCGCGCCGCTTTCGGCTTGCTCAGATTGCTGCTGTTGTTGCTGTTGCTGTTGCTGCTGCTGCCGGGGAGGGGGCTGATGGTGGGACTGCTGCTGGGTTTGCTCCTTGAGGTGTAGACGGTCCTTCTCCTCCTTGTCTTTGACCGCATCTTTCTTCTTGAAGCGCCGCCGCCGCCGAAGAAAGCTCCCGTTCTCGAACATGTTGTAAGAGTCCGGGTCGAGGGTCCAGTAGCTACCTTTGCCGGGTTTCTTGTCGTCCCGGGGCACCTTAACGAAGCACTCGTTGAGCGAGAGGTTGTGCCGGATGCTGTTCTGCCAGCCCTGTTTGTTGTCCCTGTAGAAAGGGAAGCGGTCCATAATGAACTGGTAGATGCCGTTCAGAGTAATCTTCTTGTCTGGGGCGTTCTGAATGGCCATAGTGATGAGAGCGATGTAGCTGTAAGGGGGCTTCACCATGTCCTTGGGTTGAGGCTGCGGCGTATAAGGCCCGTAGGCGCGAGCCATGCCGCCAGGGTACTGCTCGTGGGCCGGATGAGAGTACATACTCATGGGGGCCGGCATGGCCGTGTAGCCGCCCCCGGCGGCGGCCGCGGCTGCCCGGTAGTAGCTCTGCTCCCCGCTGAGATAAGGCACCACTCCCAGGGAGTTGGGGCTGGACACGGAGTAGCGCGCCTGCATGGCCTCAGCCCGGTGCTGCTTCGCTCGCCGTTCGCCCCCCGCCCCCCCTTCGCCCGCTTCCCCCCCACCCTTCCTCCGGCTCTCCGGCTGAGCCTAATCGAGCTGAGCCGAGCTGAGTCTCCAAGTCCAAGTCCCTGGGCCTGAGTGCTCTCACTCGCCCCGTATGTCTCAGTCCTCCTCCACTCCTCGGCTCACTCGTTCCCTTTGGCACTCTCCTCTCTGGTCTTTTCTGCACCACCACCACCCCCGGGCCCACCCGCCCCCTTTCGCCTCCTTCGGCCACAAACACCCTTCTCCTGGAGTTGAATCTCTTCTCTTCTTCGCCTGGGACGAGGCAGGCTTGGCGGGGGCACCGAAGACGTGGGGACGGTGCAGGGGGGTGAAAAAGAGCGAGTCCAGACAAGGAAGAAGAAAACGGCCCAGGACAAACTCGTGAAGCAACTTCGCAGAGCAAATGGAAAAAAAAAATTAAAAAGTAGAAGAAGGAAAGCACTACTTCTCGCCAAAGCGGCTGTCACACTCCCAGCGCCTTCCACGGAATCTGCAACAAGTGGCCTACAAGGGAGGAAAAATAACCAAGGGGGGGTGGCTTGGCGTTGGGGGAGGGGGAGGAGAGAAAAATCCACCTTCTCGAGGTCCCGTCCCAGCGTCAACTTTTTTCCTCCAGTCCTCCTCCTGGT
>CM053594.1:127389758-127413589 GCA_028646575.1 Pseudocheirus occidentalis | reverse complement strand
TGCCTCTGAAAATTGCCTGTTCATATCCTTTGCCCATTTATCAATTGGGGAATGACTTGTATTCTTATAAATTTTATGGAGTGTTTTTGAGTAGCTATTTCTGTGATTGTATCTATTCGGGAATCTTATATGATCTTAACACGTACATAGGAGTCATCTTGTTAGAGGAGATCCTACAAAACTGCTTTTTACTCTGAGTCAAATGCTTTTAAAAATGATCAACAAACAGTAAATGTAATAGGCTGTTGTATTCTCTATACTTTTTGGCTGATACCTATTTGTATTTCTCTTATCTTCATATTTTCTTCAGTATTGTTTGGTTTTCCTTTAGAAGATTGTTGACTCATTTTTCATGATTTTCTCACATCATTCTCATTTCTCTTTTTAATTTTTCCTCTACTTCTCTTACTTGATTTTCAGAATCTTTCCTGATCTCCCCCATGGCCTGAGACCAATTCGTATTTTTTTGGAGGCTTTGGATGCAGGAGTTTTGACTTTGTTGTCTTCTTCTGGTTCTATGTTTTGATTGTCTTTGTCACCAAAAAATAATTCTATAGTTTGATTGCGCTTCCTGTGTTTGTTCATCTTGCCAGTCAATTACTTGATTTGAGTTCTTTGCCATGGTAGAACTCTGCTTTCAGAGTGGAGGGTGCTGTGTCCCAAATTTCTGGGGTTTTGAGCAGCTGATGTCAGAGCTTCTTCTAGGCACCTGCCTCATAACTGCGAGGAGGACTGTCTCTCCACAGACTCAACAACCTCTTCCATGCAAGTACTCCTCACCCCAGGACCACCACCGAAGACTGCAACCCTGATCCAAGCAGGGCAAAGCAAGACAATCCGGCCTTAGCACCAGCAAAGAGAATCCTGCAATTATCCTCTGGTCACTTGGTCCCCCCACGATTTGTGGGCCTGGAGCTTAGGAGGTAGCCGCTGGGGCTCCAACTGTAGCCAGGGTCACCTCTATTGCCTTGGGGGGGGGTCATACTGCGCTCTTCTCTCACCCAGGATCAACAGAGTTTCCCCACTGACTTTTTACTTTCTCTTTGGCATTTTTGGATTGAGAAGTCTGGAAACCGACACAGCTGCCGGTGATTCAGTCCCCTGAAGTCTGTCCCAGCTGGTCTGTGCTGCTGGTCCGTGTCAGCAGGGCCCACGGGGGAGATTTCTTTCTCTCTGTTACTCTGTGGGTTCTGTAGCACTAAAAGTTGTTGAGAGCTATTTTTTACAGATATTAGAGGTGGTTGGAGTGGGAACTCAAGCAAATTCCTGCTTTTACTCTGCCATCTTGAATCTGCCCCTCTCTTATCTTCATATTTTTCTTAGTATCTTTTTTTTTTCTTTTTGCTTTTTGGGAGGGCAATTGGGGTTAAATGACTTGCCCAAAGTCACACAACTAGTTTTTTTTTGTGTTAAGTGTCTGAGGCTGGATTTCAGCCCAGGTCTTCCTGGTTCTAGGGCCGGTGCTCTATTCACTGCCCCACCTAGCTGCCCCTTTTTCAGTATCTTTTCTTTGTAACCTCATATTACTCTTCATATTTCCATCAGCATTCATGTCCCCTGAGTACAAAGTAAGCCCTTAATAAATCTTTGTTGTTGTTGTTGTTTCTAGCTCTCATTCAGCATTCATATGCTATCTTGAATTCCTTGTTAGCTCGCATTTATAAAGCTCTTTAAAGTTTGCAAACACACTTTATAAATATTAACTTTCTTTACGTTAACAACCACTGTGGGAAGTAGGTGTATTATTATTCTCATTTTATGGATAAAGAAGCTGAGAATGGCAAGTTAAGTGACTTGCCCAGGATCACATAGCCTGCAAGTATCTAAGGCCACATTTGAGCTCAGGTCTTTCCGACTCCAGGTCCAATGGTCCAATGTTGTATTCATTGTGCCAACTAATTGCAATTTTTAAAATGTTAATGGTCTCTAACTATATAATAAGGCCTTTGAGGGTAGAGACGGAATCTTCTTTGTATTTTTACAGCACATTGCACACAGTCAGACATTAACAACAAAGCTGACTTTTGTGAACTCTGGGGGTAATTTGCACATCCAGACGAATTGTTCTCATTTTGAGGTGATAGGAACTATTCTGTTTACATGTTTGTTTTTCCTTATTTTTTCCTGGATTGGGAGGGGGGTGAAAATAGATATATAATAAATTAATGAGCTATATAGTACCATAGATCAACCATTCTAGCACCATTATCATCATCACCACCATTGACATATATCACTTTATAAGGTTTAAGAAGTGTTCCACATATATTATCTCATTTGACCCTTGCAACAAGTACTATTGGACTCCTTTTACAGATGAGGAAACTGAATCTCAGAGGGGTTAAGGAGTTTATCCTGGAATATAGTCTTACTGTGTGAAGTTGACAATGGGACAGAAAAGAAAGGAGAACTAGAAAGTCCAGAAAGGGTATCTGGAAACGGTGGCAGCAAAAGGGGAGCAGCAATTAGAAATAGATGGTGTGTTTGTGTCTAGGTGTCTCCATTTTGCCCAGACTTGAAGGGAGGCAGCCACTCAATGGCCCTATTCAACTGCTAATCATCAGCAAAGAATCTTTGACCTGCTTTGTTTCCAAACTGAGCCAGTTCACTCCACCTTTGGCAGCTTGGTGTCTGCTTGTTCCTAGGGCTCACTGGACTTAGCTGCAGATGTATATTATTGGTTTCAGCCCTCCTGAAGCTCAGAGCTCCAGAGCTTAAGCAACCTACCACGATCAGTCTTGCCTAGTAGCAGAGATTAAAGGTGTGTGCCGCCAAACCCATTACATTTTGGTAGTAGTAGATGAAGTTAGATAAAGTGGTTCATGGTCCAGGACCATTGAAATTCCAAGGATCGGGGAAGTTTAGTAAAGGAATGTGAGATGACAAGAGTCCTATGGTTGAATCCCTAGAAAATTGTCTGTAGGTTCAAAGCTTAATACCTAAGATTTCAGCCTTGGCAATCTTTGCTTTAGACAATAAATATATGATGCACTGATTGCTGCTTATATACTCTGGAACCTTAGGCTGCTTCCTATAGTTTGGGATCAATATATAGCCAATGTATATGTGTGTGTGTGTGTGTGTGTGTGTGTGTGTGTGTGTGTGTGTGTGTGTGTATAATCAATGGTTACCCCAGGGCCATCTGTTCAAAGATTTGAACTAACTTGGAAAGCTGAGGGGTGAGGGAAATTGATTCAGAAGTCCCTTTGGTGGTTCCAATGGGCTCCTGGCAGGGGATCTAGATCAAATGAAATTTCCTTAAGATGTTCTGAGACTACAATAGGAGCTCCAGTCAAGCCCTAGAATATCAGACCTTCCTAGACTGGAGCCAGCAAAGGCTTGGAATGGAATCTCTGGGCCCCACTCTGTTTCTAGCTTAACCATTTAGGACTCTAGAAAATTCAGTCATCCCAGAACCCCAGGATGCAGAGAGGGAGGATGCCATTTTAATGTGCCTGTGGGACAACTTTAGTAATTGTGTTGTGTCAGTAGAGATAAATGGGTAGGAATATGTTCTGCCAATGAATGGCATACAGAAATTGCCTTGGGGAGGTTGGTTCTTCAAGGAAAAGGAATTTATCTTCTCTAAGTCAAAGAAGTGCAAGAACTTGTTGGACTTTTGGGGCACTACAAAGTGCAGCCAGTACTCGCCTGAGACCTGTGCCTGTGGTAGAACCTGAAGTACTGCTTTGATCTTTATCAAGTGACTCAACTCTTTCTTGCGCCACCTTCTCTATGACTGGATCACTGGGGAAGGGTGGGGTATCAAAGGAGTTATAGAAATTAAGAGACAGAAAAGACCTATTAGATCATCTAGTCTTGGGACTAGATGCTAGGACAAGGGCTAGCTCCTTAAGATAAAGAGAGCTTCATGACCTTAGCGGCCAGTGACTTGGGGTTCAATTCAATGGAAAGTTTTTCTTCTTCTTTCTTTAAAAGCAGAGGCTATTAGGCACTGAGTGCCTTCTTTTCTGAGGGCTGTATGGAAATTATTGTGCTTGCTCGTTCCCTAGTCTGTATCAGAGGAATCGAGGATGACTCTAAGTTGGGTTGGGTTAAGTTGGAACCAGAGAGTCCATTCAAAGCTTTTAGTAGTTCCCAACCCAGGGAAGTTTTGTGTTCCAAGGGTTGCCTAAGGATATTTCTATTGTCTCAGGACATCCGGAAGAAACTCCATTTGATCTAGATTCCTCTGGGAGTACAGAAAAAGCCCTAGAGAGTCTTCTTGACTATTTCCCTGCCCCTATATTTCTCCAAAGTTTTCAGACTGGCTCAAATCTTATTACGTGTCCCTGGGGAGACTGTCAACTCTTCACTGAAAAGATCCTCAGGTCTGAAATTATGTCCAACTAGCCTAAGATCCCAAGGTATATAAGCAATCAAGACACAAAATATTTATTGCCTATTGTGAAAGTTGCCAAAGCTCCAGCCCTGAGCTTTTAGGTCCCACTGATTTGTAGGCAGCAGCTTCCTGGATACCAGTTGGCCTTCTTTGATCTGTTCTAGAGGGAGGGGACAGGAGAGGATTATTTCTTGCAGTCAATATATGTTTTAATTCTTTTTATTCCCCCCAAATCCTGAAGTCCTTCTCCACTCTTTTTTGAAAAATTTTCCTTCATTTACTTTCTTGAGAAGTATAAAATCTTTGTGCTTCAGGACATATCCTATATACCATCTTTTCTCCCTGTAGTCTCCTTTCAGCATCAGAAAGAGGTCCCTTCTCTTATGACAATCACCTTCTTCAGATGTCTGATTATACATATACTCTTTTAAAATGGCTTCTTTCTTTATGAAGTCGATTCTTCTAATCCTCTATTGGCAATTTTGGTTCTTTGAATTCTTTTTTTTTTTCTGATCATCTTTTTGGCAGTGTGGAGAACAGAAAATCTGACTCATTCTTGGTATGTTTCTAGAGTCTTACATTATAATCTATTATTTTGTTGATTCTCATTCAAACTGTTCAGTAATTTTTTGGCCCTGAAGTTATTTGACTTGTGTATCTCATGGAGGTAGAAGGCAGTAGCCATATCATGACAGTGCCAAAGAACCATAAAGTATTAGATAAATCTAAATGAGGACTTAAGATACCATGTGGTCAGTTCTTGTTTTGTAGATGAGAAAATTATCGACCCTCTTAACCTAAATGCATGCTTGACGTAAGTGAAGCACAAGTGAATATCTGTCTCTCTGGTGATCTAGATATATTGCCGATTGTAACATTTGTTTTCTTTTTTAATCTTTCCTTTATTTTATTTTTCAATTCATAAACATATATTTGCTCTCCTTCCCACCCTCTCATTAAAAAAAATAAAATAAAACCCCTATATCAAACCAAATTCTCATACTGCCCATGTTCAAAAATTTATGACCTCATCCTGCCTCTTGAAAATTGACTGTTCATATCCACAACTACTTATTAGCTAAGGAATGACTCTTCTTCTTACATATTCACAGTGTAGTATTTTCCATTCATGAATCTTGCTTTCATTATTATTTGAACATTCTTATGAAAAAAAGTAGGCAGCAAATATTATCAACCCTATTTTGCAGGTGGAGAAAACAGGGCATTTTAAAGTTAAATTACTTGTCTGAGTAAAGTAGTGAGTTAGTGGAGGCCAGGATTTAAACTCAGGTCTTCTCTCTCTAGCAATACACACTAGCCAGAGAATGTAGAAGTCCAAGTATCAGAATCGTTTCCATGCTTCTACTCTCACCTATTTCCTCTGTCTCTTTTGGAGAAGAAATTTTTAAAAAATCTTGCTTCATGTTTCTGGCCTCTATCTCCCACTACTTGTCCTTTGGAATGGAAGCCATGGCTGCATGGAAAGTCTCCAGGGGCCTCTGCATATGCAGCAACCTGGAGTAAACAACTGGGTACTTGCCACTGGTGAGAACAGAAGGAGGAAAGGACAAGTTATCAGTTTTTCAATTCTTGCCCAACTACCTTTCTCCTGATTTCTTTCTTATTCTTGTCTCTCTTCAAATTACAGAGTTGAGACTGACTTGGTATACACAGGAAGTTCCAAATGATCTTCATGGAACCCCAAAGGGAAAGGTATCTTGAATAAGAACACCAAGCTTTTAGTCACTCTGCAAATGACTTCAAACTCTGACTCTATTTTCTTCCCACAGACCCAAGGACACCCTTATACATGTATCATGGTAAGTCCCTCCTCATTTCTGAAGCTGATCCTTCCATCTGTGTTCTTGATTCCCACATCTTCCTGTCTCCTGTGAGGCCTTGCTTCTGATTTATATCATCAGTTTTTCTCCTCTCCAAAAAAAACCCCTTCACCTTTATAGAGTGCTTTATGATTTACAATTTTTTTTCTTCACAAGTACTCCAAGCAACTATTATTATTTACATCTCACAATGAAGAAATTGAGGGCTGCCTGGAAAAATTCAGAGATTTTCCCAGGGTCAGACAGCTACTAAGTGATCAAGAGGGGCTCTAAAGTCTTTTCTTTTGACTCTGGGACCAGTGCTTTTCATTCTGTACCTCATTGTGTCTCTAACCTCTCTTTAACTGGTCTGGGACTAAGGTGCTGAAAGAATTCTTTCTGAATTTCCTAAATATTTTAGAGAGAAAATGTGTGAGGAAAGGGCAGGAAGGAATTCCATAACTATGAAGGCCAATTTATTGTCTCTGCTCCTATCTCCCTTTCCATATGCCCTTTTCTGAGAAATCCTTTGTCTCTCTTGAATTGATGAAATGAATGGTATAGTTGCTTTAGAAGGATAAATATTAAAATAATTTGGATAGAATTATATACCTAATGTATCAGAACATTTTATCAAATGTTCTCATCTGGGGGAAAAATGTCTTTCTGCTATTTTCCAACTCCACTTTCTGATTGAAAATCTAGTTGTCCACCATGTTGCAGGGAGCAACGAAAGGGAAGATGGAAACCTCTGAATTGTATTAGAATATTCAGATTAAGTTTTTCAAAAAATGATGCCTGCTTGTAAAGACTGAAACACAAAAGGATGAAGGAAAGAAAAAGTAACTAAGAGGTTACTGAAGTGAAACTGCTACATTGAGTGAGGTGGCCTAATCTGATAGGCTATTTTTACATTATCTTTAGGTAGAAGAGAAAGTGGTAGAGGGTGGACAGGGGGTTATCCTGAAGTCTCTGATACCTTGGGTAAGTCACCAAACTTCTTGGTGCTCTAGGCCACTCTCTAAGATTCTAAAATAGAAAAGGTGCTAACACTGGTAGAGTGAATTTCTTCACCCAGGAATTCCCTATATCTGAAATCACAGATCCTATTCAGGTTTGCTATATAAGGTCTAGATTAATTTCATGGCTGGTTCTATAATGTTCCTGTCACCAATGTGAAGAAGCAAAGCACAGTAAAGCAGAGAAAGTTCCAGAAGTAGAGAGTTAACCTTGAAGGCAGTAAGACCTAGCTGGGTTCAAGTCCCACCTTTGACACATATTAGCTGTGATACCCTAGGAAAGTCACTTAATTTCTCGTTAATTTAGGTAGCTATAAGTTTCAGAGAAGGTGCTGACCTTTACTGGAAGAAGGAATTTTCTCCTCTGGGAGTTACCTATATCAATGAAATCACAAGCTCAGTCCCTCTCCCTTTGTCTATAATCCATGGGACTGAAGCATACCACAATCACCTGTTTAGTCTTATTCTCTTATTCTCATTTTCTTAACTCATTCTCTTCTATTGGTTTCAATTTCTGTATTAAAATTTTAATACAGCTTCCAAGTATACAATTTTTTTCCCCTTCAAACCAGGAAGGCTTGGATAGGCTTTCCCTTTTTTGTATGCCTTATAAAAATAAAACATCATTTCATATATAGAGAACTACCAGACTATTAGTTTCACAATACTTGCCTAAAATTTAATCTACAGACAAAACCACAAGTCAACTGTTACACCCAGATCTCTCAGCATTGCACATACTGGCAATCTCAAATTAAGTCATTTGGTAAAACAGGTACATTTTATTACTTAACTGGATATAATAATAGTGTAGTGATCCCTGGCCTCCTGCCTTGGTGTTTATAATATTTTTCTAGCCACTGAAGAAGCCTCGCTGATAAGTAACTTGGAAAAATAAATTGGTTTCTCTTTGGATCTTTCATTTATGTTTTATCATTCTAAGTTTCTAGAGATAATGATTGTAAAGCCAACTACTAAGCAAGAATGATATTAGATGCCTGAGTCTTTCTAAGGCGAAATTTTCTGGTTAAGCAATGCTAACAGAAACCTGTTATGTTATTGCTTTCTAAAGGAGATACCTGCAATTATTGTTTTTACAATAATAATCATAAGACAGTTTACTGGTAGTGTCTGAATCAGTCATACCCTGATGGTAAGGCAAATGCTTACTGAGAGCATTTTATTCCTTATAATTTAGTAGGGTACACTATACTCAGGGGGTGACTTAGATATTAAGAAAAGACTTGTGTGTGTGCATGTGTGCATGCATGCACAGTATTTCATGTGAAAATCCTAAAGTATTTTAAAAAACAATATCATGAACTCCATTTCATAAAAAGGAAATTAAAGGAGTAGCCAACCCAGATTAGCCAATGACAAAATTTCTCTACTTCAAAAGCAAGGTACAAGCTCAGAATTCAAGTCTGTTCTTTGGTCTACTTTCACCAAATTCTAAACATATTTTATTCTGATACCAGACAAAATTAATAGTTCATACACAGGATTCCCAAAACACACATTGAAAATTCCTGATGTCTTATTTTTTCAGCAACAGCTTTGTAAATAACATTTTCAAGAAACAAAACTTTCCCTTTGCAATATGAAAGTATGTTATGCAAGGCTGAAATGCAATAGTTCAAAATGTTCTTGTTCTACTTGCTAAATCCATTCTACGTCCAGGCCAAAGAACATTATGTAGGTTGTTTTCTAATACGTTTCTAGACAAATGGCCGTTTCTTATAGGTAACTCTTTCTAAATATTTTTTTTTCTTTCTGGAAGATGGAAATGATGGAATCATATTTATGCTTCAACAATATTCCTAGATTTCACGATCATAACTGCTCTATGAGACATCAGTTGCAAAAGGTCATGTTCTTTTAGGCTTCTGAGTTGTTTCTGGTTTCACACAATTTTCTAAAGTAGTATTGTTCAGAGCAATAAAATGAATCTATTTTTTTAAGGAATGGCATCTCTTCAGATATGTTTCTGTAGTTAAGGAATCTTTAGCTTGCTTTCTAAAAAAAGATAAAAGGGGAATACAGTCATCAGATTGCATGACTCACAAGTTGTGTGACCTTGGTCAAGTGACTTAAACTTTTTGGGGTCTCAGGTTTTTCTCTGGAGAAATGAGGGAGTCCAGACAGCTCTTTAAAGTCCAGAGATCTACTTTTTGACCACACTTTCCCTTTATTCATTTAACTGACACTGGGTTCAAGTACTTCAGTATCACCACCCAAAGCATTAATTTAAATGAGGCAGGAATCTATAAATCTAGCAAAGGTCAAAAGAATGAATTTTTATTATAATCTTAACATCTCACCTGAAACATTCCAAGGAAACCAGTAAAATAAAAACTAATAATTATTATTCAATTTATTTATTTAACACCTAGAAGAAGCTTCTTTTGATGTGGTGAGACTTTTTAAAAAATGTCCCAATAAGAGGGTTTATTAGAGCAGGATATACTTATGACCCAAGCATAAAAAAAAAAATCATAGCCCATGGGAACCTAATGGAACCAGAATTTCCAAACCAATAGTTTCCTATAAAATTTTTAATTCCTTTAAAATCAATCAAACAACAAGTATTTATTAAGTAGCTACCTTCTGCTAGTCAAATGGATGGAGCATAACAACAGCTTACATTCACACAGTATTTGAGAGTTTGTGAAATGCTTTGCTCTTAACCACAGGAGGTAGGCAGTAGAAGGAGTATTATTCTCATTTTATGAAGGATAAAAATGTAAGTGACTGGTGTAAGTGTGACACTGTGGTGAAAGACAACTCCAACTCCACTTTCTGATTGAAAATCTAGTTGTCCACCATGTTGCAGGGAGCAACGAAAGGGAAGATGGAAACCTCTGAATTGTATTAGAATATTCAGATTAAGTTTTTCAAAAAATGATGCCTGCTTGTAAAGACTGAAACACAAAAGGATGAAGGAAAGAAAAAGGCTTTGCCAGCACCACTGATTTCACTGTTAGTCCAACTCTGAAAGAACCTTCTGGAACCTGGAGGAATGTGAAGGGAAAAGTCATGCTGAGGACTAGAAGGCGTTAATCAGATCTCTAAGAAGAGGCTTAGCATTAAAGTGGATTACTTATCTAAATAATTACAGGCATCATGTGTTTCACTAACATCAAACACACACACACACACACACACACACACACACACACACACACACACAGCCATCTGCCAGAAGTCCAGATCTAATCAGATACTGAATCACCTCAGCTCTGCAGCCGATGCCTGATCCAGCACACAGGTAGGAGCTGATGCTTCTATACATCACACAGGTTACAAAAATATTTTTCACCTAACAAAGCAGGATGGAGCCAAGGGGAGTGATTTGGAGCTCCTCCCTAACTCATTCTAGATTTCTGTCCCCCTTTTCTTCAGGCAACTTTTCCTTTATGTGTGAACTTGCAAGTTGTTTCAGATTTAAAAAAAGATAGAGGAAAGAGGAGAAAATGATTAGATCTGAAATGCAAAGGATAAAGATGGTGATTTAAATGTCTGTGAGTCACTGCTGCTGGTTTCTGAGTCATTATGGGGCCATTTCTCTGACCTGCTTAATGAAAAAGGGGTGAGCTCCCAAGAACAAACATTTTGAAGACTTTATGTTTGTGGTCAGAACTTGGAGAAGAAGTAATTACTCTCACTCATGAACCAGCTCTCAGGGGGGTTTTATCTTCTTATTTTTTCATCTCACATCAATATTTATCTCTCACTTCAACCCACAAACACTGGTTTGGGCCTCAATCTATTCACCTGACCTAAAGGAGCTGGTTTTTGGTCATTTTCTTTCTAAATGTAGAGTTGTAGTTGTAGCTTGTATCTAGTGTTTTGTTTTGTTTTGTTTTTTAGTGTTTCTAAGATAAGAAATAAGTATGTGATTTAAAATTACAATATAAGTAACTGCCTTGTTTTCAAATGTTAATAGAAGAAAATCATATCAAATTTTATCAGTCCAATATATATGATTAATTGCAGGTTAATATACGTTACTGGTCATTAAAATGCCTATTGTTTCCTACTCCATTCTGCCCTAACTTTCAGATTTCTGTTGAAGTTACTACCTTTATTATTAGATATTTCCTGACTTAAAAAAAAAACCTTTTGTTTAGCTTCTTTTCGTAAAATTTCTTCATCATTCTAGTTCTTCACCTTTGTGCCTTTGCTAACTCCATTTCCCCATCTCTCTGCATATTAAAATTCTACCCATCATTCAAGGTTTGGATTGGTCTTGCCCTTTTCTGAACTTTCGTTCTTACTGTCTGCATCACATACTGCTTTATGTGGTAGTTATTTATGCAACAGGTCACTGGACCAACTAGATGGTAGGCCTTTTGAAGACAGGTACCATGCTTTATACTCCGTTTTGTTCCCTCAATGCCTAACACAAAGTTTTCTTTGGGAAAAGAGCTGAAGGACAAGGTATTTGGTGGATGCACAAGTGTATGAATGATGTTTTCCTTTCCTGAATTCCTAGTGTGAGTCACCTAACTTTTTTTTTAACAAATATGCTACATTAAATACTTCACACAGAAATATATTTTATCATTTAAGCCTGTGATTATCTCACTTGTATATAATACAAGTTTCTTAGAGGTAGCAATTGTGTTTTTTATGCCATATATCTTCATATTACGCAACATTCAATAAATAATAAGGGACTTGAATTGAATCCCCTATATCCTATTCAGATAGAGTAAATAAAATAAAAAGCAGGGGAAGGGAAAGAAAAAATAAATGTTTTTAAAGCTTATTGCTTTTTAAAAATTTGTTTATGGTCTTGAAAATATTACTAACATCAACTTCCACAGGTTTGATTTTTCTTATAGATTTGTGTCTTATGGTACAATGGGTCTACACATATGTATAAACTCAGAAATAAAAGTTATTACTTCCAAAGTGAATTCTAACAGGTTGAGAAACCGGATCCAGATTTACCTACTTTGTGGTCGCATATGCAGAATCTGCTCAGCTAGAATAGCCTGTTCATGTTGTTCTCTCCCTTGAGTCACTCTTACTGTTTCAGAGATTCCAAATCATAACTTTAAGATTCAATTAAATAATAGATTGAGATTACTTTGGAAGTGGTAAAACAACATTCAAATATAAGGTAAATTAAAATTCACAATAGTAATAAAAATACGAATTTAAGACAAATCTTTAAACAGAAGATACAAGTCCTGACGTTGACGGCTGATAAGGAATTTAATCAACATCCATTATCATCTTTTTCATCACCCAATATATTTTCAAAATGCTTCGAACTTTGTAAAGTAATTCTGTCAAAGGAAATAGCTGTTATATTTATCCCCACCTTATAAATGGGGAAACTTAAGCATTTCAGTCTTTTAAAGTAGAAGCAGAATTACAGGGAAGGTTTAACAAGACAATTTTCTTTGTTCATTGAGAAATCTTACTTTTTAACCATTTACATTAACTGAAGGCAATTTTGTAGCCATATGTTAAAATAAGAATCTAAGAGAAGAAGATGTTTTTGTTGGCTTACAGTTTGACTTTATTCCTATTGATACTATGAAGAGTTTGTTCCTAAGGGCTCCTGAATCATAATAGTTTTAGATTGTGGCACTGTGGTGATGTGAGCCAGTCCTATGAATGCAGCTTTCTTGAAGGGAAAAATATTCTCTAGTAATAGAACACTTCAAGGTACCTCATAAATGGAGATATTAATCACAGAGCCACAGCAATGATTCTCTGGTGACATGGGACACCTGAGAGTGTTTATTCTACCATATAAGTGGCATTAACTCCCTGGAAGCTTCAATGATTGATTCATGGATGGTCTGACAAAGGGGCAATTGAACCCAATATCTTTGATGGTAGCAGATGCCTGAGGAAGACGCATTCGGTAATGATATGCCTCCAAGGGTATGCTGGGGACTTCACTTCATGGATGATTTTCCACAGATAAAACTACTTAAAAGATATGGAAAGAAGGATGAGGAGTGTCTATAGACAAATAAACTGGTGAATCTGAATATCAAAATGGAAAGAGAAACAGGTCTGTGGATAGCTTCTATTCATTTCTGTCCAACAAGGAGGACTTATGTACTTAGGCAGGTGCTGAAATGAGAGACTCTGAGGTTGGGAAAGGTTAATATAGTTCTGATATGACAGCTACATTTCTCATCGTGGATCATAAACATCAGATGATTCACTAAGATACCACTATATGGCCATACATGTCACAATAAAAATGTCAGTTTTCTGTATTATTTTACAACACTGGCTAACTTAGGAATGCTTTCAAGCATGATACCAACATTCTCCATTACTATAAAAAAGTAAAAGAAAAAAACCAGACCTAGGTATTTATTAACTGGGACTCACAGTTATTTCTATATCCAAGTTTATGAGTCAAGAACAGATTTTCTAAATTGAGTATTCCTTTAGGAACAGCAGCTACTTTAGTTCTGTGAAAGATTTTTGTCACAGTTGACAGCAAAGCTCAAGAACGCTATAATCATTTCTTTTCCCCCCCAGTTATTAATTTCTTCTTCTCTCTCTCCCTCTCTTTCCTCTCCCTTTCCTTCTCTTCCTCTGTCCTTCTCCCCCTAACTCCCCTCTCTTTCTCCTCACCCTTTCTCTTCTCCCCCAATCTCTATGCTGAATTCTCTTTTACTTATTTGATGCTTCAGTCATTAACAACTCTCATACTTTAGAACGATGAAAGAGTGATGAAGAAAATTTGGATGAATGTAAGAAATGAAACAGAAATGGTTCTATTGTGGGACCTTACCAAAGACTGTCCAGTCAAATAGAAGCTATGGATCACACTTTCCTAACAAAAATCACTGCACATAACTGCTACAGAGGCAAAATACAGAAGTAGGGGAGGTGGGATACTTGAATTATCTAAAATATCTGCTAGAAGTCTTAGCTTACTAAACAACAACAACAATAACAATAACAACAACCACCCAGAAAACCAGAGAATCAGATAAATCCTTGTATTTCTGAGGTAGGGAGAAGAATTAGTAAATAGAACTTATACTATGGATTTAATTCTGACATACAAAAACTGGTGGTTGAAGTGGAAATAATGGAACTTTGGAAGAAACTGTCTATGTTATCTAGGAATTTGCAACAGTCAATATGTTGGGCATAGATACAGTTGCTCTAGACTTTGGGAAAATATATAACAAAAACTTCAAATGGAAAAGGGATCTCCTACTGACAGATGATACAAAGTACCCTGGACCCCAGAACATTATAGGACTTTCTCAGAATCATTTAAGACATGACGATGTAGTCATTCACACATGAAAAACAAACTGGATGATGAATATACATTGCTCAAATTAAGAAATGTAGTTGGACAGGCAACCCATTGAGTTAATTCATCAATGAGTATGTTTTAGGACCTATTCCATCGTGGAGTCACATGCTCAATGAATACATCACTAAGTATTCTGATTATGAAGAAAAATTAATTATTTTAAATAATTTTCCTAAATATTATTAGAGTCAGATTTTTAAAAATATACTTATAGATCTTAAACATATACCATACCAATCTCCTCATTTCATAGATAAATACTTGCCAAAGTTCATATAGTAAATTTAATTTAAGATTTAACATTTCAAAAGTAAACACTATTATATTAAGGAACTGATTGAAAGAACTGGTGATCTCTAGGCTGGAGAAGAGGAACTAAACAAAATGGCTCACAACAACTGAACTGGAAATAAGGAAAATCATCAGAAACTGATCTGCTAAACCATATAATAACAAAACTGATAACTTACAGGAAATAGATGAATACTTAGAAAGAAAATGAATAAGCTATTTATGAACTCCCAAAGCAGTGGAAACTCTATGACCTGATGGATTTGCAAATGAATTTTATCAAACATTCAAAGGACAATTCCAGTATTATTATATAAATGGTTTGCTGTAATAAGAAAGCACCTGTCCAGTCTCTTTTTTTTTTCTTTTTGGAGGGGGGAAGGCAGGGCAATTGGGGTTACTGTGACTTGCCCAAGTTCACGTGGCTGGTAAGTGTTAAGTGTCTGAGGCCAGATTTGAACTTAGGTCCTCCTGACTCCAAGGCCCATACTGTATTTACTGCACCACCTAGCCTCACCACCAATCTCTTCTTTTGACGTAAATATAGTACTGATACCTAAATAAAAGCATAGACCAATATTCTTAATGATCAGTGACACAAAATTTTTAATAAAATTTTTTAGCCTTGCAAATAGGCTAAAACAACATATTAAAAAGATTATAAGAGGATGTGGAAAAATCGGGACACCAGTATACTATTGGTGGAATTGTGAACTGATCCAACCATTTTGGAGAGCAATCTGGAATTACGTCCAAAGAATTTTTAAACTGTATATACCCTTTGACCTAGCAATACCACTATTAGGTCTGCTTCCCAAGGTGATCAAAGAAGAAGGAAAAGAACCCATGTGTTCTAAAATATTTATAGCAGTTCTCTTTGTGGTGGCGAAAAACTGGAAATTTAGATTTAGGTACATAATATATAGAAGCAAATACAGTAGGATGGCCTTTGATTAAATCCAAAGGTTCCAATTATTTGGAGAAGGATGCAGTATTTGACAAAAACCACAGGGAAAAGTAGGTAGCTGTTGGCAGAAATTAGATTTGGATCAGTACTTCACACCAAATGTATACATGACTTGATATGAAAGGTCACATCTCAGACAAAGAAGAAACTACTTTTCATTTCAGGTGGGGAAAGAATTCATGACTAAGTGCTAAAGAGGCTCATGCAAGATGAAAGAGACAGTTTGGGCTATGCAACATTAAAGTGTTGGCATGAACAAATCTAAAAGTCAAAATCAGAAGGGAAATAGGTAAATGGAGAAAAAACTCTTTGTAGCAAATTTCTCTTATATCCAAGCAATATAAGGAACTGATTCAAATTTATGAAACTGAGTCATTCTCTAGCAGATAAATGGTCAAAAGCTATGACCAATTTTCAAAGAAATTGAAACTATTAACAACCACATAAGATGCTGTGAATTATTAGTAATTAGAGAAATGAAAATTCAATGAAATTTCAATTCAACAAACTTTATACTCTTAAGATTGGCAAAGGTGACAAAAAGAAAATATGACAAATGACAGAGGGGTTGTAATAAAATGGGTAAACTATTGTGTTGTTTATGGAACTGTGATTTGGTCCAGCCATTGTGGCGAACAATTTGGAATTATGCCCCTCAAAGTTACTAAACTGTATGTACCCTTTGATCCATCTATTCTACCACTAGACACATATCCTAAAGAGAACAAAGAAAGAGGAAAATGATCTCTCCATACCAAAATTAGGAGAACAATTTATACAATGATATCATTATATAGAAAACAACTTTGAAAAACTTTGGAACTCTGATTGATGTGACCATAAACCATGAGTCCAGAAGACTGAAGACACAGCTGCTCACCTCCAATCACACAGGTGGTGAACTTAACAAGCAGAGGACATTTTGGGCATAGCTAATGTGGGAATTTGTTTTGTTGAACTAAGAATTTATGTTTATGATTAGGGTTTTCTTTTCCTTTTTATTTATTCAGTGGGAAGAGGGGAGAGCACAGGGAAGGTATAGTATAATTAAGATAAATTATAAGATTAAGATAAATAAATAACAATTGAAAATTATGAATGCCAGAACTAGGGTGGAGTTTGCATGAGTAGGGAGAAGGGGACTGATGTCATAGATGTTATGGAGGTATGACTGACAAGGCTTGGCAACTGGGCTAGAGAGGGGCATAAAAGAGAGTGGCTGCAAGGGTGTCTGGGAGACTACAAGGATGATTCTTAATGATGTCCATAAGAAGAGATCTGAAAGCCCCCTGGTCTGGACATGGGTCACCAATTAGTCTAGGCCTTGGAGATCAGACTCAGAAGGGAAAGGTAGCAGAAAAACATCAATTTCAAAAGAAAAAAAATTTTATAAATCACAATGTCAGAAAAGACCAAATGTGAAGTCTAATCTTCTCTGATAGCAGAGTAAAATTGATCTTCATGCAAAGTCATAGAATAATAGGTTTTCTCCTTTCATATATCTCCTACTTTAATGGAGCACAGAGGTTGGTAACGAATTCAGTTCAATTCAATGTAATTAGCATTTACTATTCTTTTTGTTATTAATTTATTATTTATTATTCATTGATTGTTATTCTAGCCCTGCAGGGGGCTAGACTTTCAGGGGAGTCAAAAGAAATGAAAAGACTTGACTCTGTCTTCAAGGACCTCACAGTTAAGGTGGGAAGACAAAGTATGTACTCTAAGGTCTCTTCCAGCTCTTAATCCATGATTTTATGATCCATGAAAATGAATAGGCTGGAAAACTATTTTGTTTTTTAGTTGCTTTAGTCATGTATGACTCTTTGTGACTCCATTTGGGGTTTTTAATAGAAGAGATACTGGAGCAGTTTGCCATTCTTTTTCTAGCTTATTTTTACAAATGAGGAAATTGAGGCAAACTGGGTTAAATGATGTGTTCAGGGATATGCAGAAAGTGTTAGAGGCCTAATTTGAACTCAAACCTTCCTCACTCCAGGTCTGGTGCTCTCTCTACTGTGCCACCTAGGAGAATTAATTATAAAATAGTACAAAGAGCCCTGAACTTGAGGATCAGGAAGCCTCCGATCATAAATCATTTAACCTCTAGGGACCTCAAGTTCTCCTACAATTAAAATAAAGAAATTCAAGTAGAGGATTTTTAAAGGTTCTTCCATCTCTGTCATTATTTTTTAGTCTATTCCAAAGCTTGTGGGACAGTACAGAATGGCAGAAACATAAGTGCTAAGGGACCCAAAGTCTAGACAATCTGGGCAAAGGTACAGACATAGGAGATGGGACAGAATGCCCAGGGACAACCTAGTGAGCCAGATAAGTCTAAACAAAGCTCCAAACTAGCAGCCCCTATACAACTAGCCTTGTGCTAGAGCCTATAAGAAGCAAAAGAGAAGAGGCTCTAAGAGGCTCTTGTCTAAGACATGTGCCATACAGCTGACATAATCAGAGAACAATGCAGGATAGTATGTGCAATCTGATGTAGTTTTTTTAAATAGAATTTTATTTTTAGTTATATGTAAAGATTTCAATATTAATTTTTGTAAAATTTTGAGTTCCAAAATTTTCTCCCTTTCCTTCTTCCTTCCTCCACCTTCCACCTCACCAAGATAGCAAGTAATCTGATATAGACTATACGTGTACAATCATGTTAAACATATTTCCACATTAGTCATGTTGTGAAAGAAGAATCAGAACAAAAGGGAAAAAACCACAAGAAAGAAAAACAAAACAAAAGAAGTGAAAATAGTATGCTTCAGACGCCATAGTTCTTTCTCTGGATGTGGATAGCATTTTCCTTCACGAGTCTTTTGGAATTGTCTTGGATTGGTATTGCTGAGAAGAGCTAAGGCAGTCATAGGTAACCATCACACAATGTGGCTGTTACTGTGTATAATATTCTCCTGGCTCTGTTCACTTCACTCAGCATCAGTATGTGTAAGTCTTTCTGATGTGGTTTATATGTAGCATATGTTGTAGTCAGTACTATAGTATAGTATTTACTGCATTAGCATATTCTCTAGAGTATATTCTATATGTAGCACTATATACTATGTATACATATGTATGTATATTTGTATACACAGATACTATAAGTATATACTGTTCATGGGTATAGAATTACTATGTGCTACTTAGAACAGGAATACTATGTACTATGTATAGCATATTGTAAAGACAACACCGTCCTGACAACTTTGAATATGAGAGATGGGGCTAAATTGTTACAAGATATTTCAGTATTTTAGTACTTACATAGCATATATACTATGAATGTATGCAGTGCATGGTAGCTTCATATATATAACACATACCTAAATGCAATGTGTGTAATATGTTCACATGATAAATATTGCATACATAGTTAATGTATACATGTTATCATACTTAGTATCTATATAGTATTTGCTATATTCACACATATATGTATAGTACTATATCCCGTTACAGTATGGAGTATATACTAAACTTATATATAACCTTTATATAATGTATGTATATATGCTATGTGTATGTCTTATCCATATGTGTAGAATACTTCAGAAATTTCATAATTTCCTTTTAGAAATCATTAACACTGCAGACTGAAACAAACTTCATTCAAAAATGCCTTTAATAGCTATAAAAACTCAACATTTTAATTATTCTGACTGTACCAAGAGTTACTAATTAGTAACAGTTGTTACCACTAAAGGTAGAATAGATAATCTGGTTACAATCTGCATAAATAAGTAGTTTTTTAAAAAATAGTTTCTTTTACACGTAATTAAAAATGGATATAAGTCAGAAAAGGGCAGAATTTGGCTAAATAGAGGAAATAATTTTCTAATAACTAAAGCTGTACAACAACATGCTCATTTTCCATTCCCATGTGGCACTGAAAGAGGCTGCACTGCTTTTAAATTGGTGGAGCCTAAACACAATTCTTTACTGAATGGTTGGTTTGGGAGCTGTCTTTCACATTTCACAAGTGTTTGGTTTGTAAGTTCCCCTTCACTGATAAAGATCTCAAGTAGAAGACAAATGAGTATGGTCCTTTATATTCCATTCATCCATCCTCTAAGGCCATCTTGTGCTCTGCCCAGCTGCTTCTACTGTCTTGTTTCTCTCCATTTGGACCATTTGCACTGGACATCTAGTATCCATATGCTGGGGAAAGTAACTATTCACTTTTGGAACTCTGGCCTTGGGGTGGAGGCATTCTTGATTGGTGACTGAGTGCAAACTTCCTTAGCCCACTATATCTAGGTGGTCCCACAGCAGATGAGACCATACTTCACTATCCAGCTCGACTTAAAACTGGTCATCTTGCCATCTACCCAGCTAGCTACGATTGTTTTTTTTCCTCCCTTCCTCCTTTCTACTTCTTGCTCTGGACACAAAAATTAGAATTCAAGTTCCCCGAGGGATAGATTGTGTCACTACTTTTATCATCAGCATTTATGACAATACCAGGCACAAAGTAAAGTTTTAATAAGTGCTTTTGCATTCATTCTTTCATTCATTCTTGAGAGACTTTGTAGAAACAAATTTAAAATTGAGTAGAAGACTGGACTACATGATTTCTAAGATCTCTTCCAATAACAAGGTTAATGATTCTATGGACATATCCTTTGTGTTAGTGTGGTCTTGGGTGGAAAATTTGGAAGTTGTATCCTGGGAGTGTCCTTTGGCTGGCCTGTGCCCAGTGGTATAGGCATTTTAGCTACATTATGCCCCTGTAGCCCTTGGCTATGTGTTGTATAATCTCCATGCTGAGATCATGAGGCAATCAATTGTTACAGTAACTAGAGACACTCATTCACATATATACTCACACAGAAGGATCTGGATACATGCAGAAGTCCATCAATCCCAAACACTGATAGTGTACCTAACTTTATTTGGCACTGGGTACTATTATTAAAAAAGAATTGTTTAGAACTAGTTTCCATTTTCTAAGGGCAAACATATTCTTGAATGGATGAATATAGGCAAGGAGCTGAGTGGGAGAGAGGGGGTTAAGACCTGGCTGATAGAAAAGTGATATGTAAATGAGAAGGCAGTGGCTAGAGTGCCATACTTGGAATCTGAAAGACTTAGGTTCAAATTCTGCCCCTTAAATTTACTAGCTATGAGATCCAGGACAAGTTCCTTCGTCTTTCTGAGTCTCATTTTTTCATAGATAAAATAGGGGAGTTGTACTAGTTAGCCTCTAAGGTACCTTCCAGCTTTCAATCTATGATTCCATAATCTCCTGCCTGCCTCCCTACCCTCCATAGGTGATACCAGTTAGTAAAGATCTATTACTTGTCTAATACAGTTGACATTCTTAGC
Source organism: Pseudocheirus occidentalis (assembly GCA_028646575.1). Taxonomy (NCBI): domain Eukaryota; kingdom Metazoa; phylum Chordata; class Mammalia; order Diprotodontia; family Pseudocheiridae; genus Pseudocheirus; species Pseudocheirus occidentalis. Next base: position 127,392,504 of record CM053594.1, on the reverse strand, counting down.
TGTGAGTCTATATTGACTAACCTATAGAACTTTAAGTATGACAGTGGTCAGGGATTTGAAAAATTTTCATGTATATCACTTAGGAAACTGAAGCTATCTCTAGTAAAAAGTTATTTTTTAAAAAAAATGTAATTTATTTATTTACTTTTAGTTTACTACATTCAATTCCATAATCCCTTGAGTTCCAAATTTTCTCCCCCTCCTCCCTGTCATGGCATCATGCAATCAGATATAGCTTCTACAAATACCTATATTTCACATTAAACATTAGTCATGTTTGCAAAGAAGAATTGTAACCAATGGAGTGAACAATGAGAAAGAAGAAATGAAAAAAGCAAAACACAAAAGAGACAGAACAAGTAGTTTGCTTCAATCTGCACGCAGACTCTGTAGTTCTTTCTATGGGTGTAGATATCCTTTTCCACCACAAGTCTTAAAAAGTTAATTTTTACTGAAGCATTTAAAATGTTAAAACTAGCAACTCTTCGCCTGAGTTAGCACATGTGAACGTGGAAAGGGAGATTTCATTTAAACTGTAGCTGCTATGTGTCACTGCTGAAACACTGGACAATATATGTAAAACTCACAACAGAATATGTTTCGTTGCATACCACAGATGTACCTCACACTGAACCTTCTTTGCCAAAAGTGCCTGCCTATGTAATCTTGTGGAAGCAGGTATTTAAATAACACACTTAAGCAAACTGCTTGTTTGCTGTTTTACGTGCACAGCTCAAACATCCTGGCTTAGGCTTGCCTGCGGAGGCACTACTAATTATTTCTGGTGAAATCATGAGCCATGTGAAAGGTAGAGAGATGATGCCAGGGTTCCAAATGCAAAGGAACATCAAACATGCATTCTAAATATAGTCAGTGGGCACCAAACCCCAGACAACTGGATAGGTTCTTAGAAATTCCTTTGTTTTGACAGCACCTTCACTTTCAAATACATTCTTCTTTCACCTCCCCAGGGAGTTATCTTTTGTAATAAATGATAAAAATGGGGTGGGGAGGAGAGACAGAGAGATAGAGAGACAGACACAGTAACAGAGTGGGGGAGGAAGGGGGAGAAAGAAGGACAGGAAGGAGGGAGGGAGAGAGCAGTTCATAAATACTAACCAACACATATCAACTGAATCTGAAAGAATGTGCCATACTAGTTGCATAAGATGTTAAAGGAAAGCCCAGTATTTAGGCAGCAGGTTTACTACAATGATCTCACCTGACATGGTGAAGATTCCAAAGCACAGAGCTACACTAACATTTGCTAAAACTAATACACCTGGTTTCTTACTTGCAGTAACATTAAACCAAAATGGTGCAAAAAAAGACAAGAAAGGCTCCCCAGTTTTCTGAAAATCTCTCTTTTGAAAGTAATGAGTATATCAGCATTGGTCTTAACAGGGTTTCTTAACCATTTTTGTGCCATGGACAATTCAGGCAGTCTCATGAAGGCCAGCCATGGACCCCTTCTCAGAGTAAAAATTTTTAATATATAAAATATTTAGTATTATAAAGGAAACCAATTATATTGAAATAGTTAAACAATTTCAAATATACTAAATCCAATGTTAAGAACTCCTACACTGGAGGACTGGCTTAAGGAAGCTTGTGAATGGTACTTCCATTCTACTGGAAGAAAGCAAAGCGTAGAAGCAGGAAAACACCACAGCTCACACATAGCCACCTCAAATACCCATAAAATATGACTTTAAACAAATTTTAGGGCTCCAAAACTAACACAAAAATACAGAAAAACACATCTCCCATTGAAGGCAGCTTGGCAGGAAGGGTTCATTGGAGTGCTGGGAGCCGAAATCAGCCCACCCTGAAACCGTGGCTTAGCCCCGGGTTGGCCAGGACAAGCTGCAGCTGGAGCCTCCAGGAGAGTGGATCAGTTGCAGCGTGGCAGTTTCCAGAATTATCAAGCCATAAGAAACAAGAACAAAGTGAAAGGTCAGTGGAACTCAGCTAAATTTTGGGGAGAAAGCGGTCTGGCCAAACTGCCTCCAGGACAACAAAGTGGCAGAAACTGTGGCCTTGCAGCTGCCTATACATGGCTGTTTCAGAACTCTCAGCCTGCAGACTGCAGGGGGCGCCAAGTAAGTGTTCAGAGGCTAAGTGCTCTTGCCTTGAGTGGCCTGGATCCGGATTGTGGTCTTGGGTGGTGGTCCTGGGGTGCATTTTCAGTGAGCCAAAGCTGGTGGGGGCTGCAGCAACCTCCTAATAGCTCCAGCAGTGGCAAAAACCCCAGTGATTTGAGACAGAGTTTTCCCCTCTGGAAGCAGAGTTCCACAGAGCTAAAAAAGTCAAGTAATTCACTGGAAACATGAGCAGGCAAAGGAAGCAAAGTAAGAACAGCAATAGGACTCTGGAATCCTTTTTTGGGGACAAAAAGAATCAAAGCATGGAATGGGAGGAAGACAACACAGTCTGAACTCCCACTCCAAAAGCTTTGAAGAAACATGTAGACTGCCTACAAGCCATAGATCAGCTTAAGAAGGATTTTGAAAACCAAATAAGAGAAGTGGAAGAAAAATTGGGAAGAGAAATGAGAATGATGCAAGAAAATCATGAAAAGAGAGTCAACAACCTGACTGAAGAAAATAATACCTTAAAAAATAGATTAACTCAAATGGCAAAAGAGGCCCAAAAAGCAAATGAGGAGAAGAATGCCTTAAAAAGTCAAATTTGCCAGATGGAAAACTAATCTCAAAAGCTTTCTGAAGAGAATAATTCCTTCAGA
>CM053594.1:127286206-127389258 GCA_028646575.1 Pseudocheirus occidentalis | reverse complement strand
GAGAAAATATTACAGGCTGCCAAGAGGAAGCAATTTGAATACTGTGGAAACACACTTAGAATAATCCAGGATCTGGCAGCTTTTACATTGAGGGATGGAAGGGCCTGGAATATAATATTCCAGAGATCAAGGGAGCTAGGATTAAAACCAAGAATCACCTACTCAGCAAAATTGAGTATAATGTTCCAGGGGAAAATATGGTAATTTAGGGAGGTGGAAGACTTTCAAAGGAATGTGTAAAGGACAGAATAAGCAGGACATCTAAATTAGTAGGAACTAGCAGTTGTGTGCAAATATTAATAGTACAGATTGTGATCTAAGAGTCAAATATTGTGATATACTTGATTTCTGTTTTACTTTTGAGGTAAATGGAACAAGCATGTAATGTAAAATGTGGCTTGTGAAAGACCCCTTTCCTTCATTTTATGCTGCTGAAAGATGGTGTGATGGTTTTAAGGGCTAAGAGTCTAGGCACAACTTATATAAATTAGTTTGTGAGATGAAAAGAGGTGAAGTAATTTGTGAATATTACAAAGGTAGTAAGAGATAAGCTTCATGCAGTAGGCAAAGCGTGGGACTTTAAAGACAGTAGAATTAGTTCTGAATCCTGATTCAGGCACTTAATTAGCTGTATGATCACAGTAACCTCTTAGGGTCTCAGTTTTCTCATCTGTAAAAGGGAAGTAATTCTTATATGACCTATCTCTGGTTACTATGAGCAAACTGCTTTGCAAATATTAAGCATGGTAAAAACATTAATTATTCTTATGGATACAGTAAGAAAATAGCAAGTCTCAATGAAGATTGTTCATGGCAAACTCAAATGTCCTCAGTCCAAAGCTACATTTGGCTAGCGTCATAGTTTGTCATTGCTCCTTTTGTCCAACAGATGAAGAGAAGTGAAATATTCACTAGGTTGTTATACAGTTGGACTACTAATTTGTGGCCTATATTTTTCCTTTCACAATAAAATGTTTGCATTGTACTTTCCAGCATCCTGACATGAATTTAGAGAGTTACAAAGATGAAAACCTCTATCTTTCTTCTATAGACTTGTATGGACTACTGAATAATAACACCAGATTAAAGTAATATTTCTATCTGAATTTTATTTCACAACGTAAAAATGGAAATAAAGAGTTGTTTTCACATATTCTCAAATGAAAATATTATGTACGAGTATATGTGTTATAAAACAAAGGAAGGCATTTGCCAAAATAGTCCTGGTGACTTTTGTTGGCATAAGTTTTTACTTGCAAGAAATTATTTGGAGATTGCATGCTGCCATGGGGGTGGGGGAAGGAAAGGGAGAAAATTTAAAACAAGTAAATACGCAAATCAATTAAGAAATAAAATTAAAAATTATTGAGGGGAAAAAAGAAATTATTTAGAAAGAGTAGTGGCTTTGAAGTTTGAAAACCAGGGTCTAAATTGCAGTACTTGGCTGAGTTTGGATTAAGTCACTTTCTTATTTTCAGTTCCTTCATCTATATTAAAAAAAGGAGGGGTAGGTGAGGAGGGGTTAAACTAGACATTCTCTAAGGCCCCTTCCATTTGGAAATCCTGTGATCTGAGTCCATTTTCCCAAGTATAATCATATTATTTTGCTACAACAGGTAACAATTTTATTTTTATGTCAAATTCAACCAGGAAGCTATGGCAATGCTGTGGCAATCTGTGTGACTCTTTGATTTCTGATTAGGGAAGTAACAACTTAAAAGCCTTTTAAGAAGTTACAACTGAGAAGGTAGGTAGAAGTTGAAAGAATCCAGATGCTGCACAGGGATAGTCCGAGAAATGGTTGAAAGATAGGGATTTGGGGAACAATTGATTCTTTTCTGGCACAGCAAATTGAATATGCATGTAAATCAGAGGTGGTCATAACATATGGCCCCCATTTTCTCCCATCTTGACCCTGAGATCAGGCCTGAAGAACCACAAGCTCCTCCAAGCATTTTGCAGCTCCTATCTTAGCTGACCCATGTTGAAAAAGAAGGCAGTTATATCACGATCTTTTTGAAGAAAATAAAAGCCCGTTCCTTAAACTTCCTGACAAGTAGCCACAATGTCCCTAACCTTGCTCTAAAGAAAGGGTTCTTAACTCCCTTTCTTGTGAGAGACCCCTTGGCCTGCCTGGTGAAGCTTATGCATCCTTTTTCATAATCACATTTTTAAATACATAAGACAAGATTACAAAGGAAACTGATTATATTTAAATACAGTTCTCAAAATATTAAAAAAAATAATAAATATGTTCACAGAATCTAGGTTAAGAAGCCCAAACATTTGGACAAAGGACATTGACCTTTTTTTCTAAGCATAAATTAGGGGAGGGTAAATTAGCTGAGAGGTAGCCATCACATATGCAAATGAACCTGTGAAGCAGGTGCAATCAGGGAAGCTCTGGAGGAGCCTCTGGTCATGATTCACAGCCCCTCCTCATCATATTTCATGAATACTTAGGCATCTAGAGATCTTCAGATCGCTTTGCAAACTTAAAATTAATTAATGTACACTACACCCTTGTAATCTCCTTAAATGTTATTATCTTTGTTTTACATATAAGGAAGCAGGCAGGTTAAGTGGCTTGATGAAGGTCATTCAAAAAGTCAGGAGTGGGGCTGGGAAATTAGAAGCACCTGGTCAGGCAGATCTGTGCTGGATGGGTTACAGGATGTGTGCAACTGTCTCAGCAGCCCTGGAGGCAGAAGGGGACTCGGACACTTGACGCTCTTGCTACCCTAGAGCAGAGAAGCTACTGAGTCAGAGGGACCTCATTTGCCAGTGACTTGCTGACAAAGAGGCCAGAGGGGCTAAGCACGCTAGCTGTCAGAAACATTCCACAGGGGTGATGCCTCCTCTTCCGCCAATGGGTCAGTACATGTCTGCTCTATGATCCTTTTTGATGGGTTATTCAGCATTAGTAAAATGGTAACCCTTCTGCCATCTGTATGCCCAGCATCACTCAAGGAAGGATCCAGAGGTATCTTCTTTCTCAAAATTCTATTTTAAGTGTAATGCTCTCTCCTGATACCTAAAGTGTGGGGAGGAAGGCACTGGCCTTTGAACTCCTGGTCAGTCAGATTCCTGTCTCAAATGCTGGGTGGCTTTGATCCCAAGACAACTGGTAAAAATGAGAAAGGTGGAAAAGCCAAATGAGAAAATAGTAAATGGAGGGGAAGAGAGAGAAGTTCCTGGCAAGGAAGATGCCATCTTCGGGCAAATTACTAAGAAGCCCAATGTAAGGAGAAGAAAGAAATGATTGAGAAGCAGAAGTCTGGGACTGGGGAGGCTAAGAGGCGCAGAGAATAGAACACCAGCCCTGATGTTAGGAGGAGCTGAGTTCAATTCCGGCCTCAAACACTTGAAACACTTATGAGCTGTGTGACCTATTGAAAGTCACTTAACCCCAATTGCTTTGCCTTCCCTCCTCAAAAAAAAAAAGTCTAGGGCATCTGGAGAGATGAGAAAATGGTTGGGAAAGAGGTGAATGCTATAGGAGGATAAAGGATAAAGTGGGAAATTAAAGAGATTAGACCCCAGAAGGAGTATTGATTAAGCCATTTGGGGAATTTAAAAATAAGGACTAGCATAGGAATTTTGAGGAGAGGCAAGTGGATGAAGTAGAAATTTTGAATGATTGTAAGTAGTGGAGAGGGCAGTGGCAAAGTGATCTGGATGATGAGGCTCCTTCTTGGAGCAGAGTGGTATAGACAGAATGGAAAAGTCAGGTGACATGATGAACGAAGTGGAGGAAATTGAGAGAAAGGGGAGTGCTTGAAGGCCAAGAGAAAGTTGGAAGGTCAAATAGGCGGAGAAGTGGAGATATAAGAAACATTTAGGAGCAGTTTTAGGTGGTACAGGGAAAAGAGGGGAAGCAGATTTTCATGACTGTCATGGTATCCAAGAAATAACTAATGATTTAATTTTTCTCTAACAGAAAGGCTTTCACCTTTGGTGGTGAATTGTGCTTGACTAAATAATATTTATATGCTTATGGATTGAAAAGAAGTGGGCAAAACAGAAAGGTATATTCTTCAGTCTTCCCTTCATTGACCAACCCCTTTATACCTGCAGAACAAGAAGGCTAAAGCCAGACATAGCAGTGAGGACAGGATGAGAGCTACAAAACTGGGATAGGGTCCTGGGATTTCATTGGTATAGAGAATTCCTCAATAGAGAAACTTCCTTCTCCATTGGAGGTCACAGTTTTCGAAGGGTGGGTTCACATGGAGGCTGAGTACTTGGAAGATAGTCATCAACCTAGATCCTCAATAAGGAATCCCTGTTAGAAGGGTTCTTAGACTGGCCAATGAACCTCATACAATATGTAATGACTGTCCTTTGACTCTGGACCTTCAACCAGGTCCAAAATCAATCCAATATTATGTGGTTCAGATCTTTGTTTCTTCTCTAAAAGGGGGTGTATGAGAGGTGTAAATTCTTTGCTCAAATCCAGGTGTTTCACATCTAGAGTCTTTCTCTGACCTAGCAATCTAATAACCCTGTCCAAAAAAAAAAAAGTTGCTAATTTGGCCAGAAAAGATAGAGGAAGCTAGATGGCACAGTGGAGAGGGTGATGAACTTTGAGTCAAAAGGTTCTGATGTCAAATCTGGCCCGAGATACTTATTGTCTTTATAAACCCTGTGCAAGTCACTTAATCTTTTGTGCCTCATTTTCCTCAACTGTAAAACAGAGAAAATAAGAGCACCTACACCTCAGGGTCGCTGTGGGGAAAAATGAAACAATATTTATAAAGTCCTTTATAAATCTTAAAGTGCTAATATCAATGCCTGCTATTATTAAATCCTATTAGGAAAATTGTTAGTTTGACAACCTTTTCATCCACATTACGTTTTATTCTGTCCTATGTAACAAAACAAAAAGAAATTTCTTAGAGAGTAATTTTAGTTAAAATCTGCACCAGTTACTTAAAATGTCATGGACTATTGGTTATCTCAAAAAATTCAAGTTAATGTTCCTTTAGTTTGAAGATAATTACAAATCTGATTATCTTTTAAGAAAGCAGCTTTGAAGTGTTACTTATTCTTATACTCAGACTAGCTTTAACTTGGTTCTATTTTTGATGTCTTTATAAAATTATTTTAAAGATCTCATATTTACTCTTCACTCAAAATTCTATGATTTTCTATGATTTTTTTGGCCCAAACAATAAAGTTCTGCTCCAGCTTACTGGCACAGATAAATTTTTTTGGATTATCTGCGGATTTTATTTATTCAGGTTATTCCTATCTTATTCCCACATACATGGAAAATCAAGAATGAGTCTTAGTCACCTACATTCTACATGCCTATTCAGTTATACTTACATGATTTAGGAGAGTAGAAATTCCATTCCCTCGTCCAATGGTGGTGGCAAGTATTATTTCTGGGCTGTGTCACATTTAAAAAAGAAAAGTCTCTTCCTAAGAGGATTCTGAATCTAGTCCACTTGATTCATTAATTAGACATAAACCAAGCACAAACCATTAAATGTTATTTGGGTATAGCTTACAAGTGGCCTCTTACAAATGATGGCCACCTTGATAATAGCATTATGGGGTCAAAGATTTAGAGATGAAAATAATATTCAAGGTTATCTATTCCAACTACTTCAATTTATAATTGCTGAAACTGAGGCCCAGAGAGTTTGAAGTGACATACAGGTAGTGACTGATAGAATTAGGATTTGAACCCAGGTTCTTTGACTCCATATTTAGCATTATCTCCAAAGTGTCACCTTACAGTCAATATTCATCATTTGTAAAATGCCACCATAGACACTGAACTGGCAAATACTGAACCACTGCTCTTAGGGGAAACACAGGATTAGGTTTCTGTGAGGTTTTGGTCACATTTATTTTAGCACTTTCTGGAGCAGCCTCACATATAAACCCGTTAATTTCCTCTTCCTTTTTCTGGATGTTCTGCATTGTTGATTAATTAACATTGAACTAACATCCAGCATGTAACTCATGCCTGAACAAAGCTCATTAAACAGGTATAATTCTCCATATGGCACATCACAGACTTCTTGCACCTAGGAACACTAGACAGCACTTTAGGACTACACTTGGAGACCATTTTAAACAACAAAATCACCAACAAAAAGCACAAAAATGGAAAAAAACCATCACATTAAATAGATCAAGAAACGGACATCTATTTACATTACAAGCACTGAAATAAGAAGGCAGAGAGTTGCCTTGTTTGACCTCAGCTGGAAATGTACATATCAGGCAACTCAAATTTTTCATCTTCTGCACACATCCACAAATGATGACAAAAGCATGGTAAATATTGACTCTGAGACTACAAAGAAATTTTAGAGAATAGACACATTCACAAATATAGAATATTCAAAGAAGATCAACGGTACCACCCTCATCAGTAATCTAATTTGTGACACTGTCAGTACTAAAATGTTGGAGGCTAAACTAAAATGTTAGTTCCTAGTCTGTTGTAGTACCCAGCGTGACACCTCATAATTTCCCACCTGGTTGTTCCATTGAACTTCTCCATTTTTTCCAGAAACTCATTTTCCTGCAAGATCAAATCAGTTCTGAAATTCATACCTCCTCAATACTCCTTGCTCCTGGGACCCTCTCTCCTTCTGAGTGGAGAAGGTAGACCAAGGACATTGGAGAGCTCTTCCCACATTCTCTAAGAAGAGAGCTCAGGGCAGACATTTCCTCATTTCCCAACTTGCAGTATTTCATCATGCCCCAACCTGGATACCCAATAAACTTTTTGGCTTCTTTTTATGTGTTACCTTTCCTTTTAGACAGTAAGCTCCTTTACTGCAGGGACTGTCTTTTGCCTTTGAAGAGAGTGCCCTGGAGACAGGAAAACTCATTTTCCTAAATTCAAATATGCATTAGATACTAGGTGGGTGACCCTGGGCAAATGTAGCAGCAAGCACCCTAACATACCCAGGATGGCTGCTAGCACAAGTTCTTTGATCTGCTTTTCTAGAGGAAAGCAACTTCAAAAGGGGTTAACCATCTTACTTTAATCAAACATATATCATTTGCCTAGTTCAGGGAGGAAAGTCAGCACCCTGAACTTCAGAGAAAATACAAAAAAGAAGTTTTAAGAAGACAAAAATATGACAGATAAACAGACCAACAGACAAGGTTTCTAGCTGTCTGACCATTACATCCTTACCTAGTTAGCTATCAGAGAGAAAAGCACCTCCAGGGTCAGAGAACATCACAACCCTCCTGACCCACTACCCAATCACAAAGTAACAATGTCTGGGTGTTCCTGAAAAACAAGCCTCCCACCACAGGCTCCATGTGACCACATTCAGCCTATTAGGGGGCAGAGTATATTTTCAAATCAGGGAGAGTCCTCAAATTCACTTAAGCTTATCAAGGGGAAAGGAAGATCTTCAAATTCTCTTACCATTAGAGCAAGTCACCTAACACTATTTTCCTCAGTTTCCTCACAAGCTGGAGAAGCAAACGGCAAACAACTCCAGTATCTTTGCCAAGAAAAACCAAATGGGCTCATGAAGGGTCAGACCTGACTGAAAAATGACTGAGCAACATGACACATGTACTCCTAGATAAACGGAATGTTCATAAACATAAGCATATCCTAAAGACAGTGGGTCAGCTTGTCTATAGAAAACCAAAGAATTCTTTTGAAAAGTGAGGGATCTTTCTGTAAAGCAAATAATCATCTTTAATCTGTGTTTTGTAGTTCTGCATTTTTGTTTATTAAGAGAGAGGTTATCAATGTAATCATTAATAATTAGGTCATCAACAAATGCTACTAAAATTAAATTTTACTTTATTTCGTGCTCTAGAGCTGTGACTTTCCTAATGCTGTGACCCTTTAATACAGTTCCTCATGTTGTGGTGACCCCCAACCATAAAATTATCTTTGTTGCTACTTCATCACTGTAATTTTGCTACTGTTATGAATCATAATGTAAATATCTGATATGCAGGATGTATTTAAATTGAACATAACCCATAGGTTGAGAATTGCTGCTCTAGAGCTTTCTGGGATAAACTTTTCCCTGGGCATACCGAAACAGTTCACTTCATTCTCACTACCATCATTAAACATCTTTACTTGATGGGCTAGGTTCCATACAGCCTTCCAGTAACATAAATGGTGCTGCCCCCTATTATACTAGTACTTCAGATCTAAAATACATCTTGATATAAAAGGAAGACAAATCCCTATCATTGCCTTCCTATGTGACTAATTACTTCAGACTATTTTCAAAATCAAATGGACACCAGTAAATTACAAGTATTATTGGTAGGCTTTCAAGTCCTAATAGGAAAACATATTTAAGTATTTATATAGCATTATATCACTATCATTAGCCCATATTTATTGAGTTTCCACAATGTACAGGGCATTATGGGATTGCAAAATATTGTTTAAATGGTCCCTTGCCCTCAAGGAATTGTGTAACAGTTAGGAATAATTGTTGTAATTTATGACACTTTTTACATTTTTTTTTTTTTTTGGTCCTCAAAGGTCTCAGTGTCCTTGTATCCTCATGACTAAGTAAACTAAGAGGAATGATGCTGCATATAAGGATCTTACTTTTAAATTACTTTTCTTTGACAACAGTGAACTTAACCAGAGTCCCATGCCATTTATTCTCCTCATGCATTTCTTCTGCATTCCGCTTAGATGTCTGTTGTTCATCATGTCGACCACCAAATTCGTCAGCAAGCATTTATGAAGAACCCACCGGGTGAAGGGCATTGCACTGCACTGTAGGAGATTACTGAGGACACGTTCTCTGGCCTTACACATTACAGATTTCATGAGGCTCACCTAGGCAAGCAACTGCAAAGACACAACCCTTGAGCAAGGGAAACCTTGGCCTAGACTTCGCTTTGCCTACACTGTGCCCTTGCAACTGAGTTGCCTTCTCAAACTCAACAAGGCCATCTGTTGAAGGGTTTGTAGGAGCAAGGCTCTTCAACAAACAGCTTGATAACGGACCAAGATTGATCAAAATCTAACCATTTTGCCTTATCTATCTAGAATCATAATTCAGGAATGAAGTCACCTCTAGGTTTGCTCCTCCCCGCCATTAAATTCCATTCAATCACAGCACACAAAATGCAGCCCATGTTTAGGCAGCCAGATGTTATCATTACAGGCCTTTCCTTATAAACTGATGCTGAAACCTGAGTGGTTGATGAGACTAGCTAAGCAGTTGTACCTTTGACCTGATTGCATTAAACTTGCCCTATCAATTTAAGCTTAGTATAAACACCATTTCCCAGAGTCCCTCATGGCTTCAGTGGTGAGAAGAAGCTGACTAAGCCTAAACATTTTTTAACAGCAATCTTGTCTTACAACACCAAGGGGATTTGCTATGTATCTGGGGCTTTATAAAACCATATGAACATGCTGAAAGAATTAAAGTCCTTTAAAAACGAAAAATTGATGGTGACAGTCCTTTCTGAAAACCAGTTTGTGTAATGACAGCACAAGATGAGTTGGAAAGTAATCTCAAGCAGCTTCATATATATTTATTTAATTTTTAAGATTCTTATTAGATTTTTATTAGATTCAAAGTGTTTTTTCTCTTCCTAAATGTTTGTTCTAAGATTATAATTTCAATAAAAATGGAAAATATGACCCAAATTTCAGTAAGTTGGACTTTTTAGAAGGACTTCAACATCTTTACCTTCCCAGCTAAGTTTCATCCAAGTGAAAATTTGGATCCTCTCTGCTATTTCTTGGGCAGTGCCATTGTAATTCTTTCCATATTAGCAAGTAGGTGACATCTTAGCAAAGAAATCCCAGTTGCACTCTAAATGAAATTACATTAGCATCTTGTTTGTTTACTCATTGTATTTCAAATGAATAGCCCAGAGAGATTCATAAAGAACAGAGATATTACTTTGGAATTTGTATGGAAATATTAAAACAAGGATATTTCAGAAGGTGATACCTAGAAAGAATACCCAGCTTAGAGATTGTTTTTTTTTTTCTTCCTACTAGCAAGATCTGACTTCTGATGACTAATCATTTCAAATAAGATGGATGGGGAAGGGTCAAATGGTCTCTTTCTGCAAAGATGAGAAAATAACTTCTCAAACTATTGCTAGCACTATGGAGAGCAAATGACATCTGTCAGATTTATAAACTATTATAAAAGTAGTGTTGATCTCCCCAAACCTAAGTCATCATTCTGTGGCTAGGTGATCCTTTGGACAAATGTGCACACACAAAAAATGAAGGTTTAATGTGTTCTAACAAAAATCCTAAAACATCAGAATAAAATACACACTGTTAATGAAATATCACAAAGTGAAGAAGACTTAGTTTGGAAATCAAGTTGCACTTAATTTCACTCCCTCAGTTATTCCTAGTAACTTTGTCATCTGATGTTGTTAAACCCCTACTGGAGAGCCAATCTAAGAAAATGAGACCATTTGGAAATCAATAGATTATTCTTTTTTGAGGGGGGAAGGCAAGGCAATTGGGATTACATGACTTGCCCAAAGTCATACATCTAGTAAGTATGTTAAGTGTCTGAGGCTGAATTTGAACTCAGGTCCTCCTGACTCCAGGGTCAGTGCTCTATTCACTGTGCCACTTAGGTGCCCCAGATTAATTTAAAACAACAGATTAAATTGGTATGATCTAGATTTGGTAAGGAATCCAAAATTCAAAATTGAAAATGAGTACCCTTATTGACTCAAATGAAAATCCAGTACTTTAAGTTAGTGAATGAAAGAAGACTGTTTTAAAGCTTTGAAAGCTAAAATGGAAGTCTAGGGGGTGGCAAGGTGATGCAGTGAATAGAGCATTGGTCCCAAAGTCCGGAGGATCTGAGTTCAAATCTGCCCTCAGACACTTAACACTTACTAGCAATGTGACCTTGGGCAAGTCACTTAACCTCAATTGCCCTACCTTTGCCCCTCCAAAAACATAGAACAAAATAAAACGGAAGTCTATAGAAATATTATTATTTTTTCCTTTTCTACAGATAGTGGGTAAGAAAGGCAGGATAGATTTTTAAATTTTATTTTATGGAATGGCAGAAAGAGTTCTCAACAAGGAGTCAAGAAACATGGTCCATAATCCTAATTTCGCCACTAATCATCTGTGTGAACTTGGCATATCATAACCTTTCTGAGCCTCCAATTTCCTTATCTGTATAATAAGGGCATTGGATAGATCTTCCAGTTCTATCAGTCTTTGACTATACAGAATGTCTGTTAAGGAAAAAATGAAAGAGGTTAGAAAGACTCTGAAAGTCCAATCAAGTTTGTACTACGTATTACACAGGATAAGAATCTTGACCAGTGCTATTTAATTTATAAGGAATCAGGCAAAGATCCAATAGGAAGCTCATCTATATTTTATAGCTTTACCTCTTCTCTCACTCTACCAGGAGTTCTTAACCTGGGGTCTGTGAATTTGCATAAAAAAGATTTTTGTTAAGTATATTTGAACAGAATTGGTTTCCTTTGTAATCCAATGTGCTTGATCTTATGCATTTAAGAACATTATTCTGAGAAAGGACCTGCTATCAAAAGGGTCCATGACACAAAAAAAGGCTAAGAATCTCAGAACCAAGTTCTGGAGGAAAAAAAGGATAAACTGGGAGAGAGATAAAATGGTGTCACATGGAATCTGAAGGGAAACCCTGATGCTTCAGTCCTCTGATACTATAGCAAAGCATATCATGATTTCAGAAATACAAAACTTATTTCATCCTGACAGGAGTCAAGAAAAATAGTTACCATTCAGTGCCCCTTTGAATCTGAGCTTGTACTTCTGGGAAGGACTAAATGGGCCCAGATAGATCTGATTTGAGACGAACCAATGACATGAATTGTGACTATCAAAGTGGACTCCATTGACCCCATTGTTCTTCAGCCCCCTCTCTTCAATCTGGAGATTCTTTCACTTCCTTCCCTCTTATCTACTGTTTCTTCTTATTTGTCCAAGAACTCACCACAATGCTTCTCTCAGGAAAACTTCCATTTACCGTTCATTTAACTATGGTTAATAATAAGAACATTATGATTCATTTAATTAGAAGAGAATCCTTTGGAAAAAAATGAAATTAGTTAGCCAAGTTTAATTTGAAATGAGTGTTAGAATTTGGCTATTTATTTTTATGGGAAGTCATCCACCCCAACACCAGCAAGTCTGGCAACCGATGTTAGTGCTGATATGGAAAGGCTTCTGGATTTGAAGTCAGAAGCCCTTGGTTCAAACCTTGCTTTGGTCGCTTACTACTTATGTGTCCTTGATCAAATAATTTTTTTTCTGTGATCTAGTTTCCCAATTTATAAAATGAGGAGACAGGACTAGATGAACTCTGCATACCTTTTAATTCTAAATCTACAATACTACAATGCTTCCTGGACTCCTTTTTATGTCTATAAGCTATGCTTAATTCATTTAATCAGAAACAACAGCTAGCATTTATATAGGTTTGTAAAGAACTTTATACTTTTTTTTTTTATCACATTTAATCCTCAGGACAGCTCCCTAAAGGCAGTACAAATATTATTCTCATTTTACAGATAAGAGAAGTGAGGTGGACCGAGATGAGGTTGACTTGCCTAGGGTCACACAGCTAGTAAAAGTATCTAAGGCAGGATTTGAACTCCAAATCTAAGGCTCTCTCCCCTATACCACCTAGCTGCTGCCTGTGCAGCTGGTGCCTTCATACTGGGATGAGAAAGAAGGAATCCAACTTTTATATCCAACTTGAGAATGTCTTTGTCATAAAATTGTCATTAATCAGTGATGTTAAGCAACTTTCTAATGCTCATAAGAAATCATCTTGGGGAGATGGTGGCTCTGGAGTAATGAGATGATAATCTTGCCAGTATATTTTACTCTTCAGTCTTCATCCTGCATTCCACTCTTCCAAAAGCTGGAGTCATCTGCAGGTCAAACTATGGCCCGAGGTGGCACCTAAACTACTTAAGGAAAAAAAAAGCTTCTTGGTTCTGAATACATGAAAACTCTAGCTGTGAGGCTGAATGTCTATGAGCCACACCCCCTGTTTGTTGCTCATCTCAGCCTCCCCTCCTGCCAGAGGATTTCTGCAGTTTGACAGTCACCACACAGCTGCAGGGCTTTCGGAAATTCTAGACAAGGCAGCTCATTTCCATGTAGTGCTCACCTCCCTCCAAATGTGAAAGGCTTTCAGGACCTCATTCTACTGACCCAGTGAAAAAAAGCTGAAGGCTTCCCTGCAAACCGCAGAGACTGAACCAGCCAACACAAGGCCCCCCAGAACAATATAACCACTCTAAGGCGTCAATCAACAGACCGAACTTATCCTCTGAAAAGCAACCTATGACCTAAAAAGACTTCAGGCTGTTTGAGGCTGGTGGCAGGTTTATCCCTTTCATTTATGAATGCACAGACAAGTTCACGTATGTGTGCAAGTCTGTATTTAAAGCAAATAACTAACCCTAAACTCCTGCCCAGGGGAAGAGAGACATGGAACAGAATTCATATTAAGTTGCTTCCCTGAGTCACAATGAAAAACTGTGATGAAATCAGCCATGGGAAATTATCATTTTGCTACAAAGATTAGACCCTCAAATTGGTGGAAAAAGTCTAAAGATGCAAATATTTCATAAGCTTATGTCCCTCCCCCCTCTCAAGCTTATGTGCACACAATGCAAGCTATTAAGGCAATATATCTGTGACCTTATGGATGTATATACATTCTCTCCAGTGATTCACCTCACTACCCATCCATATCCTGTGTGATTCTCATCTGTGGCTTCTAAGTCCACTCAGAGATTCCACCCAACATGTTGGGGCTTCCCTCATATAACCTGCAGACATCCCTAAAAAATGTATCTGACACTTCAGAGAACTGAAAATGTGGTGGAACAGAAATAAGTCTACTAAAGTAAGTAAAAGTCAAGAATTTTTGTATGTTCCCAAATAGATGTGCAGCTTGGTGGTACAGTGTATAAAGCACCCAGGCCTGGGGCCAGGAAGATCTGAATTCAGATCCAGGCTCAGACATAACCACTTGCCTCAGTTTCCTCATCTGTAAAATGAGCTGGAGAAGGAAATGGCAAACCACCCAGTATCCTTGCCAAGAAAACTCCAAATGTGGTTGCGAAGAGTTTTAAGTGACTGAAATGACTGAACAGTAACAACAAAACAAAGGTAAAAAAATAGGCATAATATTATTTATAAATCATAATGCCATTATAGAAATAAGTGAAGAATAGGTGATTATCAGTATAAGGAACTATCAGGTTGGAAACTCCCTCTAACATTGCAGATTGCAACTTGTTGTAACTTAGTAGATAATTCCTTGGAGAGTTATCTGAGGCACACACAAGTTATATGACCTGCCCAGGATCACACAAGTAGTATAGGAAGTGAGATCTGAACCCAGAGCTCCTTGACCTCCAGGCTAGCTCTCTGTCTACTATACTAACACGCTGTTTTTCTTGTGGTGCAGTGCTATCTTCTATTTTGGGCACAGCTTGGAGGCCACTGGCAACTGGTCCCATGTGGCAAGGGGATTTTGAACATGGGTAGGTAAGCAAGAAAGTGGGGGAGGGGGAAGATATGTGTGTGTGTGTGTGTGTGTGTGTATAAAGAGAGAAAGAGAGAGAGAGAGAGAGAGAGAGAGAGAGAGAGAGAGAGAGAGGAAGGGAGGGGAGGGGAGGAAAGGGGAGAGAAGCTAGATGGCAGAGATTGAACAAGTAGTTGCCAAGTGGGTGGGAGAAAGTCAGAAGAAAGTGGGTGGTAAGTGGGGAAAGTAGGTGGGCGGTCAGCCAAATGACTACAGGATACTTGTGTGTGTGTGTGTGTACATATATGCGTGTATCTTATATATATATATACATATATATATGCATATATATACATATAAACATATACCTAATTCTCATAGTAAGTTCCTCTGAGATTTCCAGTTCTACATTTAACCTACTGCAACTATTTGAGCTTTCAGGTTGACATAGAAGAATCTAAAAATGTCTTGACTTCCCTAAAGCCAGGTTTAGGGCAACACTGTGTTTGTGGGATTTAAGTTACTGAAAGCAAATTCTAACACTGGTTAAAAAAAATTCCCAGGGACACGTGACTGAGAGAAGTTTCACGTGGGCAGTATAATGAATGGACATATTACAACACTAAGGCACAGAATTTCTTTCCAGGTAGGAAAAAAGCCAAAGACAG
Source organism: Pseudocheirus occidentalis (assembly GCA_028646575.1). Classification (NCBI taxonomy): domain Eukaryota; kingdom Metazoa; phylum Chordata; class Mammalia; order Diprotodontia; family Pseudocheiridae; genus Pseudocheirus; species Pseudocheirus occidentalis. The sequence continues at coordinate 127,374,080 of CM053594.1, read as the reverse complement.
GGCACCAAGCGTTATCTGGTACCTCATCAGTTGACAAACTGGAGATAAAGATTTCTGAAACTGATTTCAATATAGTTTCCCTGTCCTGCCTCACTTTATATCCTTTTGCCTGTTCCCTAGGAAATTACCTTGGACTTCTGCCCACGACTGCTATTAAGAATCCTTAGCCCTTCCCACTACTGATGAGAACACCATTCTTCTGTACCCTCTGTTTTATCTGCTCAGATCAGGAATGACAACTTATCACTCTTCTGTGATCCATTACTAGTCTCATGTCAACATTTCAGTGGGGATTTCAAGTGTATTAGCCAATTTCTAATTCCATATTTTGAAACTGAGTATAAGACAGCCCAGCAGATCAGCTTATGGCAGCTGGCAGTGGGGTCCATCCCTTTCCTCACTATCATACTGTACTTCTGGCTAAAATAAATGAGGTTTAGGATTTCAGAGAGCTCCTTCAATTTCAGTCCATAAACCTTAAAACCACACTGCACAGCTCCCCCTCACATCTCATGTTGTTCAATCTGTTCAACTTTTGGAGACTGATGACCTTATAAGTTCACAGGCTGTTTAGTTTCCAGAAATGATGGGGGCCAAGTAGTAAGCAATATGGCCCTACCCTACCCTCCACACCCAGTTCTGCCAGCATGAAGATGTTAACTTCCTGAATGCTCCCTTTCCTGAACAATGTTCTGCACAGGTGTTTATTTTCATCTTGTGATTAACCAGAAGCAAAAAGTCTGGGACTTTCATTAGGCCAAACTATTTAAAGTTGGTAATGGTGCTGGGTAGGGAGAAGAGGCAGAGACAAGAGTGGGTGGTGTGTGGGATGTTTTTACATGAGAGGGTCTGGTATTGCAGCTACAGGAAATTCTACTTGGAAGATTAAAATTCATTTCATCATTTGCTTTTCCCACTGACACATTTACAGAGTCTTCTGAGAAGGAATTTTCTAAGGGCAATTCGTTAAAAATACTTACTTCTCACCACCACCACCACCAACAAAAAAAAGCTTTAACCCATTCCCATTATGACAAACACTGGTGTAAGCAGTGAAAAATAGAGTTCAGTCATCTGAGTAGTAGGGGGCTTTATTCTGTAATTAAAGTGCATACTCATCACCATGCTCCCAGCTCCCTGGACCACAATGCTTCTCAGAGTAATAACATACTGTTTTGAATGAATCCCATAAAAGCAACAATAACAAAAGATTCTGTCACAATATGGTTCTATTCCTAATGTAACATACAAAAACTGGGCAAAAGATGAAGATTCTACGTGCATTGTCACTTCTGTGTCAAGTGAACACAGTGATTATCAGGTACTTCCAAGCTAAAGCCCAAGATCCAGTGACATCTCAAAGGAGAGGTGACCTTTTTGAAGTCTAATTTTGGCTCTGGCTCAAAACTTACACAAAAATCCCTGCACCCTTCTTGCTGGGGCACATGGATTGTTCTACCCAGTGGGAGTGGGTGGGAAAGATGTTTGGAAAATATAAATAGAGACAAGGATAATGACTCTATTTATTTACAGGTGACAATGGCATTAAATAATTGAGGTCAGCTGACAAAATGATTGCGTGAATGAACCTTCATAGTGTTGCTCTGTCTGAACGTGAGCTCAGGCAAACATGCCGCTAATTAAAACAGAAATTCCATTCAAATCTGTTTGCTGATTTCCTTTTTTTTCTGGCAACCATAGAGCATATGCATTTTGTGGTCCATTAAATGCATATCCTGGAACCAAGGAAAAACTATTTACATCTATGTGGGGGTAGAGCACTCAGTGGCTTTAGATTCAGAGGGTCTAAGTAAAAATCCCTGTTTGGCCTCCTTCTAGCTAAGGGAAGTCAGTTACTTGTCTAAGTGTTAGTTTCCTTATTTGGAAAAGGAGAGGGTTGGGTCTAGATGATGTCCGAGGTCTCTTCCACTTCTCAGTCCTATGATTGCTCTGTGACGCATGCTACAGTCACGCATGATATTACTAACCTTGGCCCATTGCAAGTTGCTACATTTCAGTGCGCAACATATTTTGATCATGTAGAGAGAATGTTTTCTTGGAGCCAAATGAGATCTTGAGATCTCTTGACAGCAAAGCGCAGGAGCTTCAAAGGGATTCCAGCTCAACTGGAATCGTCATTACAAAACAGATTTTAGTTCTATTGTTAGCCAGACCACAATGGAGGCAGAGACTGGCAAGATAAATGCTCTTGAAATCTCCTCCATATATTACCTTTGAACAATTAATTGGCCTTATGGAAAAAAAAAAGAATGAAAGATTGACAATGGAATACATTGTTCTTTGATGTTAGAGTGAACAAATCACAGTCACATTGCGCAAATATCTGCCAAATTGATAATTAATTTAAACCAGCCTTTAATTCGACACTTTATCCTGAGTGTCATAAGCACCGGCATATGCTCAGCCTGTAGATTATCCACTCTGACTAAATGAAGAGGAAGAAATTCAACTGCTTGAGAAAACAGCAGACCTTAGTGCTGACCAACTGGGCTGAAGTATTTCTGGGTTGCTGCACAAGCTCTAAACATCTAGGTCTGACTGATGGTGAAATGCATCCACCTGATGTTCCAGGAACATCAAAACCAGTCACCCAGATGTGAATGTTGATAGGCAGCCTGGTGTCTAAGTTGGGGCAGAGTGAGTGCTCTGCAACGGTGAAATCCAGAACTGGGAGGTGGAGTCATTTTCATCTCTTGGTGTATTTTCCCTCACAAAAATCAATTAACTTTAACAATCACTTTCCAAGTGCCCACCATGTGCTAGGTGCCATGTTAGATGCTCAAAGACAAAAATGAAGCAGTTCCTGAACTCAGATCTTTCATTTTACCGGGGGAAGGCGGGGAGAGGACACTAATATGTAAAGAATTAAGTAAAGAAGTAATTTCAGAAGGTAGAGAGAGCACTGACAATGAGAAAGATCAGAAGAAACTTCAAGTCAGAGGTGGCAAGGAGGCCTAGGGGAAGAAAGGATCCTGGAAGCACATGGAACAGCCTGTGTAAAGGCCCAGGGAACAGCTAGGAGGACAGGTAGCTGGAACTAAGAAGGAATATGTGAAGGCAATTAATATGGAAAACATCTGGAAAGGTAGGCAGGATCCAGATTGTGGAGGGCTTTAAATGTCAGGATGAGAAGTTAATATTTTATATTAGAGGTAGAAAGAAGGGGGCCACTAAAGACTTTTGAGTTGACCAGTGACATGGCCCTACAAAAATACCAGATCCTGCTCTTGCTGTGACTCTCCATCTCACACCTGCCCCTAGAAGATACTGTTCAGATTAAGCTGAAGAAGTCACACTTCTAGTTAGAGGTCTAACTTCATCCCTGAACTGCTGTGAATCTTGGGAAAATTTCTCTGTGCTTCCCCTAAGTGAAACCAATTATCAGGTTCTCTCCATTGGTATGTTGCTGAGAAGCTATATGGTGATATTGAGAAAATACTTTTGAGATCTTCAGATGACAGAGACTTATAAAGGCAAAACACTAACAGCACAATTTACTAAAGGTATGCCATTTTTAGGTAGGTAGGTGGTGCAGTGGATAGAGCACCCACAGTCAGGAAGACCTGAATTCGAATCCACCCTCAGAGACTTCCTGTGTGTCAGACCTTGGGCAAGTCACTTAACTCTTTCTCAGTTTCCTCATCTATGAAATGAACTGGAGCAAGAAATGGCAAATCACTCCAGTATCTTTGCCAAGAAAACCCTAAATGGAGTCATGAAGAACCAGATACAATTGAATAACCACCACCACCATCTTTTTAACTGTGGTCAGAGCTATAGAACTGTGCCCTTTTATAAATATTATGGCAGTAGGTGGTGCAATGGAGTCAAGAAGACTCGAGTTCAAATGTGATCTCGGACACTTGCTAGCTATATGACAAGCCACTTAACCTCTGTTTACCTCAGTTTCCTCATCTGTAAAGTGGGGATGACAATTACAGCCTCTGTCTCCCAAGGATTGTTGTGAAGGTCAAATGAGACAAAAATTATAAACCACTTAACACAGTGTCTAGCACTCTGTAAATACCATATAAATGTTAGTAGTAGTAGTAGTTATTACTATTATTCAGGAAGACTCATCTTCCTGAGGTCCCCAGACACTCACTAGCTGTGTGAGCCTAGACAAGTCACTTCACCCTGCTTGCCTCAGTTTCCTCATCTGTAAAATGAGATGGAGAGGGAAATGGCCAACCACCCCAGTATCTTTAACAGGAAACCCCAAATGGGGTTATAAAAGGTCAGACACAAGTGTAATGACTGAATGACAAATTCATGACTCAAAGCTTACTGAGATAACACAATTTCTTGCCTTTGCCAAGTAATCCAAAAAGTTATTTTGGGACAGAGTACCCTGAATGACGTTTCCTAAAGAAAAGTCAGATGAATGGGTCAGATATAATTTAGCTCTTGCTCCGGCCTCTCTGACAAGTCCCATTTTCTGGTGCCTAGGGGGTAAGGCAGCTAGAGAAAGTCAGAGAGGGGGGTGGCATTTGACGGTGCATAATGTGCATGTCAATGAGGTGAGAGGCATGCAGTCGCACATCTGCCTTTTGGCAGCGTCCTGCTGCCCAGGCATGCTGTTACTAGTCTCAGTGTGACAAAAGCTTTCACTCTGCTGACATGCATGACATCACACCACAACCCCTGTCACGCTGTGGGATAAGCCACTTAACAATTTCCATTTGGCTGTGCTCTGTCATGCACAGGACTCCAAAGCGACTGAAAGAAGAGCTAACTGGTCTTGTTTTGCTCACAACCAGAAGTTAGGAGATATAATAAACTGTTTCCCACTAAAAAACAAAGACTAAAACCAAAACAAAACAAAAACATAACAGTGTGACGTTAAGTCAATTGAAAGAGGTGCTTCAGAAGAGGCAGCAGCCTGTCACTGAATGAGAAATGGCCTAAATAGAAAAGAGAATGGGGCCCAGGTTTGGATCCCCATAGGTCAATGTGGGGAGGGGGGACTGGATCACTACACTCAGACTATCTTGGCTACCTGACTTTCTTGCTCAAGATTAAAATTGAAAATGTGTAACTTTCCAAAGAGGCTGAATGGCTTCTGATTTTGGCAGAATTTATTTGAAGAAAACAACTGGATGGATCTTCCACCCTTAAAACTTTATGAGCTTCTGGGTTTTCTTTAGATATGAAATACATATGAAAGGGTGATCATAATGGCATTTCTGGATCATTGTTACGCCACCTAAGCACTTATTATGGGCTAGATCTCTGAACCTCTCTTTCTAAGCCTTAAATTAAGTTCTTTGGACTTGGTCAAAAAGCCTGCCTGTTGTCACTTCCTAACTCAGTGCAATTATGATATAAGTAAAAACATTTGTGGAAAGGTTGATAGGGAAGCATTTCCTTTATTTGATAATACTGTCAAAGACAAAAAAAATCCAGGGAGGGAATAAATCATTCATCTTAAAAAACAAACTGATTGCACCTCCTCCTTTCTCTCCATTTCTTTCCCCCACTCCCCCCAACACACACATACCTCCTAATTGATAGTCAGTGAGTGAGTCACTCTTGGTCAGGTTCACAGACAAAAGCCTCTGGATTGCTTGTCACTGAGTCAGGTTTCTACTGCTGCCTTATCTTAGGCACCTTATCCAATCAGGCCGACAGAGAAGATGGAAGGGAAAGAAAAAGAATGGAGCCCATGTTTGGAAATAACCATTGTAAATTTGATTGGTTTCCTTCTACAGCAGGATGATTTTCTATAGAGTAATTTTAAATGTTTTAGGAGGTGAGTTTCAACTACTTTGGGAAATGAGTTCTTAGCCTCTAAGATTTCAGAGAGCAGGAATCTTTTGGAGAAATGAACTGAGGCTTAGGACACAGAATCTGAATTTTGATTTTACATATGTCTTTTTGCTATCTCATCCTTGCAAGGTGAATACTACACTGATCCAAAAAGAGGCCACACTTTGTCCCCCAAATTGGTTTGTAAACTGGACTTAGAATTATCTTCTTGTGTCTATACTGATTTTTTTTTCTTTCAAAGCGATTGCATGTGGGCAGGCAGTCTATTCTCAAGGGAGGCCTATATTCAGACTGATATGGTATCATATCCCATATCATTGTTATTCCTCATCACAGCCTTGGAAGGGAGATAGCGTAAAGATGATTATGACCATTTTACTGATTCGATGAGAAACCAGAGGCTTAAAAAAATGTGAGCATTTTGTTTATTATGGTCATTCAGTTTAGTAAGTAGCTGATTTAGCACTTTAGTCAAAATTTTCCAATTCCAAAATTCCTACTCTATATAATACTATACTTGTATTGAGAAAAAAGGTGAAATACTGATCTGCAAAAAGAATTGGCATTATTTCACTCACTGCTATTCCCCCTCCCTTTTTTCAGTTAATACAAAAAAAAACATATTTGAAAAAAGGACCTAAGAAAATCACAGGCTTCCAACTTTTATTTCCACCTTGGGAAATGCAGCAGTCATGCAGGGCTACCATATAGTGCCAGTTTCCAGAGAAGAAAGTACACTTTTTTTCTTTTTGGAGGGGGGAAGGCAGGGCAATTGGGTTTAAGTGACTTGCCCAAGGTCACACGGCTAGTAAGTGTTAAGTGTCTGAGGTCATATTTGAACTCAGGTCATCCTGACTCCAGGGCCGGTGCTCCATTTACTGTACCACCTAGCCACCCCAGAAAGTATACTTCTAATGAGGTTTTGTATGTTTCCTGTGTTCTAATTTTGGTTCAGAAAAATATTTTCACTGAAGGAGGGCACCAGGCTGCTGGACTAAAGCTAGTTTTCAGCTAAATGAATAGATGGGGAGCAATAAAGTAACTGAGAATGGTAAGAACAGAGACATAAAAAAGTTTAGAACTGAAGAGTTCATTGTGCATGTTCTCAAATCCTATGTCCCATCACTACAAGGATTTCTACCACAAAGCATGTTAACTCCCTACTTGGAGCTATAAACTTGCATCTACACATGACTATTCACTTGAGGTGCCATTGAAACTACATGGGAAAGGAACTCTTGATCTCTGGCTTACAGGGTTTCATTTCTCATAAAGTATTCTGACATGAGGAAATATGTGGAAACTTCCCTTTTTCTACTACTTACCTACCTCAAAGAAAGGTAGTGAAACTTAATTAATGTTTGTAAAGTACCTTTAGACACTTGGATAAAAAATGCTACAGGAGTGCCAAGTATTATTCTTTTCTGTTTCAACTATCTTAATAGAATAGTTCTTTGTTTTCTAAGTGACATTAGTAATAAAATTTAAAAGAAATCTAAAATGTAATTAAAAGCTACCTGACTCTATATATCTTCTCTGTCTTTATGCTGACAGATCACTAATGCTAAAGCTTCTAGTGCTAGGCTGATGGGCTTTTAAGATCTGAGATGAACAGGAAAGGAAGCAAATGACAGAATAATTTGGCACTCCCAGCTTTCACCAGAAAGTACAGCAGGTGAGCAAAGAAGAGGTAGAAAGGGCAGGGACAGGGGCAGAAAAGTTCAACAGGAGGAGGAAGAAAAGAGTGAAGTGTGAAAAGGAAAGAGAAGACACCATAGTGGAACTCAGGCTTCAGATGAAAAAATGTTTGGCAGCTCAAGAAATAACATTTCTGGGCCAAGTACAGATCTACCTTAATCTGAATGTAACTGGCACTTACTAAATTTATTGTCAATTTAATTTTTTTTAGTCTTATAGGAGGTCTTGTTTTCCTATCACAAAAACTGCCATCTTTTCATTTTATCATTCTGTGGACTTCATTCATTCAACAAGTATGTATTAAGTACCTGTTGTTGTTCAATTATGTCTGATTCCTTATGAACCAAGGGGTTTTCTTGGCAAAGACATTGGAGCGGTTTGCCATTTCCTTCTCCAGCTCATTTTACAGACAAGGAAACTGAGGCAAATAGGGTTAAGTGACTTGCTCAGGGTCACACAGCTAGTAAGTGTCTGAGGTCAGATTTGACCTCAGGAAGATGAGTCTCCCTGATTGCAGGTCTGGTACTCTATCTGCTGTGCCACCTAGCTTCCCCTTATTAAATACCTACTATCTCCCATTTCCTGGGCTAGGGTCTGGGGAAAAGAGATAAAAACAAAACCATTTCTGCCTCAAGGAGCTTATGTTCTATTGGGGGACAACATGTATACATATAAATAAATACAAACTCTATGCAGATTAAAATAAATTTTGGGGGGGAGGAAGGAACTAACAACACGGAGAATCAAGAAAGATGCAACCAGCCTCAGACACTTAACACAAAAACTAGCTGTGTGACCTTAGGCAAGTCACTTAACCCCAACTGCCCTCCAAAAAGCCAAAACAAAAAAGCCAAAAAAAAAAAAAAGAAAGAAAGATGCAACCTGGGAGTGTCTTTCTGGCATGGGGGAGAGCCTGTGCAAAGACAGAAAATAGGACAGTAAGTAGGTCAATCAGGCTAAAATGATAAATAAAGGGGGAATACTATATAATAGGCATAGAGTTATGGGCTCAAACCAGATTGTTAAGGTGTTCAAATGCCATAGGAAATGGCATGTTACCCTAGAGGGAACCACCAGGACCTGGGGAGCAGGGGAGTGACATGGGGAGACTCATGCCTTAGGAGCATTAAGTCAGCAGCTACGTGTAGATGGCCAGGGGAGCAAAGAGACTGGACACAGAGAGATGAATTAGGAAGCTACTGGAACGGAGCAGGGGAGATGTAGTGAGAACCTGAAGTAGGGGGCTGCGGTTTGAGTGGACAGAGAGGATGGTAGAAAAATTAACACTTGTCACCTGGGTAGACTTATGATCTAAGAGAGGGTAAGAAACCAAGGGTGACTTTGAGATTCTGAACCAGGTGACAATGAATTCATCAAACAACCTTAATTCCTATCTCTCATTCAAGGGTAAGTAGTCAGAGAGCTGAATAGTCATTTTCTCACCCATATTTTGGGAGTTTTTTTTTCATTCCAGCTTTTTTTTTTATTTAATTAAAGGATTTCCTCCTCCTCCTCCTCCTCTTCCTCCTCCTTTCGCTTTTTGGAGGACAGAATGCAGGGCAATTAGGGTTAAGTGACTTGCCCAAGGTCACATGGCTAGTAAGTATTAAGTGTCTGAGACAGGATTTGAACTCAGGTCCTCTTGAGTCAGTGGAAATGGCACTCCAGGGTCGGTGCTCTATTCACTGTGCCACCTAGCTGCCCCTCACTCTAGCTTTTTTACAGTGACAATAACAGGGTAGAAACTAATTAGTGGAGACTTTCAGGCAGGAGGAGCACATGTCTAAGAGCAGGGCTGAAGTTATTCTCTTGTGCCATACACTCTGTTGCCAAGTAGTTTTTATGGATGGAAATCCCTTAAAAAGTTGCTGCTTTTTTTTTTTTTTTTTTTTGCTGCTGAACACTGTCTAGAGTGTTCAGTTAGTGTTATGACTTGTCTGGTTCCCACAGAAAGAGAAATCCTGCCAAATATTTGTAAATTTGTCCTTAAGAATGCAATCAGGGAAACCACACCCAGATGCAAGTGTATGGCTGCTACATAGTTCAGATAATCTACTTTTACCTAAAACATCACGTCAACAGGCAAGACTTGAAGGCCAGTGGAGGGAACCAATGAATGGCTAAAGCATTTGAAAAGGGCAAAATGAATGATTACCAGTGTGTCTGGGAAGCCCTGCTCAAGATTTTCTTCTTCACTGCTTATTGACATGCATCTTTCCCTATGAGTCTGTGAATCCCTACTCCATATTCCAAATCATTTCTGCCTTTTGCATTTATGGATACCTCTGAGTTCTTGATGTTTTAAAACTACCTGAATGAAGTGCTTTTCTAGCTTGGTCTGATTATCTCAATTGTGTAAAGATCCTTTCTTTGCCTCTCATGTGAAGATACTTTCTATGTGGATGTGATGTGGGGGCAAAGATATTTTAATTTGGGCAGTTCTTGAGAATTGGTCCTTCTTCTGTAGCCCAGCCACAATCATATACTTCTTTTATAAAAAAAAAAAGTTTAAAGCAAAGGTTCTTAATCTCTTTTTGTTTCATGGACCCCTCTGGGAGTCTGCTGAAGCCTATGGATCCTTTCTCAGAATAATGCTTTTACATACATAAAATAAAATCATAAGATTACAAAGGAAAACAATTTTATTGAAATATAACTATTTAAATATATTTTTAAAAAAGTTGACAGACCCTAGGTTAAGAACTCCTGATTTAAAGAGTTTTAATACATTTCTTATGTATTATTAAAAGGAATTAGATCAAATGTGTCTGTCTTTGACACAGATATCGTTCATAAACGAGATACAATTGAATGAATTTCACAGAATCACATGTCTACAAAGGACCTAAGTGATCACTTAGTTCACTCCTCATTTAAGAAATGAGGTCCAGAGAGGTGAAGGGATTTGTCTAAAGTCATGAAGAATTGGTAAATTTCCCATTAACTGGTTTTGTGGTCTTGGGAAAATAACTTCAACTCTCTAGGCCTCTGTTTACCCAGCAGGTTGAACTAGAAGATTTCTAAGGCCTCTTCCAGCCCCATAATTCTTTGCCCAAATGTTGCTGAAATAAGGAAAGCCTAAATTTAGGTCCCCTTATGAGTCAGACAATGGGTAACAGCAGCGCCATCTATTGAAAATTTCCAAAACTTCATTTTATAAAGTGCTCAGATAATTTTGATACAGAGAATTACTGTAATGAAGACCTGAATCACGGGATTATCAGATGTGGAGAGCAAAAGAGACATTAGAAATAACCTGATTCAATCCCTTTATTTATAAATAAAGAAAATGAGAGGTGGGAAGAAGTCAAGGTCTGATGAGAGTGTACTAAGTTAGATTGGGTGGGGCAAGGGGGAGTCCCCTTCATGCTATGAAATGAGGTGGGATGGTGGGAGAAGTAGACTGGGACCTAAAAGTTGTTCTATCTTCCTTGCACATTTTAATGACATCAAAGAGGGAAAACAACTCTGAATGGTTTGTGCTACAGTCCCAAATCACTAGTGGTTTTCTATCACTGACTGGATGAAATGTAACCTCCTGACCCAGAGTCTTCAAGGTCCTCTACCAGTTACCAGTCTACTGTTCTACCCCTTTGCTCTCAACTATCATTTTCCCAGCTGTGCCAACCATCCCAGCTGTGCTATTATCTTGTTAACCTCAGTGATGAGTCTTCTTTTTCCTTACTCCATACTCACTGCCCATATGTTATAGCCATCTCTCTCTCTCTCTCCTACCAGATAGCATCTCTATCATTTGTTTTGTTTTCAAAGTATATAATAAATTCCATATGTTACTTTCAAAACTGCCTTGATGGTCTGTGCTTCTCTAGTTTTTTCTGTGTATTAAAAAAAGTTTCAATATCCCTATTTGGTGGTGGTGGTGGTAGTGCTGGTGGTGGTGGGATTACTGTTGCTACCCTGCTATCCCCCACTCCCAAAATACAAATAGAGTTAAAAAGCAACAACAGAAAAAACTCCTCAACAACCTTAGAACAAACAAGAATTGATCAGTAAAATGTGTCCATATCCAAAAATGTATGCATCTATCTGCATCCTGAGTCCATTATCTCTCTGTCAGAAGGAAGGCAGCAAAATTCACTGCAGGTCCCTTGGAAATGCTTTGGTTATTGGTTTGATTAGAATTTTTAAATGTCTCACTTACTGATATTTACAATGTTGTCACTGTGTAAGTATTCTCTTGGTTCTTCTCATTTCACTCTGTTCCTACTTTCTAGGATTCTCTGACATTCCCTCTGAGCTCTGGAGGTTATACCATTGAGATATGACAAGGGTTCGGTGATGGGCTGTCTGGGTGTCTGTCATCCAAGAAACCAACCTTGCTCACTTCAGAAAGACTCATCAACAGGAAGGGGGCTACCAAGTGATGATCTCTTTTTTTGTATGAAGCCACTCATGAAAACTGTCTACTGATGCACAGAGGGACTTCAATCTGAATCAATGGAGGGGGCTACTACCAATGATGAAATCATAGATTTTCTGATGTAGGGCAGTAAAGTTCTGTTCTACAAATGATCAAGAATATCTATGCAGAGATGGGACGTTAGAAAGCATCTAGTGCAACATTCTCATTATGTAGGTGAGAAAATAGAAGTTTAGAAAAGTTAAAGGATTTGCCTAAGTTCACATAGCCAGCCAGTCACAGAGGTTAGGCAAAGAGGCCAGGTATTTTTAAAAAGTGCTTGGTGCAGTGGCCAGCACATAGTAGGTGCTACATAAATGCACATTCTCCTCCCCCTCCCAACTGTAATCCTTTCCATCTTATTTTATGCTTTTAAATGTATGCTTCTGAGAGGGGGTCTGTAGGTCCCAAGACTGCCAAAGAGGTCCATGACACAAAAAAAGGATAAAGATCTTACCTTAAAGAAGATTTTATATATATATATTACATATATATATATGTAATATACTTTTTGACTTGAAATCTTATGATCTTAGGACAGCCATAAGAGGGGGAAAGCCTGTTTCTTTTATGCCTCACTCTCTTTGTCCTAAGATTTCCAACATTACCCTTCCTTAACAAACAAGGAAAAAGAGAAAGTCCCATAAAATTAGTCAAATGCAGGCCTCCGCTTTTGCAATGAATGCAGTAAATGCTTTAAAGCCTTTCACTGATATTATAAATTAACTTTTTAGTCTATGAATGAACTGTGACTTATGACTGTTACCTAACAATGTAGCAATACAGATACTATTTCCCTGAGTCACAGCTAATGTGGAACTGAGATTACAGTAAGCACAATAAAAAAATTACACCCCCATCTTTTAATCAGATACGCCCATATCACCTGATGTTTTACATGACCATGGTAAAGAAGTATGTGTCTGTGCACACACACACACACACACACACACACACATATACTGCCAACTCCAGCCAAATTAAACTTGAAACTTGTGACTTTCTTCTTACTGCCTCACAAATCATCTTACCTTTTTCTTGTTTCATGTCCAAGATCCTGAGTTCTGAAATATTTCTCTTTGACCCCCACATCCTAGTTTTGAATTTACATAATTCACTCACAGTGAGCCCATTCTTCACCATCATCAAGACTTCCATTCCCGGCAGTGATCTTTATTCTTCCTCTCCATTACCTGGAGAATTGGCCTTATTTACCTCACTATCCAATTTTGAGCTCGTAAGCTGTCCATTTCAATTATGTTCTCAATGGTACCCAAGAAGATTGGGAGACAATGGGATGAAAAGGGGTGGGGAAAGTTGTATTGCAATTAACTCTGCACTATTTCCTGTGTAACTTGGGTAAATAACTGTTAGGAGGTGGGCTCAACCCTCTCAAAGTTTAAAAGAGATCATAATGAACAGTTTCCCAACTACTTTAGAGACAAGTACCAGCTAGTGGTACAATGGATGGAGAGCCTGTCCTGGGGGCAGGAAGACCTGAATTCAAATTTGACTCAAGCACCCAGTCAGTCAGACAAGTGGTATTTATTAAATATTAGCTCAATTTATTAAGTCTCAGCTGCTATGCTACTTGAAGATACATTTAGAGGCAATGGCAGATAACCTGAGAAAGGAAGGTACTAGCAAGTGCAAAGCCTGGAAAAGGCCTCCTGTAGAAGGTGTTGTTGGAGTTCAGACTTGAAGGAAGCTGGGATTCTAAGAGATGGAAACAAAGAGGGAGAGCAGTATGGAGTTAAGGCACAGTCAGTTCAAAGTCAGAGAGACAGAAGATGGATTATGTGTGAAGAATGGCACATAGGTCAATACAGCTGGACCAGAGGGGAGTAATAATTAAGAAGACAGGAAAATTAGGAAAAAGTCAGGGTGGGAAGAGCTTTAAATGTCAAGGAGGAGTTTATATTTGATGCTACTGGTAATATGGACACACTGTAGTTTACTGATGTGTATGTGTGTGCACGCATGCGCAAGAGAGAGAGAGACACAGAGAGAGACAGAGAGAGACAGAGACAGAGAAAGAGACAAAGAGAGACAGAAAGAGACAGAGACAGAGAGACAGAAAGACAGAGACAGAGAGAGACAGAGACAGAGAGAGACAGAGATGGTCAGACCTGTGCTTTAGGAAAATCATATTGGCAGCTGTGTGGAGGCTGAACTGGAGTGAACAGAAACTTGAGTTGGGAAATTCAATTAGAAGACTACAATCTGACTAGGCTGGTTCTGACAATGCTCTACACTCAACATTTCTAAAACTTTGTTTTACAGAACAAATATCTATTTCCTATAATAGGAATAGAGGTTTCCATGAGTAAATTTCAGTGCTAGTGATGTTTTCCCCTCTGAAATATTAAATATGAATTTATGTAAATAATAAAAAAAGACTTGTCATGTAAGACTTTTTTTCTATATTAAAAAGGCTTACTCTACTCCAAAATTTCCCCAATTTCTTTTTCTTTTATCCAAAGGATCATGGCCCCATGTACCTCTGTTCATGGATTCTGTTTATATATTCTCAGCCCTTAAATATTCTATGATCAAAGTAGCTTGAAAAAAGTTGTTCCAATTATTTAATCAGCCTTTAAAAATCGAGCCTTATTCCATGAAAAACTCTTTCATGGAGGAGTATGCAATACAAAAGAGTATGGGACAGTATGGGGGAGATAAAGATAATTGAGATGCAATCTTTGGTCTCAATGAGCTTATAGTCTAGTTGGGAAGATACAAAAGAACATAGCAAGATAAAAACCAAAACAAAAAACCAACAAACTAAAAACCAAAACAAAACTGGTCCATCAGGGCAGTAAAAATTACTAGGAAGTCAAGTGGCTATTGATGAGGAGGAAGGGGAGCCTGGATAGTGTGTCCCGAAGGCATTGCAGGAGGAGATACATGTAAGAGGAGGCTTTGACAGATACCAAGGCTCCTGACAGGCACAGAGATGGGGAAGAGAAGTCCACATGAGAGAAACAGAGAAGAGGCGAAGACACGGCAAAGGGCAATTTGTATTTTGGTGGGATTTAGCATTGACCAATTTGATTGAAATGGAGCCTTCCTAGAGGGAAGTAGCTGTAAATAAGGGTAGAAGGATACACTGGAGCCAAATTACTGAGGGCTTTAAGGCTAGATTTAGGAATTTGGACTTTACTCACTGACCATGGGAAGCTAGAGAAAGTTTTTCAATAAGGGAGTGGCATGATTCAAAGTTGCTTTTAAGAAGATGAGTCTGGCAGTGGCGTGCAGCATAGACTGGAGCGTGGAGAGCCCAGGAACCAGGAGGGCAGTGAGGTGTACGCCATCTACAACATTTGTTTTTAAAAGGGACTACACACACATTATGTGTGTGTGTGTGTGTGCATACATATACATATATACACACACACAGACACACATATATTTAAGTAACAGCAATACTTGCTCTGTATCTCTGCTTAGAGAGAGCTAGCTGATTAGCTAGCCACATAGACTGTTTCTTTTTAGTTTTTTCATAGAGGAATAGAAAGCCTACAACCAAAAATACAAGCAATGAATTTGAATCCTGATCTCATAACTTTACAAACAAGCAGTTCTTAAGCCTAATGACTCAACTCCTGTCCCAGCGGCTTTAACCTGCCAACTCCTGGGCCAAGTTCTGCTCTCCAGGTCTCTCATCCCAATTTTTGGGGTATGTACCAGAGCACCTGGCCTTATTCTGAATTCCCTGTAGCCTAAAAGATGTTTGGGCAAGAGTATATTAGATAATGGAAAATAAGCACAGTGAATTTTTAACAGAAGCACACTATAAAGAGTTGGGTTCTAGTTCTTTCCCAGTTAGTAGGTTGAAAGTTTCTATCCAAATGCTTCTAGTAAACGAAAACATCTTGAGAATGAGGTATAATTTTAGAAAAAAATATAGGTAATATTCATTATGTGTGGCAGTAAAATAATGTGAACTTGATCATTTCTAAGTTAGGAAATCAAAGAGATTTTCTGTTAATATGTAAAGTGTTTTACTTCAACAGATTAATTTTTGAGCCAATTAAAGATTCTTGAATAACTATGTATTTAATGTGGACTTTACAAACAAAAGCTTCTCTTCCCTCCACACTCATTTGTGAGAATATACAACTACCTCCTCTTCTCAGAGGATAAGCTTCTAGAGTTCAAGAACTCTATCTGATTTTTATCTTTCTATCCCATTGAGTGCGTAGTAAAGTACCTTGTCTATGTCTTATTTATTATCTATCTATCTATCTATCTATCTATCTATCTATCTATCTAATCTATCTATTCATTCATTCACTTATTTATTCATTTATTTGTTTTTATTTTTATTTTTCCTTATCTATATCTGAGCAAAAGCATAATGAATGGAATTAAGGGACTGTTAGTATTGTCCATAAAGGAGACTGGATTAAAGACTACTTATAAAATACTACAGGATTAAATGTGTTCTTTTTTGCTTATATTGCTTTGCAATAGACTTTTTATCTATTGGCAAAAAAAAAATAAAGTGAACACATTCATATTTTTTTCCATAGGAAATTGAATTTCCTTAGGTAATAAAGGAACATTGAGTCAACAAACAGAAAGAACAGGTATGTGAGTAAGAGCCTGAGGTACAGCTGAGGAGATGGCTATTTTTGCTTTTATGGCATCACCAATTAGGGAATAATCTATGGACACCTCTATGCACCTTAACCAATGACTAGTTGGGTAATGCTATGTAGAAGAGACTGGGAAAAATCTGTACTATTGTTTTGAGATATTGAAAAGATTAAACTTTTGGATGAAGAGAGAGCTAGTAAAATCTTCCAAACAAATGGATTTGGGAGCCTTTTGTAAAATTCCTTTTAATTCCCTTTCCCACCCCTTAAAAAAAACAAACCTACCTTTATTTATCTTTATATATGCATATGTTGTTTCCCCTAAGAGAACGTAAGCTCCATGAGGTCAGTCACTGTTCATTTTTGTCTTTGTATACCCAGCACTAGAAGTTGACATATAGGAGGCATTTAATAAGTGCTTGCTGATTGATTAGTAAACTAATTAATAAAGGTTTGACTCTAGAAAAGTAAAGTGAAATGGAAATTCCCTGTAGAGCTCACACTAATACGTTTATGCAAAACAGGTAGTAACAACAATAACAGTAATATTCACTGGCATTTGTAGAGCGCTTTAGGGTTTGCAAAGTACTTTTCCACATGTTATCTGATAAGCATGAAGAAGCTGCTGTAAATCTGAGCCAGCAAGGTAAGATTTTCACTATAAATGGTCTAGATTTGCATCTGGGGTGACAGTGAAATGTAGTGAAATGAAACTGCCAGATAAGAGATGGTCTATTAGAGAGAAGAATCTGATTTGCTGTGAGTAGTAAGGCAGTGTTAGCTGCTAGCCCATCCTCCTTACAAATACAGACACTGACACAGCTGGCCATGACCATTAGGAGACTGAATCTGGAAAGAGTTGCTGGCAGAAACTTGCAAAGCATAAGCAACAGATGTGTGCTTTTCCCCATAAGGACACTGTGCTGTGGGACCTTGCTATGTCCACTCTGCAGTCTGCCACCTCCTCCTCTCAGTTCCCATGTGACATTTTCCTGGCTCTTGTTCAATGGTCAGAACCCAGCAACTCAGGCTTGAGAACAGACAGTGTCCAGGCGAAACCTGGGGTTCTATAAGCAGTCTGAGCCTAAAATAATAATAATAAAAAAATCTTCACGGCTTTTTCTTGGGGGGGGGGCGGGAAGACTTTGAGTTTGGTGAGAAAAACAAGTCTAGTTCATCAGAGAGTAGTTTTTAACCCATGCTTATCAGTTTAAAAGATTAAGATAGGAGAGACATACATGCAAACATAGTGGAATGAGAAGGATAAAGAAGGATACTGATACTGTATTATATTTCAAAATATACTGACAGGTTTGATGATACTCATGCTTCTGTGTTTTTTAGTTTTTTTTTTTTTTTGCTTTTTGGAGGGAAACTGGGGTCAAGTGACTTATCCAAGGTCACATGGCTAATTTTTGTGTTAAGTGTCTGAGGCCGGACTTGAACTCAGGTTCTCCTGACTCCAGGGCTGGTGCTCTATTCATTGCACCACCTAGCATCCCCAGTTTTTAGTATTTTAAAATTGTGTTACAGGTACCAACTAAAAATAAAAACAATAAGCAAAAAGAAATTCATTTGAACAAAGTTCATTGTGACTTTTATTATGTGAGATGGTTTGTTGCTAAGGAAATGATGGAGGACACTCAAATAGTTCCTTTCAAAAATGCAGATGCCTCAGTTTTATTTAGCTATGGATAATACATTTAAATCCAGACAGAAGAGGACTCTAGTCGTACTCTGAACCTTCCGTTCATGCTCCCGCATGCTCTGATGAGGTTAATTCTCATTGTAATTTAAAAGTGACATGACTCCTAAGGGCTTATTTCAGAGTAGGTCCTCCCAGTCTGGAAAGTCTGCAAGGACAAGCTTGGCAATGGCTAACAACAGCAAGAGTAGCAGCTAGCATTTGTAGAACATGAAGGATAGCAAGGCCCTTGAGCTGTGCTAGCTCATTTACTTCTTACAACAGCCCTAGGAGACAAGTGTTATTATCAACCTCATTTTACAGGCGAGGACACTCATGATGAGGGAAGTTAAGCGACTTGATCAGGGTCCAAAAGCTAGTAACTGTGTGAAGCAGAATTTGGACTCCCTCCAGGCCCAACACCATGCCACCTCACTGGGCTATAAGTCTTTATTATTTGTTTTGTTTTGTAAATTCTGAACTAGACAAACACTAAATAAAACATGCACTTACATAGATAAAGCAGAACTGAAAAAAAAGGGCTGCATATTAAACTGTGAATCCCTATTACACACAGTTTGTTCAATCTTGCTAAATTTATTTATTTACCTATTTATTTATCTATTTATTTATTTTGGGGGGGAGGGGGAAGGCAGAGCAATTGGGGTTAAGTGACTTGCCCAAGATCACACAGCTAATAAGTGTTATGTGTCTGAGGCCAAATTTGAACTCAGGTCCTTCTGACTCCAGGGCTGGTACTCTATTCACCGTACCACCTCGCTGCCCCAGTCTTGTTAAATTTAGATAAGCCTATCCTTAGTTGGTCCAGGGGAATAAGTTATTCTACCATGGCAACTCTCAGAGGCCATCTATGAATTGAGAGCAGGATTATGACATGTACAGGTTGGGAGAATCCACAGTGATGAAGTGACAGACCTCTGAGGAAGCAAAGGGTGTCATTATGTCTTAACTGTAAAAGAGGATCCAGGAAATCTTCTGACAGATTCTGCAATATTTCAACTGGCTAGATAGCACTCTGAACCTGGGAAACTGGGCTATTAAATGAAAAGGCTATTATAAAAACAGACCCCTTAACAGGTTGATTTGGCTGGGTTGGCTCCCAAGGACATCCTTCTTTGATTCTGCACACATTTCTTCATATTTAATTGTTTCCCATTCTCATTTACTTCTCATTCAGGTTGGTATCTGCATGTTCAGCAAGGCCATGGCTAAAAATCATTCCTTTGAGACACAGGTTTAATAGAGAAAAAATTTAATAAGATAAGATCTCATATCTGTATAGCATTTTACATAAGTGTTTTCACATGCAGTATTTAATGCAATCTTTACAACCATCTTGTGAGTCAGGGAAGGTACAATTATCTCTATTTTGCAAAAGAACATACTGAGTGGGGTTCAGAGAGATTAAAGGGACTAGATCAAATCATAGGGTCATAGATCTAGGGCTGATTATACATTTGGGATTAGAGCCCAGGCCTAGTGACTACTAACCTAGTAATATTTCCTCCACACTGGTTCTAATAGAGAGATAGAAAAAAAGAACGTGGCCTAATGTGTAGCACACTGGTCCACGAGACAAGATTTAGTAGCTGGCTTGTTGTGTGTCTCCATGCCATAAGCACGCCGTATCTATGATGACAGTAATTCCTACCTACATCTCATGAGGTTTAATTAGTATTTGTGAGGCCCTTTGATATCCTTTGATGAGGGATGCTACTGGAGTTCTACGTACCATTATGTATAGTATCTCACCGGAGAGGGTACCTGTTCAAAGCTTTTTTATTTTCTTTTTTAAAAGAGGACCTATATTAGGTGGATCATTTATACAACTACCGTTAACAGAAAGAAAAATACTTACTGTAAACATCCTCCTTTACACTTGTCTGATATTATGGAAGACTTAAGTCAACAAAAGAGTCCAAATGCTGAGGACATTACTAGCACTGAAACAAAATAAAACCCCTGTTTTCTCACATTTTTTTTTTCACACATTCGTTCTGTATCTGTTTGCTCATAGTCTCTGCCACTACATTTTGAGCTCCCTAAGGGTAGGGACTGGCTTTTGCCTCAGTTTGTGTCCCGTGCTTAGCAGTACCTGATGCATAATGAGTGCTTGATAAATGTGTACTGAATGACTGACTGAGGAACAACACAAACTCGAATGCTTGAGGTGCGGAGCACAGGTTACATGATGAGCAGCATTAAAATAGAACAGATTCCTGAGAGAAAAGTAGTGTAATACTGAGTATACAGCATAGAACTTGAAATGACAAAGACCTGCATTCAAATCCTGCTTTAGATACTTCCTGGGTGAACAATGGCAAGTCATATGACTTTCAGCTTCCTTATCTTTAAAGACTTATCTACTAAGATAAAGACAGATTTGTTTTGGTGGGAGGAGTTCTCACCAAGAAGAGATAATTTTTTTTTTTTTTTGCTTTTTAGAGGGGGGGGAGGGAGGCAATTGGAGTTAAGTGACTTGCCCAAAGTCATAGGACTAGTAAGTGTTAAACTAATAAGTGTTAAGTCTGAGGCCGTATTTGAACTCAGGTCCTCCTGACTCCGGTAGTCACTATTCACTTTGCCACCTAGCCTCACCGAAATTACAAATTTTTGATATAAACTTCTGAGGAAAAAATTTTTGTACATGACAACTTATTTCCATTTTTATTATTCAAAGAGAGCATAAGGTCCTTATATTTTCTACTGTAAATCATTTGCTAATGATAACTTACACAATAACTTAGTAACAATAAGTGTAAAGAACTTCCAAACATGAACATATTGATAAGACAAGCATCTTTTGGAATAAATCATACATATTAGTTCATTTGTGGTCATATGTGAACGTTATTTGTGTATGTGTTCTGAAAAGAAAAGGGGAAACAAAGAAATATTCCTCCCACACCCTGCCCAGAAGAATCTAGTTTCCTATCCTCAGCTGGTGCTCAGGAGTCTGACTCCAGTAATAACAGTCTCCTGCAGAGATTAAAGCTCTGGCAAACATAGTTTATCTTGGTTAATGTATACTTCAGTTTTGTGTATATATACACATATACATACACACAGTATTTATATATAATATACATATGAAATATTACTGGAGATGAAGCTTGCAAAGGCTAGGCAAAACCTATTGGAATTTGGGTCTCACAAATGCAAACTCTGGTTTTCCAGGACCTGCCCCTCTGCCTATATGTGGTAAGATGCATGTCTACATATCTGCAAGGATGCCCTGCCCATCTTTCCAAACAAATTTAGGGGGTCTTTTCTCTATGGTTTAGACAAGATTCAATTCTTTGGTGGTGGCCCCTTTTATCCCTGAAAATTTTACTTTTGGAAAGCATACGAGTAGTTTTCTTTATAACAAATTCCAGGGGCCTGAGGGATTTTTCAAGTGAAATAGAAACAGGCTCTCCTGAGGATAAGGGGACTGAATAGACTTATTTCAAGTCAACTCAGCAAGGTAGAAAGTAAGCTACATGAGGGAAGACAGCACTTCCTTTTTGTCTTTGAATTCCTATGTCCTTATATGTAGTTAAATGCCTAATGGTTGACGAATTGAACAGTGTGGAATTGCAAAGAGTATGTCCTCGGCCCTTCTGCAGTTTTTTCCCATCCTGCCCTTCCCCTTGCTGAGCCGGTCCCCCCTTTAGTTCTCCCTCCACCCTCTCCCGCCCCCGCCCCACTCTAGAACACATAGTTTAGTAGAGACAAGGAGAGGCTGAAAGAAGGAAATAGGTGTATGCTGGTGATGATGCTACTTTGGCAGAATGTGTTTTGTGAATTACATGCGTGGTGTGGATCCAACAGCATTATTCAGTCAGTACTGTTTTTGCATTAAGTTATCCAAGTTTAATGTTAAACTTTGTTTAGGAAAAACACACTTCCTCAGGAGGAAGCAGATAAATGGTTTCTTATATTTCAGAATTATCTACCACTTTCTTTTTTAGCTAAATCGACTGGGTTCCATGCATGAAAACTGCCTTTGGCATTCTGATTAGGCAGACACTTGGAATAAGGCACATACATTTAAAATAATACTACAACTTACAGTCATGGAAAGGTCATACAGCTTTGTTTAAAGTTAAATAGGCACCTTCAAGTTAGGTCCTTTATAAACTCTGATCTCAGTTGTTCCACAGGTGTCTATACATTTCCAGCCAAAGTCTTTAGATCTATTAACCTTTATGTATTATTTCAAATGATGTACCCAACTTATTTAGAGAATAAGAAAAAAAAAGGTTGTTGCTACCATAAGCGCTACTGAAAAACCCAGCAAAGAACCATCCTTGGGATAAGGAATCAGTCAGAGAAGAGATCAAAGAGGGAAACGGGTCAGAAGAAAAGGAGGATGGTGTCATGGGTAGGGAAATCAATTTAAGGGCTTAGGGTTTGAGAATGGAAAGAAGGCAACAACAACAAAAGTAGTGGGGGTGGGGAGAAGGGATGGAGAAAGCAACTTAAGAGTGGACTGACAGGAAACAGGGCACTGGAAGGCAAAGGAGGAGGGCCTGGAAAGGGCAGAATTTCAGGAGATAGGTTGGAAAGGGCACAGAGAGGAAATGCTAGAGTGAGGTAGGTCATAAAGGAAAGATCTGCTTCACATAAACAAGTTCAACAAAAGAAAATTGTGGGATATGTAGTAAGACTGTACAGTATGTTATTAGGTAGTCTCCTTTCTTTCTCTCTGCATATCCAGTATATATGTAGACATCCTTATAGACATGCTGCCCATTTATTAAAAGACCTAAGGATCTTTTATTTATAAAGCCAACACCTACACACGAACATGCAAGCTCTCTCAGTAGGAAGAAACCATCTAATTTGCAAACATCTCATATATGATAATATCGTAGATATATTTCTGAGTATAGAAATACAAGGAAGGAAGTTTTTCCTTTTGGAAAAAAAATCTTCAATCTCTGGCTATTTTATTTGCGCATGATAAATAAATTTGTGGCTTGTAATAAAATAGATGGTCATTTTTGTTCCCAAATCACTATTTATGGAAACTATCAGTTTTCATTCTGACCTTTATTACTTTTGCTGGTAACAAAAAAACCAAGCCCTTAACTTTTCATATATTTATAAATATTTCCTTTTTTGAAAACAGACATGCCTACAAAACCACATTATCTGCAGGCTGATTGGATTTTCCCCAATGTATAAAATGAAAATACCAAGGGAAACCCCTCAAATTCTACTATATTCAGAGGACATTTATTGTGGAGCACATTTAAAATGTTACTGTATCTTCTGCAAACAATCATTAATGTGCATTTTAAAATCACAGAATCTTTGAAGTTGAGAGGGATCTGAGAAGTCATCTGGTCCAACTCTACCTTCTTGTCAAAGAGGAAACTGAGGCACAGAGACTGGGTCTGAGGTGGCTTGCCCAAAGTCATAGAACTCGCTGATTCCAGGGTATCACACTGACTATTAAAGTCTGTGGTCTTCGGTCAGTTAACAACTGTTTGGGTACTCAGTCAATCAGAACAAGGTCAGAGGCTGTGTAGAAAGGACTCTAGATCATATTTAAAATTCCCATGAGAGTCTGAGATGAGATAAATTATAAACTGTTTGTATTTCAAGGACAGGATTTTGAGGAGGAGACCAGTCTCTTTGGGCAGCACTATATCTTTCTGTGGCCTTGAAGATGATAAATATCCATTATGATAAGCATCTTTAAAAATAATCCCTACCATTCACTTGCCGGCACAGCTCTCCTTCTTGTCCCTTGAGTGGCATCCTTAGCAGTTCAATGACAAACTGAAAACTCCCCTTCAGCAGCAGCTCCCCATATTCTCACACTCAAACATGCATGCCTTGTACTCAATCTATTCTAGTCTCCCTCCTTGAAATCTGAGACTGTGACCGTACTTGAAAAAGATAATTGGCCAAGAGCAGCAGGAGAGAAGTAAAAGAGACAGTGGGAACTGATCCTTTTCATAAATTAGAATAACAGAGTTTCAAAACTTGGAAACTAGCTCCAGCTGCCTTTAAGGAGAGCCCTTGGTAGAGGGATCTGGAAAGTAGGCAGGGTGCTCTTGGGAGGGAGTGAAGAGAAACTTGGGCTATGGCAAGCCTAGGTTATCACCTCTTTGCTGACTATGAATTAATTACCATCCTGTATTTATTATCTCAGCCTATATTTGCTAATTCTCTCCTCTGGGGCTCAACTTTCTCATCTTTAAGAGAGTTGAACTAAATCATCCCTAAGGTCTGTTCCAGCTCCAAATCTTAGCCTCTTTCTCCAGGAAGTAAGACAAGCAGTGCAATGGGAAGAATATGAATCTTAGAAAAGAGGGGTTCAAATCCTGGCTCTGCCACATAATTAGCATTCAACCCTAGGCAAAGTATTTAAACCTTTTTGAGCCTAAGTTCTTACATGTGAAATAGGAGTAATACTTATTTGCACTATTTATTTCACAGATAATTGTCCAGAAAGCATTTTGAAAGTCTTAGAGAATTATTGATGTGAGCCATTATCAACATTATTAAGCTGGACAAATCAGAAAAAAGAATGATCATTTCAAGATCTTAAAGCAATCTAAGGCTACACTAAGAAAATAACTCCATTGCATTTCTTTCTATTCTTCTCTCATTAGCTAAACTCACTGTCACAAGGTCTTTATTAAGTGTAATTATTAGCATGAGCAATTTTCTGACCTTTAATTTCTATAAAACTACAAATAAATTCTTTAAAAGATGCTGTTTCCATTTATTGATAACGGGTGAAATGAATATCCACAGATGCAGGTTTGGAGTGAAATCTACTACAAAGGAAAAAGAAATATTTCTTCCAAAATGGCTAACAGCTGATTCATTTACAGTTCAACATTTTGCCTCTCGAAGGCAGACATGATGTTATAAAATGTCAGATGTCCAAGATCTCTGAGATGGGGGTGTGAGAGATTCTTTACAAATGACGCATCTGCTCCCTTGGGCATTGTCAAACACTAAACTGTACTGGGATGCTCCCTTCAAAACTAGTTTGAGTCAAAAGGGAGGCAATTTTCATGAAAACACTACAATGCTACTTTGCCAAAACAGACTATTTTCTCAGAAAGAAAATGACACGTACAGTTTGCTTTTCTAAAAACAAGCAGTGGCTTAGGTCTTTTTTTTTTTTTAAGGTACAGAAGAATTGATTTGAGTCCTATTAATGAAACCTTTATAGAGTCATAGAACTGGAGGAGTTGTGGACATAAACTAGATTCTATCTAGACCAATCCCTCTATTATACAGAGGTAAAAAATGAGGCCCAGGGAGGTCACAAACCAGTGGTAGAACTAGGATAAGATGCCAAGCCTTCTGACTTGTAGTTCAGTGTCACTTACCACTGCTCCTAACCCTCTGCTTTTATGGTACTAGGGGCTTTGGCAGGAAGGGAAGATTCAGAGTAATGTTTGCTAAGTGAAAATAATCTTTAAAAAATCATACTATTTGACTTAGTGAGAGAGGGGACTGGGAGTGGACCTATGTGATGCCACCCATTTTCACCCACCCATTTCACCCACCATGTGTGATTTTCTCACATACAGAGCGTCTGTAACAGAACAGCCTATACTAATGCACGTTGGCACGTTCTTTGAAACTTATATTAGAGAGCTGCTTAAAGCAGTGAGAGGTTAAGCAACTTACTAATAAGGAGGCAGTATTCCTGATCATTTTCTAATCACAATGCAATTTGAAAAGGTATTATTATTATTACTTTTTTGGACTGGGACGGGGTGCTAAGAAGAGTATAATCTAGAATCTTTTCCCTAAAGTAGAGAGGATGAGAAACATAACAAAATGTGAAAAAACAGATATACTGGGGAGGGGGGAAGATTGGGAAGGGATGAAGAGTGTTTGTTTATAAAAGATACTTTCAGTATTAATGATAATTCAGTGCAACAAGTATTTCCTAAGTGCATACTATGTGTAAGGTATTGTGCAAGGTACTGGGGATATAGAGGTAAAAAACAATATAGCCTCTGCTCTCAAAGTGCTTATAATGAGAGTAGATGGGGATAAAAGTGAAGGAGGGATAGAGACAAAGTGCTATTCAAAAAGGAGAAATGAAACATTGAGGAGGAGGCAGCATCTGAGCTAGGCCTAGAAAGAACATCTTCATCAATCACAGTAGGATTAGCTTGAGGCAAAAGTGCTGGAGGGAGAGGTTTAAGTGTTTCTGAAAGTGGGTTTCTGTTGGTTTCCAGGAAGATGACTTTTGGAGTAAGTATTTGAGTTCTTTTAACTCAGAACCCCAGGCTGTTGATAACCACAGCTAGGGCTCTTCTGGTGACTTTGATCTGAAGAAAGACCTTCCTAGTGAAAGACAACTTAGTCTCCATGATAATTTAGCACCAAAGTGAATGCTACTGAGTTTTGACTGTTAAATTTTCTATTCCAGATTACTATAGACTAAAGATTTTCTAATGTGACTGGATTGTATGCAACCAATGCACGCAGATGACATGAACGCATTATTTCATCCATTGCTGATAATATTTTTTTCTGTCAGAGAAATCGAAACCTTTCTTAACTGGAATGCAGCTAATTCATGTGCAGTGGGTGTTTTCATTGCATCTTGTCTACAAGATAAGAAACCAAATCTCTGTTGGAGGACTGAAAAACCCAAGTGGATCCAAGAATTTCTGTTGATTTTGTGTTTCTCTTTTTTAAGGAGAGTAAATGCTTCCGCAGATAGTGTGCAAGTATTTCAAGATAGGCACTGATTACCTGAGTTCACCTTTCTTATCTTTACTTTTATCTTCTAGTGGATAAGGTTACCTATGTGGACATGTCCCATCACACCCAAATGAAACCCATAACGTATATTTTATATACTTATTCACACTCATTTAAAAAAAACCAGCTTTAATCTATTGCTTATGCAGGTCTAAATACTAGCTCCACTAAAACATGATCCAAGGCAATAATATAATACTTTCCTCCCCAGATTGTCAAAAGGGTAAACAAAATGCTAGGATCAGTATTCTCTTTTGTGTATTCTCTGGCTTGATAAAGAAAAGTAACAATTATGGCTATTTGAAATTATGAAGTTATTTTCCTTCACTCTCTTTGTCTTTTCTTTTTGGTTTCTACAATTAGAAGTTTAAGGAACAGATTACTGGTGTACTGCCTTTATACTTGAAGTTCTTACCTGTTGGCTTGTGAACTTGTTTTTTTTTAAATGTTTTGACAAGTTATTTCAATATTCAGTATAATTGGTTTCCTTTGCAATCCTATATATTTTATTTCATGCATTTAAAAACATTAGCCATAGATGTCCCTAGCCTGCCAAAGGGGCCCATGATTCCCCAAATGGCTTAAGAATTCCTGCTCTATGTGATAGTTGGATTCATGAAGCATTGTATTAAACACTGAATCTTCATGTCAAACAGTAAGTACTTATTGATCTTGGTGTGTGCCTAACCCTGGGCCAGGCACAGTGTGAGATAGAAAAAAATGATTTTTGAGTGGGAAACATGCATGAGGAAAAGGATAAAGTAAGACAGTGGTTCTCAACCTTCCTAATGCTGTGACCCTTTAATGCTCACATGTGGGCATATCTGCATGTAGGTGGACCCCCCTGGAGACAGACAGAGGAGCAGTGTCTCAGTTTCTAAGACCATTGGAAATATGTGTTTTCTGATGGTCTTAGACCACCCCTGTGACCCCTGTGAAAGGGCTGTTCAACCCCCAAAGGGGTCGTGACCCACAGGTTGAGAACCACTACTTTAAGAAGATAATTTGGCAAAAGTATGAAGGGGGACTGGTCAGGGAAAAGATCTGGGGCAGGAAGACCATCTTGGAAGTTAATGTAGGAATACTCAATTTAGTCCAACAGACAGCTACTAAACCCTTACAAACACAGGAGACGCTGTGCTAGGTTCTGATAAATATTAAGAAAGAAAGAAAGAAAGAAAGAAAGAAAGAAAGAAAGAAAGAAAGAAAGAAAGAAAGAAAGAAAGAAAGAAAGAAAGAAAGAAAGGAAGAAAGGAAGAAAGGAAGAAAGGAAGAAAGGAAGAAAGGAAGAAAGGAAGAAAGGAAGAAGAGGAAGAAGGAAAGGAAGAAGAGGAAGAAGGAAAGGAAGAAGAGGAAGAAGGAAGGAAGGGAGGGAAGGAGGGAGGGAGGGAAGAAAGAAGGAAAGGAGGAAGAAAAATAGTCCTTGCCCTCAAAAAGCTTAAACTCTACTGGTGTAAAATGATGAAGGTCTGGACTAGAGTGCTGGTAGTGAGAATGGAGAATAAGAGAAGAAGATAAGGGACATTTAGAAAGAAGAAATAATGGAGCTTGGTGACAGAAAAAAAAGAAGCCAATGAAAAGGAGGTCTGACCTAGAGGTTTCTAGATGACAACAACACTAAGAGACTTAGCAGAACCACGAAAAGAAGAAGCTGGGAAGAGAAAGGGAGAAGTTTTAGGGAAGAGGATGATAAATAAGATGTCTTTTCTCAAATGTACTAGGAAATTTCAGATTCAAAGGAAAACCTATAGAAAATCTTTTTTTGTAAAGTAAAAAATACTTTGGTAATGTAATTAGTTACCCCTCAATTTATCTGTTTTAGAAGTCCAAATTTGTGTGTGTGTGTGTGTGTGTGTAGATCGTACATATATATATATATATATATATATATATATATCAGAATAAACTTGTATATGTAAACAATACTATCCTTAATATTATCACGAAAGAAGAAAATGTTAATAAGAAACAGCTTCTACTATATATAGAATTAACCCTTCTAAAACATGGATTTTTTTCTGACAAAAGTACAGGGACTCTGGAATGAGAGAATGGATGTCAAGGAACCCTAGCAGATACAATGGAAGCCAGAAATTGACCTTTTGATTTTTCTGGAATAAAATAGTCACCTCAGTGTCTCTCAAGATCACACTTAGATCCATCTTATGTATTTTGAACCAAGGGCTAGCTAACCAAGTTATCAAACTGTTTCCAATGAATAAAAATTACTAATAATAACTAGCGCTTATCTAGCCCTTTAAAGATTGCAAACATCTCATCTGATACCCTTTGAGGCAAGCGTTATTATTATCTTCATTTTACAGATGAGGATACTGAGGCAAACAGAGGTTCAGTGACTTGCCTAGCGATGGAAGCTGGATTTGAGCTCCGACTCCAGGCCCAGTGCTTTACCTTTCCACCACCCATGTTTTACCTCTAAAAGTGTTCTGTAGAGAGAACATTCTCTTTGAATGCCAAAATGACTGTGAAGAATAGGGATCTCTGTTAGATCTATTCTCTTAACATATGGAATTGTTAAAACAATTTGAGCTCCCCAGGGCAAGGATGAATGGATCCCACAATAGAAATTTCATTCTTTCAGCCTTGTAGACCCAACAAGGGCTTTGTGTCATCTCTTCCGGGTTCCTACTCCCTACTTCATAAATTTCCAAACTGTTTTCCTATTGATTGGAGAAGGCAACCAAGTATTTATCTGTAATTGTTGGTTTGTGGATAACAGAGTTGTTGTTCAGTTGTGTCCAACTCTTTGTGTCCCTCATTTGGGGTTTTCTTGGCAAAGATACTGGAGTGGTTTGCCATTTCCTTCTCCAGGATAAAAGAGTAGTGGTTTAATAGTTCAGTGGAGTTCAATTTTTAAAACCTTCCAAAGATTGTTTTAAATAGCAGAAAGAGACAAACATCATCACTGAGTGGGAGTGAGAAGTCATCAAAATGACATCTCAGTCATGTCCATCATAAGCTATGCTTGTGTCACAAATCTTTACTTACCACTTTAACTTGGGATAATTTCAGGTATCATTTAAGGCAGTGCCTTCAAGTTCAAATGCCGAGGTTGAAAAAAGATGCTAAATATTTTCTCTCTGAAAATACTCCAAATTCTCTTGGCAGGGGGTGCAGCCACAGTGAATGGGAAGGACAATTGTATAACCTTTGAAAGTCAGTAAGGTTATGGAGAGAGTAGCTTTTCTCTGAAGACTACAGGAGAGGAACTACTTCTTTGCCTGAATCCCAGACTACTCCATTTGTTCTTTTTGATCTGTCTTGTCTTCATATATTCTTAATGCACATAGTAAGAACATTCTATTGGACTATGCCTTCACACCAGAAAAGATTCTGAGTATTTGGTAAAATCATTAGGCTACAGGTGGTCTTCAATTTAAAAGGAACTATTTTATAAACCCCTCTATTTGAGTGTTAAATCTAATGACCGTGGGGCAGCTAGGTGGCACAGTGAATAGAGCACCAGCCTAGGAGTCAGGAGGTCTTGAGTTCAAATTTGATCTCAGAAACTTGACACTCAACTAGCTGTGTGACCCTGGGCAAATCACTTAACCCCAATTGCCCTGCCTTCCCCCCTCAAAAAAAATCTGATGATTGTTTTTCAGTCATCATTGCACTTGACATCTCTGCAACTTTTGACAGTCATCATCTCCTTCTCTTGGGTATTCTGTTGTGTGACATAACAGCTTCTGTGTCACTCTTTTTTTTTTAAAGAAATATTACAGCTTTTATGAAGTTATTATAAAACATCAGGACTCCTATATATAAAGTAATTGATGTATATATAAATTTAAAATTCTGTGTATTAATTTTACTTCTTAGCTTGACTTTCTAATAAATCTTTAGCTTCATTGATTTTGGCTGCTATATAAGGAGATCCTCCCTTGTCTGGGTGGTTTAAGAGCATGATTCGACGGTGAGCATCCCTGATTTTCCCTTTATTGGCTGTAGGGCTTACTCCTAATATTAGTGCAGCTTCTCGCTTTGTCATTTTGGGTTCAAACCCACCTATGTAATAGCCACCGCCGAAGGCACATTTTGGCAGACTTCGAATAGCTTGCTTTACTTGAGGCTCCATATGCTTCATTGTTTGCAAAACATATCGGCCTTAAAACAAACAGAAACGTGAACAAAACTGCGAATCCTGTAGCAGAGATGGTCAGTCCCACAGCTACCACTGTGCTGGCCATGGCTCGGCCGGTACTGCCCTGAGGCGGCAAAGCCGCAGCTCATCCCAGCCCAGAGGCCGCGCGTCCGGCCCGACCCGGCTCAGCCCCAGGCCCGGGGTGCTGCCCCGCAGCCGCCGCCTCAGATCAGGGACAGCGAGGAGGAAGCCTCTGTGTCACTCTTCATTCTCCTCCTGACCTGCTTTTATAGCTCCTCATTCTCCTTTATAAGATCCTTTTCTTCCTCCTCCTTCCCTATCTTCTACCAAATGTGTGCATTTTCTCAAATGGCTTTCTCCTCTTTCTATATTTTCTTTCTTGACAATCTCATCAGCTCCTAAGGGTGCCATTATCCCTAAATAGATGACTCCCCCAACCACTTCTCTATTACTGCTAATGGCACCCTACATTCCTTCTAAGTCATAAAGGTTCTTGAAATTGGAATCAACCTTGAATCTCCCTTCTCTCCGACTCCTCCCTAAAAACATGTAGTCTTGTCAGTTCTACTCCATAACATTTCTTGTTTTCACCTCCTACTCTCCACTCACACAGCCTCTACTCTAGATTGGATCCTTATTACTTCTTGACTGGATTACTGTAATAGCCTTCTAACCTGTCTCCCTGCCTCCAGTCACCCCTCTTTTCATTCTATCCTTCACAATGCTACTAACTTGATATTTCTAAAACAAAGACCCTTGCCACCACCCTACTAAAAATCTACTAAAGGTCCTTCCTATGGCCTTTAGATAAAATACAAATTCCTCAGCCTGGCATTTCACACCTTCCATAATCTGGTTCTCACTTCCCGTTCCAGTCTTTATTAATATTCTTCCTCTTCATACTCTCTATATATTATTGTCAGACTGGTCTGTTAGCTGTATAACAGGAAGAAGGAATAGAAGAATCTTTACTCAAAAGCAAAAACAAAGGGAAGAAAAGAGATAGAGACCAAGCAGGAATCACATCCCATCTCCTAGCTCCAGGTCTTGGCACAAGCAGCTTCTCTTGCCTTGGCTGAATTCCCCGGCAGAATCACTGGCCTATAAATTCACAAGAGGTAACACCTCTGACCTTTTCTGAATACCTCAGTTCTGAGCATTTTCTTGCCCTTACAACTATTTTGTATTTGCTTAATTTTATACATGCTAAGAGAAGCAGCATTAATATAGTAGATTGGGAGCCAGTCTTAAGAGTCAAAAAATCTGGGTTCAAATTCTGCCTCTGGCATAGGCTAGGCAAGATGCTTACCCTTTCAATGCCTCCCCAAAACCTTTTTAAGTCTAGAGGTTGCAAAACACATATTCTGCATTGGCAGAGGAAATTTCTTCCCTGGGGGTTCTCTATACCAATGAAATCACAGGTCCAGTCATCCTCCAACCTCACCCAAATACAAGTGGATCTCCCCAGCAGGATATGAAACTTTCATTTCTTGCACTGTATCCCAAGTGTCCAGCATTGAACCAGAGTGAACTGAACTCATATTTTTGAATAAATGTCCAGGGAATGAGTCATATAACTCCAACCCAAGTTCTCTTTCTCTCATTGCCACGAGCTCTTTGTTCTCTAATTCAGAACCTACTGACTGGAAATTGCTTATACCTCTACCTTTGTTTTAGAGAAGGCCAGAAGTCATTATATTTAGGAGTTATAGGCCTCATCCTCTTGCTGAGGGAAAGATGTTTCTGGGATCGAGAGTTGGAATTTGGAATGTATTAGAATGTAATACATGTAATTGTTACACGTACATGTAATGTAATAATAGAATGTAGTAAGAATGTAATAGATGGCATATTTATAGCATTGTGGATGAGGAG
This sequence comes from Pseudocheirus occidentalis, assembly GCA_028646575.1. Classification (NCBI taxonomy): domain Eukaryota; kingdom Metazoa; phylum Chordata; class Mammalia; order Diprotodontia; family Pseudocheiridae; genus Pseudocheirus; species Pseudocheirus occidentalis. The sequence continues at coordinate 127,341,126 of CM053594.1, read as the reverse complement.
CTGGAGAAGGGCCTTAGACATTATCTTACAAACAACGAAACTAAGGCCCATGGCCGCTAAATAAATGTCTTGCTGAAGTCACGCAAGTAGAGAGAGGCACTGTCAGGCCTTCTGCCTCCAAATCTAGGATTCTTCCCCTGTACTTTGGCTAGGTGCAATTAAAATAATTTTATTGGTATTATATTGTAGGTATGTTATATGTTAATTTTTTTTTGTGGACTGCCCATGGAACTTAACCATCATTGATAACATTTTTTCCCTATAGAAAAATGTGTTCTAAGTTCTAAACAACCAACTTTACAAGTGAACTTTTGGAAAACAGCTCATTTGTCAATTAGGAAATACCTATAAAATTCTTCCTACTGAAATCTACAGTAAAATTGCCTTTGGAACAGTATAAGGAGGAAAAATTATTAGGGGTTTCAAGTTGGACAGTCTGCCCAGTCAAATCCTCTAGAGGGTTAAAGGCCCATAAAGATCCGGCCATTTGTCTGCCATAAAAAAAAAAAAAGCATGTGAAACCAAACTTGGAAGTTTTATATATCTCTGCTCAAAGGCAGGAAACACCTAGAAAGCTGTAACTTAACAGAGAGCCAGAACTTGAGCTCGAGAAGACAGCATTCCCCACAAGCAGCGAAGCATGATTGGAGGAGGTAAACAAATGATGAAGGGTGAGAGAAAGGGATTAGAGGAGTGGGCATAATGATGGAACATGCCTCTGGGAAAGCTTTTAATACAGTAACACAGTAAAGGCTTAAAGGCAGATCAAACAATGTGGTTTTGAATCTGCACTGCTCAATGATAAATAAGTAGCTAGGTGATGAGGGTAAGGTATGATATTACTGAGTGATGCATGTTCAGTCTGAGAAAGGTGGCTAGTAGAAGAGTAAATTACATCCTAAAGCAGGGCTGGTTAACCTGGGGCCGCGAACTTGGGATTTAAAAAAAAATGTTCTGATAACTGTATTTCAATCCTTTGTAATCTTACATACTTTATGCATTTAAAAGCATGATTCTGAGAAGGCATCCCTGACTTCACGAGACTGCCAAAGGGGATCATGAAAAAAATAAAACAAACAAAAAAAGGTTGAAATCTGCTGATCTAAAGTTTATTTTAGGAACAGAGATGCCTGATCTAGGGGATGAATAAATAATGATGCTTCTTGGGAAGATCATGTGAAGTTAGCAGTTCTCCCCACGTTTAGGACTCCTGTGAACTGTCAAACACTGGTTTCCCTCTTTAATAAAATAAAAGCCTTAGTCCATGATTAAACATTCAGGAAGCTATATGAAAAAACAGAAGGAAGGAAGACCTAAAGCTTTGACAATAACAAATGTTAAAAACAGGACATCATGTATTGCTTACCTGGGAGAAAAGCTGCAACATAGTATCACCTCCAAATATTGCCCACCATATCTCTGCATGGGATTTTTTAAAGCATACATCATAATATTGCTCAGATTTTTTATTAATCATAAAAAGGTGCACAAGTGACTGATGGAAAGGATTAAGGTTGTTGTCATTTGCTGAAATGATAGATACCCTGAACTGAGCTGTGACCTTTCCCAGCTCTAGACTATCCCAAGGCATGCTACTTTGTGCATGAACCATGGGAGAACTTGCAAAGACTTTCATTTTGCAGCTCGACATGACAGGTTTATGTCCTGTGTCCTATCAGTCAGTCTTTGCCTGATAGGTTTACAGTTTCAGACCATTAAATAGATACCAACATACCCTACTTCGGTGAAAAAAAAAGAATAATTTGGAGGGAGAGGGGAAAAAAAGTCCTTAAGGAATAAAATGGCTTTTAGTTTGGCACCTGACCTGAAAGGAAATGGAAGCAGGTGCCTTATAGAGAGAAGAGAAAGGCATACGCACTTTTCTCCATCCTTTTGCTTCTAACCTGAGAAATGAAGAGTTTGTAGCTTCACAAGAAAGGGAGAATGACTTAATGGTAAATAGCAGACTGAAAACTGCCTTGGTCAGTAATTTGTATGACCTTGATCAAATCATTCAACTTTTTTTTGTGTTCTGATTTCTTCAATTCTAAGAGATGCTGATAAGTTTTCCACAGTTGTGGTGAGTGGTAGCAAAACTCTTTTGAAGGAAAAGTGGTAAAGAAATTATGAAAATGTGTGCCAGTGAAATTACACACCAACGAAATGGAAATAAAACGCATATTTTTAAAGGAAGGCACTTTTCTTCCTTGCCTATCCTTAACCAGGTCCAAGGTTCACACTGGTTTCCAAGAGTTATCTGTCTTTAAGTTTATTGGTAACTAGTCACAGAATGAAGAATGACAAGAAGCTTTCTTCTTCTCCTACATCATCCTGCAAGAAGTCGTAGCTAGGAGGAGGCCCAGAGGGCTCTGAATACTGGACTTGGAGACAGGAAGGACTGAGCTCAAATCTTGCCTCAAACACTAACTTTGTGACCCTGGACAAGTCATTTAACCGCTTTCAGACTCAAGTTTCCTCATCTGTAAAATAAGGATCATAATAGCAGGTATTTTACCAGGCTGCTGTAAGGATCCGATGAAATAACACATGTAAAGTACATTAACAAAACCCTTTCAAGTGTTATATAAATGTTATTATTATTCTTATTGTTGTCTCTGTTATCCAATATATTAGTGTTACATGTGTGGCTATTGAAATGGATGTTTACATCAATAGTTTGAAAGGTAAAGGATTAAGGTCTAGGTATCTATGGAGGAAAAACCCCACTGGAATTAAATTCTATCTAGAATTTGGAATTAGGGCCTATAGCTACTGTTGACATATCCAGATTTAAGATTCCAGGGAGAAAGAAAATCTGATCTGACAGACAATTCTCTCTTCCTTGAGAAGACAGGATCTATTGGATATATATGAGTAAAACAAGTAAAGACATTCAATTAACGAACAGCAAATTGGGTTTCATTACCTAAAAATGATCAGAAGTGATAGTTCTAGATTCAAATTTGAGCTTGACCACAGAAGTATTTCTGGAAATGTTTAATACAGTAAAAAAAAAAAAAAAAAAAGAAAACCACATAAAATCCTAAAAGCATAGCTGATGTAAACTACTTTGGGGTTTGAACAAGTTTTAATTGTTTTTTATATTATCTAAATCCCTGAAGTCAGTGACTACATTATACCTGGAGGCTTCCCAAGACTCACGGCTTGTCAACACCCTTCCCACAGAAATAAGGCTGTTTACCTCTCCTGGTGTGATGTCAAGTGTCTTTGTAAACTCTCTGCTTTAAATTAATGCCCTCCTCTAGGAAAGAAAAACACTTTCTATATAGTTGGGTTTTTCTTGCTCACAATCTTTGTGGTCTTATTGAAAATAAATTCAATATATCTTTATTCTTGTGAGATTTAATCACATGAATACCATGTCAACATGACAACAGTAACAAAATAGCTAAATAATATCATTCAGTGAAAACTAAAGCAGTCATAGTGGTTATTTGGTGTCACTAAGATAAAACAACTGGCTGAGATTTGCATTTTCCCAATTTTCACTCAATTTATATAGACACAGACTGGTGAAAAATAATTATCACTTAGCCTGTGTTGTGTGGCCACTGTGTACCATTAAACCCAATGGGTCTGCATGACAACTCATAGGAATATCGAAGCTACTAGCACTCCAATTTAGCTCAAATCAGTCAGTAAGCTCTAAAGTTTCCAACTTCAGTTTCAAGGTCACATGAGAGTCCTGAGCATGACCTTCCTCAATTCAATCTAACAAACATTTATTAATGCACTATGATGAGCAAGGCAATGTTGATAAATTAATGAAAAACATTAGTGCTTGGGATATAAAGAAGAACGAGAACTCCATCGCAGACCTTAAGGGTTTACCATCTTCTAGGGGAACTATGAAGTACAGAGCAAATTGGAATACATGGTAGAATGTGACAGGAACAAAAGGAGTGATCCAAAGAAAGTACCCTAGGAAAAATTTGGGGAGGGAGAGAATACTTTCAGGTGTGGAGAGGAGGGGAGGCTTGATGGAAGAGATGATACTTTAGTTGAGCCCTAAAAGAAGAAGACTTTTGATATGTGGATTTGAGGGGGGAATACCATCCACGAATGGGGGGGGGCTTACAGGGATGCATGAAGTCAAGAGAGTTTAGGGAGTAGTAGTAGTCCTTTTGGCTGAATCTAGTGTATGTCAAGGTTAATAATGTGAAAGAAGGTGAGAAAGGTTGGCTAGAGCCAAGAGGCTGAGAATACTGAAATGTTGCATTTTATACCACAGGAGGCAAGAAATCACCGAATTTGTTGAGCAGGGGAATGAAATGTACATTAGGAAGATGAGTAAAGGAAGAATTAGAAAGGGGGAGAGACTGAAGACAAGAAGAACCATATATTACGGCCTGAACTAGGGCGGTGACTGAGTAGAAAAAATGGGATGCATGTAGGAGATATGGAGGCAGAATTGATGGGATTTGACAATTTAATTGGGAATGGAGAGGAGAGAGAGGGAGAGAGAGGAAGGGAAAGAGGGAAAGAGAGGAGGAATAGAGAGAGAGAAAGGGGGAGGGGAAGAGAGAGGGAGAGGGAAAAGGAGAGGGAGAGAGAGAGGGAGGGAAAGAGGGAGAGAGAGAGAGAGAGAGAGAGAGAGAGAGAGAGAGGAATCAAAGATTTGACACCTAGATTTTGAGCCTAGAAGACTCAAGGGAATATGGAAGATCATGGTACCTTCAACAAAAAGAGAAGCTGGGGAAAGGACCAGATTTATGGGAAAAGATGTTAAGTTCAGCTTTTGACATATTCAGTTTGGGACAGAGGTTTAACTAGGAATAAGTTCTGGTGCTCAGGGCAAAATGAATTGAGGTAGAAGAGTTGGGGGAGATTTGGTACACTGATGTGTGCGGTCCTCATGCCTAGTGGGATACCACTCTCCCAACAACTTTTGCTGGGGAATGATCAGGGTTGGACTGGCCAGGTAAAACTCAGTTGGGGGTACTGGAAAGCCTTGGGCCAGAAAGTGGTGACCTTCACCTTGAGTGTGTTATAGGTGGCTTTTGTGGGAGGCCCTGACTTGTGTAATCTGACCCGGACACGTGCACTCCTTACTAGGGAAAGACAGTTCATCCCCCCCAGAGGCTGACTTGCGTCCAAGATGTGCACTGGCCATCATCACCAAGAAAGAAAGGCAGCAGCTGGGGGACTGTGGGACAGAGGTGACTTGAAACTTCTGTCTGGCTGGTGGTGCCATCCCAGGCTGGGTGAGGGCATGGATTAATTATATATGTGGCTACAGTATGCTCTTTTACATTTTGCCACTCTGGGGCAAAGTCCTCTGTGGAACTGTCCTATTTCTGATTCTGGTTTGAGGTGCTGATGGGGTATCCAAGTAGATATGTCCATTCGGCATCTGGAGAGTAAAGCAAGGAAATTCTCTGTGTTGTCCAACAAACATTTTGTGAAGTGAAGACAAAGTTTATATGCCTTTCCTCAGATCCCCCACCTTGTGAATATGCAGGGCTGACCACATATTCCCTTAGTTCCCACAGGTACAAGTCCGAATCACTTTGAGTGAACAGGCAGAAAATAAATGTCTACTTTAGGGGTCCTTACCCTGGGGCCCATGAACTTGTTTTTTTTTAAATTTAGATAACTGAATTTCAATATAATTGACTTCCTCTATAATCCAATGTATTTTATTTTATGCATTCAAAAACATTATTCTGAGGTGTCCATCAACTTCACCAGAATGTCAAAGGGGACCTTAAAAGATAAAAAAGTTAAGAATCCCTTCTCTAAATGCTACAGGTATTCAGCCATGCTCAATAATAAAAAAAAAAAGTGACAAAGCTGCAAAGTGACTAGATCTAAGTTGGACTTTAACTTGTGGGTGTTGGTAGGTACTTGGCTGGACTTCATCCCTCCTACGGCTTTTAACTTAGGCAGGAACAGTGTGGGGCACTTTCATGATGAAATGACATTCATGTGACAAGGGCACTCAATTAGAAATCTAGGGACAAACAGAGCTGGAGACGCACTAAGAAACATGGCAGGAATCCTATGAAAGTCAGGATCATTTATGTAACGCAAAAGGGACACGAGTTATGGGTTTAATTGGATTTAGAAGATTTTATGTATGATGGTACACATCAGTGTACCAAATCTCTCCCAACTCTTCCATCTCAATTCATTTGTCCTGTGCACCAGAACTTACACATCGCGCTGGCTGATGTCTAAGTGATGTTGCCAAATGGCTGCAAATCCTGTAGCTCCATAGGATTCAGTCAGGGAGGAGATGAGTCAGTAGGGTATCACAGGAAACCTACTCTGTCACTATCTGCACTAAGCAAAAGGATTCTGTCTGTACCTTTGTAGTAGGAAAATGTAGACTTCAGTTTCCTGTGTTCATCTTGCCCAGCAGTTGGCAGTAAAGCCTATGAACTCTTCAGAATAAAGTTTTTAAATAATTGAGGGAAATGCTAAATTTCAGTAAGAGGTTAGTGAAAATTGAGATGTATTTTTTTTCCATTCAAATTTCCCTCCCCTGTGAAATCTATCTATGGATTCCTTTAGGTATCTTGTGGACCCCAGGTTAATAATCTATGATCTGGTCTGCTGCACACATACTCACTCAGTAAAGATTCAGTTACAGCTTTTTAATTTCTGCTTTGCTTATTACTACAACTGTCCTGAAGCCAATAATGCATTTTGTTTTCTATAATGTCTCTTGGTTTGGGAAGACCATGAAAGACTGTCTCTGCCACTTACCTAAACATAAGATAAAAGGTCTTGATAACCATGTGGGATTAGCTCAGCTACAGAACTGTTTTGCTGGGATGGTAAAAGCCACAACGAGCCCTCAGTGTCAACATGACCATGTTATACAATGAAGGTCTGGAGGAACTTTGTTGCTCAGTAACTCATCGAGCACACAGGGAAAACCTGGTCAAATCACTTACCTGAACACTTACTAAAACGTTACACATTTCCTTAGTGTATAATTTCATAACCATAAGCAAATTTTAAATACCCTCCAACACATGGAAATGGATTCCAGGATCAAGAGAGAACATGGTTAGATATTAGAGGTTTGGGGATTTGCAGCACAACCCTGAAGAAAAACTATGATGTACACTTATCACTTCAGTTGGAGGAACTAGTTTTGTGAGTTGTTTTGATAAAAATCACAGTACTCTGCACTACTGCACTTTCATCACAAGATCTCAATGTTTCCCAAACATTAATTAGTCCTCCCACCACTTCTGTCAAGCAGGTATTATCATCCTTCATTTGGCAGATAGGGAAACTGAGGCAGTGGTTTTTTTTTATTGTAGCTTCTAACTGCTTTGACATTAGTGTCTCTCTATTACCACCTATAGAGGACATAGTAATACAGATTTCTGTGAGCTCAATCACAAGGAAATAACATACTTAACTTGAAATCTATTTAGAAAGATCAGAGAAGGGGCAGCTAGGTGGCACAGTGAATAGATCACCAGCCCTGGAGTAAGGAGGATCTGAGTTCAAATCCAACCTCAGATCTAATACTTAGTAGCCATGTGACCTTGGGCAAGTCACTTAACCCCAATTGCCCTACCTTCCCCCCTCCAAAAAGCCAAAAAAAAAAAAAGACCAGAGAAGCAAAAAAGTCCACTAGAACACATGAAACCTAGTTTTCATGATAACAGATTAAATTAAAGATAATGACCAACTTTTATATAATTTAAAACAGGGGTGGGAAACCTGTAGCCTCGAGGCCACATGTGGCCTCCTAGGGTCTTGGTTGTGGCCTTTTGATTGAGTCCAAGTTTTACAGAACAATTCTTTTTCTTAAGGGGATTTGTTTTGTGAAGTTTGGATTTAATCAAAGGGCCACACTTGAGGACCTATGGGCCACATGTGGCCTCAAGGCTGCATGTTCTCCACTAAAACTCCTTTTTAGGCCTTTCCCTAAAGACCAAATAGTTTTTTAACTTTGTTAAAAACACATGATGCTGGAGAAAGGCATGGAATTGGAGGAATAATTTCACTCAAGTGGGGGAACTAGGTGGTATAGTGGCACTAGACTTGGAGTTAGGAAGATCTGAATTCAAATCCTACCTCAGACAATTATGAACTGTATGATCCTGGGCAAATTGCTAAGCTTTCCTCAGCCTCAATTTCCTCACTTAAAAAATGAAGTTAGACTTGAAGGTCTATGAGGCCCTGTTCAGCTCTAAATCAGTGATCCTATGAAAACATCATAAAATACCTAAAATGGAAAATGAGAGGCTATTTCATTGGATCATAGAATTAGAAGGAATTAGATGGAAGAAGCCTCCTTCACATTTGAAATGGAAGTGTCACTATAACATACTGGACAAGTATCCAGTCTTGAAAACATTCAATGAGGGGGAACCCACTCCCCTCTAAGACAGCCCATTCCACTTTGGGCTAATTCTAACTACTGGATAGATTTTCCTAATACATTTCTAGGAAGCAGTGGGTAGATGCTTTTTGGGCTTGCCTTCAGTGGACATTTGTAGCAGAACAGTGTAAGTCTGTAGAAGAGTGGAAGAGGAGCTCACATTTTCTCTACAAGGGCACAAAAGGTTCCAAAAGAGTCTATCTGAGTGGAGTGATGAAAAGAAAGATGAAAAAAATCCAACTGCCCAGATACTAAAAGAACACATAATACATTTGGTTTTTTTTTTTTTTACCATACTATGCCAGGACAATCTGATGCCAGGTCCATAAACACTTGATTCAAAATATAAAATGTTGGCTGGATTGTCTTCCAATGATGAAAACCACTTCACCTAGTTACCTTTCTTCCTTGAGATGCAACCTCTTTGGCAAAGGAGGAGCTGACCTATTTTTACTCATATGTTCCTGGGACTTGTTCGGTTTATCTTTTTGCCTCTTTACCTCCTGAGTCAGTTTGTGGCTACCTAGGCACCGGTGATATGTGAGTGGAGTATATAACCACCTGCTGCTCCTGGGGCAGTAACCACCCACCCACCAATTCTAGGGTCCAATACTCTTTCTTGTTTGTTTAATGTCTCCTCCCTTGTTGACTACCCTGGCTTCCCACTCCTCCTCCCTCATCCAGCTGAAAGCTCATACAATATATTGGCATTAATATTCATTTCATGGTTCACCTCATGGTTTCATGAGATGAGTAGGAGGTGCTGAATCATGAAGACAGTATTTAGTTTCATCAGTGAAAAGCTTCAGACCAATGAATTTCCTACCAGATGGGTCTATTAAAACCCAACAACTATCAGAAAAGTGGGGTTACAACTAGAGAGCATAAAAATGATCTCTCTTTCATAATGGAAATCCTGAAGAATTAAAGAGGGGCTAAATGGGAAGAATATATATTCACAAGGTCAAGTGGAAAGAGTTTTGAACCTGGGGACACATGGGTTGGAACTTGCTACTGGCTGTGTTATCACAGTCAAGTCATTTAACGTCCTCATCTGTAAATGGGGCAGCATTTATTTCACATGGTTATTGTAATGATCAAATGAGATCATCAGGCAAAGCACTCTACAAAGACCACCCATGACTGACCAAGGGCTGGTCCTAAAATCAGGAAGATTCATCCAATCTAACCGCGGACACTTAGTAGCTGGATGACTCAAGGCAAGTCACTTAACCCCATCTGCCTCAGTTTTCACATCTGTAAGATGAGGTGGAGAAGAAACTGGCAAACCACTCCAGTATCTCTGCTAAGAAAATCCCAAATGGGGTCATGAAGAGTCAGACACAACTGGAACAACAAATTATTGATGAGCATCCTTCCCTTTGTTTCCTTCTTCAGGTGAGATGCGGACTTTTGGGAACACTGCCTGTTCTTTTCTTCACACGATTACTACATGCACTTTAGAAGAAGAAACTTGTTTGATGAAGTCAATGTTATCTTCCATGGAACTCTAGAGCACTCTCTACTTCAGGAAATATACTAGTGGCACTACACTTGGCCTTTATTATCCAAATACCAAAGCAAAGAGGAAGTTCAGCAACATTTACCAGCAAGAAGTTATACCCTTGTCCATATCAGTATGATATACCACAAAATCTGTTATAGAACACCTTATTACAGAATGTTTTGACCAGGGCTGGGGAAGTTTTGATTCAGTCAAAGGGCCACACTTGAGGACCTAGAGGGTCAGATATGACCTCAAGCTTGCAGGTTCCCCACCCCTGATTTTAATGCTTCCAAATATGCCCACAGTACACATAAATCCTTGAGCTACATTGAGAAAAAAATGAAGAAACCTCCAGGACTACACAGGAAGGGAACAGATACAAATTATTATGACTAGGTGTCTGATGAACTTTTGACTGTGAAGGTATGAGATTTTGGAAGTCTCTGAAATATAAATTGATTTTTCTTTTTTTTTCCCCTCTTGTTTATAATTAAGAGATTATATGGGATTTGTAGAGTTAAAATATCATCAACTTACTTTTATGCTATTATTATTTTTTACAAAGCTAGGATTTTTCCTTCTCACTTCCCCTCCCCCTTCACCTCATATCTCCCCACACAGGGGACGCTTAATAAAACATTGTTAAATTATTCTGAATAAAACATAGAGAGTGAAGTCAGTATGAGGCCATTTCTTCACTCATAGTTTAAAACTAGAAACTCTCCCCTCCTGGTAGCAGCACTTTTCTTCCCAGGCCAAAATACCCTAGAAGATATTAATAACAGAAGGGAATGTGGCCTCTAGGCCACTTAAACAAGTTCAGACTTCTTTAAATAAATATTGCAAGACAAAGGCAAATAAATCAACACTACCTGATGAGGTAGAAGACCCTATAGATTCTCAAAAAAATTATAGAATCATAGCAAGATGTTCCCAAATGGTTCAAGAAAGAAATGGGTATCATGAACGCACAATTTTATGGCCTAAACAGTAGAAATTATTGGCCAAATAGAAAAACTTAAATTCACAGAGGAAAATGTCATCAATGAGACAGAACAGAGAATGGCTGATTGAGAATGTAAAGACACAGAAGTGAAGAATTATCTTCTCTATTGGCTTATCTGCTTATGCTCAAAGTCTTTAGCTGTTTTTTTTCATCCTAAGAATTATGATAATTTGTCTTTTTCCTTATATTCCCCTATCTGCTCTTTTTTCTGACTCCCCATAAGCCTCTTCTGACACTGGAGAGTTTGATTTTGGTGGGGCTCAGTCTATGCCCCAACTGACTTCTGAAGAGACAGAACTGGGTGGGTTCAGCTTGATGCCAGTCCCCTTTCCTTCAGACCCGGTGGGACTTCCCTGCCCCAGTTCCTTCTGTTCCTTATTTTTCTGGCTGAGTAATGTTGCAGTACAGTACACTACCACACCCCTGTCCTAGGCAGGGCAAACTTCTGGCTTTCTATGGTGCAAGGAGGGGGTGGAGGGGGTGAAGGAAGCAGAGTTGAGTTCTGGTGCAAGACTGTGGGTCAGCTTATCCAGCTATGCAGGAGTGTGGTGGCAGATGGGGGAGGGGGTGCTGAGTAACTGCATTAGGGATTGGCTTTCTCTGCTGTTATTTCATTGAATAGTTAAGCTTGTTAGGATTCTTAGTGTCTTAAGCTGTGTTGACAGGCAAAGTCACTTCATATTTTGCATAAAATTTCTATTTTTGAGAAATTAGAAAATATATGAGGTCCAGAGAAAATGTCCAGTCCTCCATCTTGTTGTTCAAGTGACCCAGAAATCTGGTATGTGGTTTGGTGACTTTTGTGCACAGTTCCAAATTAATTTCTCAAAAGACTCAATCAATTTATGGCTCTTATAAACAGGAAATTAATGTGCTGGTTTTCCCACAGTTTTTCTGACAACTGTCAGAATGAGGTAGAACCTCAGAGTTACTTAATTTGTATTTAATTATTATTAGTGATGTGGATCACTTTTTAGAACACAACATACTTCCAAATTGGGGACTACCTCTAAAGTGTCAGAGTTTGGAAATTAACCACACAGCTGATCTCTTAGTATGACCATTTGAAGGCTTGTTTTAGTGGTTAGATATTAGCCACCAAAAATGAATGGATGGACCAACTTTATTATGAAGAGAGGCATTCTCTTCTATCCTGTTTTTTAATCTCCAAAGCAGCTGTGAACTGTGCAAGAACTTGTCTCAAGCATAAAACATGTTTAGCTATACTCACTGAACAGGTAAGGAACACTTTTCTTAAAGCTGAAGTAGTTGAGGATCAGATAGCAGATTTAGAAAGACAGGTTGGTGATCTCAGGAAGATCAATGAATACACTGAGTTCACAGATGACATATAGCTGGTTTTGAAACTTTGCAATGACAGCAAGAAAATAATGAGGAAGTCTTTTTTTTTAAAGGGGGCAGCTATTTAAATCACCAGATCTTCATGCTAGATTCTCAGCAGAAGGGAAAATAGGATGAGTAGAGGCTAAGAGATAACTGGGAAGGATAGTATGTGATAAGTATTTCAGTTTCATTTAATAAATTTCATTTATTATTTTTCTTTCATCTGGATCCTAATCCAGTCAAACATATTAGTTTGCTATTCTCTTGCTAATTCCCACCTTTACACTGTAGCCCATCAATTTCCACTATCCCTTATCCACTAAATTCTCTCCCTATTTTCTTCTAAACTCCCTGCAATCTGGCTTCTTACTTAATCATTTAACCTCAAACTGCCAATGTCCCCAAAGTTGCCACTGATCTCTTAAATGCCAAATCTCTTGGCCTTTTCTCGGTACTCGTCTGCCTTGACCTCTCTTCAGGTTCTGATGCTGCTGATCAGATACCATCTCCTCTTTTGTGACATGACTGATCTTCGCCCACGTCACAATCACTAATCACTGGTATCCCCCAACTCTCTGTCCTAGGCTCTCTCCTCTTATACCTCTATATTTTGTCCCTTAGTGATCTATCAGCTTCCATAGATTCAATTATCTCTATGCAGATGATTCCCAAAGCCATAGTCTTCCGAGTTATAGTCCTGCATCACTAACTGCCCTTTGGACATCTCAAACTGGAAGTAGGCATCTCAAATTCAACATTTCCAAAAGAGAACCTTTTATCCTCCTACCTCAACCCTCCCTTCTTCCCAGTTTTCCTGTAACTGGTTTTTTCCTTTTAATTTTATTTCTTTTTAGTTTACAACTTTCAGTTTCACAAGTTTTCTGAGCTCCAAATTTTCTCCTCCTTTCTCTCCTCTCCCCCACCTCCGCCCCAAACAACATGTAATCTGATCTAGGTTCTACAAACACCTTCACATTAAACATTTTCACAATAGTCAGGTTGTAAAGAAAAATTACAACCAATGGAATGAATCACAAGAGAGAAGAAACAAAACAAAACAAAAAGAGAGTGCAAATAATTTGCTTTAATCTGCATTCAGACTCTGTAATTCTTTCTCTGGATGTGGATAGCTTGTAACTGTTTAGGAAGCCGCCATCTTCCTTCAGAGTTGGCAATGTTGCTTTCATCCTACTCTTTGTTTGCACTCATGCTACATATTTGATCTATTGCAAAATCTTGTCATTCTACCTTTACAGCGTATCTCATCTTTTCTCTACTTTTACTGTCACCACTTGAGTTCAGGTTCTTGTAACCTACACTTCGACTAATAAAATAACCTTCTAATTGGTCTCACTGCTTTAAATCTTTCCCTACTTTAATCTATCCTCCATTCAGCTGCCAAAATGATTTTCCTAAAGCATAAGTTTGACCCTGTCAACTCCCTACTCAAAAAAGTCCCATGGCTCCCTATTACCTCCAAGATCAAATACAAAGTCTTCTACTTGACATTTAAAACCCTCCATGACCTGGTCCCTTCCCACCCTTCCAATACCTTTCACAGAACTTCATTTGCTTCCATATGTTCTGGGCTCTCTCCTCTTACACTGACCTATGTTTTTTGTCATTCTTTGCATGCAACACTTTATCTCCAGACCAACATGCCTTTGTATTAGTAGTGCCCCCATCCCTGAGATGCTCTTCTTCTTCCCTTCCATGTCTTACCTTCCCTGGCTTCCTTCAAGTCTTGGCTGAAATCTTACCTTTTGGGGGATGTCTTACCTGGTCCTAGTGCCTTTACTCTAAGATTATTTTTCATTTTAAACTGTATATATCTTGTGTGTACATAGGGCTTTATGTTATATGCTGTCTGCTCCATTACAGCATGAAGGCTTTTGGCTTTCATTGTCTGCCTAACATTGGGCACAGCTCTTGAAACTTACAGTACTTCAGAAATACTTGTTGACTAACTAGTAAGGTAGTGGAAGAGTACATAACATGCTGCCTCCTTTCAGATGAACATTCTCCTAACTATTTAAACTAAAATGAGAGGGCAGGGAGGCATCAGATCTCAGAAAGTCTTGAACATCAAGCATGGACACTTTGGTCTCTCTTTAGCAGGCTGTGGCTTATAGGCAGACACTGAATATTTTTAAGCAAGGAAGCGACATGGTCATATTTATGTGCAAGAAATATTAAAATAGTAGTAGTATGGATTAGGGGGAGGTCAGAATGGAAGTGGAAACATCTGTTAGGGCATATTGCATTGGTCTGGGCAGGTGGTGATAAAGTCTAATTCTGGGGTGATAGCAATGAGAGGAGAAATTAGGGAATAGAGAAACATTACAGAGGCAGAATGGAAGCACTTAGTAACCAAGTCAAGATGGGATGTTATGAACCTGAGTTTAAAAAAAAAGTCAATCATACAAATAGAGGATCAGAGAGATAAGGCTGGAAAAGAAGTTCATGTGAAAAAAGCTTAGAGATTGTAGCAGATTATAAAGTCAATGTAAATAAACAATGTGATATATCATTTTGATAGTCAATGAACAAGCACTGATGAAATGGCTACTTTGTGCCAGGAACTATGTTAAGTGTAGGCATACAAATAAAGGCAAAAACATAGCTTTTGCCCTCTGGGTACTTATGGAAATGATATGCAATAGAATGTACATACAAGCTATGTGCCACGTAAATGAAAGGTTATCTCAGACTAGGAGTAGGGAGATGCCAGGGACAGAATGTACTTGAGTTTCAGGCATGTGAAAAGATTTGTGAGAGGGAAGGCACTGGCAGTGGGGAACCAGGAAAGGCTTCCTATGGAAGGCAGGATTTGGGGTGAGTCTTGAAGGAATTCAGTAAACCTGGGTGGTGAATCTGAGGAGGAGAACATTCCAGGTGTGGAAGACAGCAGGTGACAAGGTACAGCACAGAGTGGGAAGATGGATTGTCATGTTCATGGAACAGTAACTAGGCCAGTGTAGCAATAAGGGGGCCAGAAAGGAGGAGAAGGCCTTTCAAAGAGAGGATGTTATATTTAATGCTGGGGGTGATAGGAAGCCACTGGAGCTCAAGAACCAGTGGGATGATATGGTCAGGCCTATATTTTAGGAAAATCACTTTGGATGTCACCCTGCTTCCCCTCTCCACCCCTTGGTGCCCAGTATACTCCAGTGGCTCCCATTACCCCCACGATCAATACAACATCCTTTCTTCAATATTCAAAACCTTTCCTGAACTAGTTGCATCCTCGTACCTTTTCCAGTCTTCTTATGTCTTATATCCCTCTGTCCCCCAAAGAAGCTTCAGTCCAGTGACACAGGCCTCCTGGCTATTCCATGAACAATAAGATATTCTATCTCAACTCCAGAACCACTCTCTAACTGTTCCCCACACCTAGAACACTCTAGCTCTTCCACTCTAACTACTAACCTCTTCACCTTCCTTTCAGTCCCACCTAGAATCCCACTTTCTATAGGAGGCCTTCTCTCCACTAACTTTTCCCTATTTAACCTGTACATAGTTTGTTTGGTATATATTTGTTTGTATGTGTCCTCCATTAGATCATGAACTCCTTGATGGAAGACTGTCGACTCTTTTGTATCAGTGCCTGGAACACAGCAGATGTTTTAAAAATGTTTACTGATTGACTGATTGATTGATTGATTTCATTTTGGAATGCATTACTAGAAGAATAGCATCCACAAAGAAAGAAAAGAGATCATAGTCCCACCAAACTCTGCTCTGTTCAGAGCAGAACCAGTGCTTGGTTTCAGGAGCCATATTAGAAGAAATGTTGATATGCTGGATTGTATCCAGAATAAGGCAATCAGAATGGTGAAGTAATATGGAACTACTCCATCCAAAAATCATTTGAAAGAATTGAGGATGTTTAGGCTGCAGAAAAGAAGACTTAGGGACCATGACAGCAGTCTTCAAACATCTGAAAGGCTGTCAGATGGAAGAATGAGTTCTGATTGGCGCCAAAGGGCAAAACTAAAACCAATTGGTGGAGTTAAAGAATAACACATTTCAAGTATTTATAAGGAAAAACTTCCAAAGTTAGGGATGTACCAAAGAGAAATGCACTGCCTTGGAAGGATAGTGAGTGTCTCATTTCTGGAGGTCTTCAGATATTTCAAGGTGACATCATAATTTGTCAGGAATTCTGAAGAAAGAATTTAGACTATGGATACTAGATGACCTCTGAGGCCTCTTCTAACACTTTTTAGTGATCTTATTGTTGAGTTAACACAGCTTGGAGTCAGGAATATCTGAGTCTGAATTTTGCCTCAGATGCTTACAAGCTGTCATGTAAACATTCTTAGTCCAGGTTCCTCATCTGCAAAATGAAGATAATACTATACCTATCTCATAGGGTTTGTTATGAGGATCAAGCAAGGTAATATATTGTGCTATGGGTTTTATTTTCCTCATACTCATCTGTTCTAATGCTGAGGAAGGAAACAAGACCCTGGGAAGCAGACGGAGATAGTCAGTGGGTCATTAGTGCCTTTCCCCATTGCCCTTGGGTTGTTCTAATATAACAAGAAAGGAATGTGTGGGGCCAAAAATAAAATGAAAGAGAAGGACTGGTCTGAAGAGTTCTTAGGACTCTTTTAGGGGGCCCGATTTGGATGTAAACGAGTGAGTTTCAGGGAATATAATGATAATCACAATGATTAATGATGATGACAGTAATAAAAATAATATACAGCATTAGGTACTTTATTATATTTATGGTGTTTCTTTCATCTACAAAAATTCAAAATGTTTTGCAAACTGAACACAGACATACTAACTACAGGGACTTCCCTCTCCCCGACTAGCCCACTGCAGGAAGTTGTAGCCATCTCACTGTACGTACATCAACACCCTAAGGTTTGGCCTCAGAAGTGAAAATGACTTCTGCAGTCAATGAATCTACGGGGAAAACTATAGGCAGTATATAATTACCCGGGTTATAGGATACCATAGTTTGATCCTGGGCCCTCTGGGCATAAGTGCTAAGAAGCATAGGGAAGAATCTAGGAATTGTTGACCTACTTTTTCTGAGTGAATATGTGACTGAATAAATGTATGTGATGATGACAAGAGAAAATATGTAAAAAATCATTCACTACTATCTTATTCATACAGGTGGTTTTTTGCTTTATATAATGACCCTAATCAGTTCACAACTCCACCAACAGTGCATTAGTGTCCCAATTTTTCAAAATCCTCTCCAGAATTCAACATTTTCCTTTTCTGTCATATTAGCCAGTCTGGTTGGTGTGAGTTGGTATTTCAGAGTTGTTTTAATTTGCATTTCATTTTGCTTTATATAATGTTTTTTTGCTTTATATAATAATAATCTGTTCTGGCCAAGTTGAGTGTTAATAAAATTTTATTTTATATGTACTAGAGAAGTTCACCATTAAAGAGAATCTTGCATTGAAATGGTTTGTAAAATGAAGACTCTTTAAGGGACCAATCATTCTTCAGTGTACAGATTTTTCAAAGACCAGTATTTCTTAAAGCAGGGCACACCTTCCTTATCCAGGAAATTATGGACATCACCATAACACTGTGTAAATGGCAGCCCACCGCAGCTTGTAAGGTAAGGCTTGGAATCATTCCCAGCAAAGATTTCTATGTGTGTCTAGGAGCTGAACAGTCTCAGATCCCTGTTGGGCAAGAACTGTAATGAATTGTCTAAGAGACAGGCTGGGGCAGTCAATTATGGAAGGAAGACAATTTACTGTGGCTATACTGGATTAGTGCTATTTCTGCCAATGGTAACCATACAAATCCCAGGATTCCGACTGCCAGTGTCACAATGAAGAAAGAAATCTGCCTGGGGGATGGTTAAGAGGGCGTTAGGATAAATCTAAAAGGATCCCAATGTAAATAAATATATAATGACTAACACTTTATAGTTTTAAGCTTCACTATGTCCACTGATGGCAAGTGAACTAACTATATGCTGGGCCAATCTAATTTGGCAGGAGGTAATTAGCATTTAGGAGGCTCTAAGGCAGGATACTCATTAGTTTTACTATGTATAAAATCATCAAGAGCAGGAAAAATGTGGGATGGTTGAACTGAAATTGTTTAGAAAGATATATGCGGCTTTTCTAGCCTAGAAACTACATAGCTGAATTTGTATATACAAAAAAAAAAAGGCCAAGGGGTTTACAAATTCCAGAACAGAGACTTTACTGGATAGAGATGTAAAGTATGTAGAAGATAGGTAATAATATCATTGATGGATGAGCCTCCCCAAAGCTGTGCAATACTTTGGATGACCTGCACTAGAGAGAGTTTAAATAAAAACCGAACTCAAAAAAGTGAATCATACTTTCTAAGGAAGACATTTTCATATGGTATAATATTTCCAGCACAATGAAGAGCTCTGCAAACAGCTCTGTAGATAAGGGGAGACTATAAGGAAGTCGATGTGGTAAAGCAATGTTTATTAGCTAAGACTGTTTACAAAAATAGTAATTGTGTATATAGAGATGCAAATTTTATGAGGTATTCCCCTGCAGTGTAAATAAATTACCACCAACATGCACAAAGTACATACAGTGTTTATACTGAAGAAACCATCATTTTTTTCAGGGAAAAACACATAAAAAAAGGTAGAATAGACTCTCTTCTTCATAAAGAAGCCTTTGGAGCCATTGACGCTGTCATTCCATTCCGGATCTAATCATAAGAAAAGACTCTTCAATGAAAAATACAAAGAAGTTGGGGGAGTTGAATCTAGTACATGATTACTATTTCATTAGAGATGAAATACTCGTGAGGGGAGCAGTACCAGAGTAAACAACACGAATGCATTTGACTTTAGGAGCAATGTGATATACCCCTGGGGGTTCTGATGGCAATTCTATGAAGTATGGGAAACATACAGTGAAATATTTAAGAAACACTTGAAGAGACTGAAACTTAAAGCTCTCTTGGTTAAGTCCACATTGGGAAAAGGGCAAGACAGGCCAATGTGGTTAAGAAGGGATGTAAAGATTAGTGTGAGGAGCTTAAGTAGGGGGCTTAAAAGTATATAAACAATGCTTCAAAAATATAAACTATTTATAAAAAATGATCCGGGAGAAGTTAAGAGGATAGTGACAAAAAGGGATGAATTATGATTATACATTAGAAACAACATTCCAAGACAGTGAAGTTTGTAGGCACTGCACATTTTGTAGTTATAGAATTACAGCCTTTGAGAGCTAGACAGGACCTTAGGAATCTTCTGATTTTATAAATGAGAATAACATAAAGAAGATGCATTTTACTTCTTGGTGCTCTCTTCCTTCAGTCTTTACCATTTATCCCTGCCTCCACCACTTTAGGAAGAAAAACAAGTGTTGGAAGGGCAGGATTAGAGAATTGGGGGCCAGAGATTTCAGGAAAGGAACAGATTAGCTGGCTTCTGTCTAACAGGGCTGGAAAAGATGAAGAGATACTGAGCAAAGGATCTTATTTCCCACAAAAGGAGGGGAAGTGTGAGACACTAATGGGAATAATTATAGGAGGAATAAAAGAAGACACATCTAGGACAGGAAAAAGTACCAGCTCCACGAACACAGAGGATATCTAAGATTTCTCTTCCCAAAGATACGAAGATGGAAATGAGGGAAGTCCTAACTGATATTTATATAAGTCCTCTGATGACAGATCAAATTCCTGAGGTCTGGAAAGTGTTAAATACCATTATTCTAAACAGGGATATGAGACAGAGCAAGCAATTATAGGCCAGTTAACTTAACATCATTTATGGAAAAAATATTAGAAACAGTTTTGCGAGGGAACAACTCGACAAGCCTATGGTAATTTGATTAGAAACAGGCAACATGTTTTTATTAGAGGAAGGTGTTGTTTTAACTAACATGTTGGATTCCTGTGAAGTTATTACTTCCATGGTGTTAGGTTCTAGACTGCTATCCCTTCTAATATCTATAGAGGATTGGGTATAACAAATATAAGATATCTAAGTAACTAAGGAACAGTAAAGTTGAAAACAGAATAAATACTAAAGAACGATGAAATCAGAAGAATGTGAAGTTGGAATGTAAATGGCATTGAGCAGAGAATACCATAAGACTCAGCTTATAGAGCTGTCATCCAGATACTTATCTTCTTTTCTTTTTTTAAAGGACTATAGGATTTAGATTTGGTTTGTGAATCATTTCCAAAAGTCCTATACAGAAAGAAAGGCCTACTGCATGCTGATTACTCACTTAATGTAAGGCAGTAAGATATAGTGGAAGGAATGATGGACTGAAGGTACAGAAACTGGGTTTGAATCCTGTTTCTGCTACTTGCTACTTTATGATGTTGGGAAGGTTACTTAATTTTTCGGGGCCTCAGCTTCCGCATCTGTAAAACAAAGGAGGTTGGACTGAATGGCCTACAAGGTCTTTTTCATTTCCTTGTTGATGTCCAGAAACTTGACACGACACATTAGGATAAGTATTGTATATGGCAGAGAATTTTCAGGCTGAAAAGGACCCTGGAAATATGACCCCCTCGTTTTATACATGAGAATGACACAAAACAACTATTTCTATCTTCCATCCCTTTTGCTAAATTAAAAAGTCACAGAACTGTATACTATTTTATTAATAAGAACATTGATAATTCAGTGTATTTTAAGATTTATAGTGTTTAGATGGCATACTCTATTTTTTCCCATACCACTGGTAACAGCGAGGTGGTGCAGTGGACGGAGCTTTGGACCTGGAGTCAGGAAGACTTGGGTACAAATTTTGCTTAGATGCGTGACCCTGAGGAAGTCACTTGACCTCTTGTCGTCTCAGTTTCCTCATTTGCAAAATGGGAATAACGATAGCACCTAACACCCTGAGCTTGTGAAGCTAAAATGAGATAATTTTTGTAAAGTGATTTGTAAGTCTTGTAGTGCTAAACAAATGGTAGTTGTAATAAAATAAATACAATTACAAAATGTAAAATGAGCGAAGTACATTTTGTTAGGCAAAAACTTTGATTGTTTTGTTTTCCACTTTGATCTAGTATGTGTAATTCCTATTTAGTCCCAGATAATCCTTTGGGGAATGTGAGGGAAGTAGACAAGGATCCCTCTCTCCCAAATGAAATTTTCTTTATTTTTGAGCCCAGACTGGGGGCTGAGACCTCTTTATTTCATTTCATTTCATTTCATTTTATCGCTTTTTGGAGGGGGGAAGGCAGGGCAATTAGAGTTAAGTGACTTGCCCAAGGTCACAGAGCTAGTTTTCTGTTAAGTGTCTGAGGCTGTATTTGAACTCAGGTCCTCCTGACTCCAGGGCTGGTGCTCTTTTCACTGTGCCACCTAGCTGTCCCTGAGACCTCTTTATTTTAACATAGGTTTGCTTTTGGAGAGAAAGAATGGTGTAATGGTGGACCTGGATCTGGATTCAAATTCCGACTCAGATATTTATTAGCTATGGAACCTTTGGCAAATCACTTAACTTCTCTGAGGCTTACCATTTGCAAAACTAGGACAAATTATTTACATTACCAAACATGGCAGGGATTTTATAGAAAAGCACTTTATGCTCTCTGAGACCAAGAACCCAGAATGTTCCCTCCCTCCCCCCCATTCTCCTTTTGGTTCTAGTCATTTAGTCATGTGCAGGTTTTTAACATTAGAGAGAGTTGGCCACTCAGTCTGGGCTACATGCCTAAACATCCTACCTTTAAGAGGTTCTAGCAGGGGTGTGGAACCTACAGTCTCAAGGCCACATGTGGCCTTCTAAGTCCTTAAGTGCAGCCCACTGATTGAATCCAAACTTCACAGAACAAATCCCCTTAATAAAAGGACTTATTCTGTAAAACTTGGACTCAGTTAAAAAGCCACCCCCAAAGACCTAGAAGGCCACAGGTGGTCTCTAGGCCTCTAGATTGTACCTCTGGCTCTAGGATGCCCCAAGGTGCTAGAGATTTATGGACTATACCCAACTGGGAAAATGAACTCTTAGAAATTCCTAGGAGGGTGGAAGAAAGGGCAGAAGTCTGCTACATGTATAAGCCCAACTTAACAATGAAGAAGAGGAATGTGCTTATAGACGTGGGAGAATTAAATGCTACCTCACTTTGAGTTCTGATAAACTCTAGCTAGATAAGGGTTTAGCTGAAAAGGATCTCTGTATGTTGTGAGGCTGCACACGTGTTGGTTATTACTGTACAAACACAAGTGAGAGCTAATTTACAATGCTGTTTCAGTTCTGGTCACCTTTCAACAGGAAGGATATTATCACCCTGAAGACAATGCAGCATAAAGCACCAGGTTGATTCCAAGTTTTAAGAAAACTGGTTATTCTGAGGGAAAGCCCAAGGAGGTTAAAAGTTTGCTTGCACTACAGAAAGGGAGTCTGTCTATGGAATATAAGGCTTAAGGGGAATGAATTAAATTATTGTGTTCATGCTGCTGAAGGAGGGGCTTGACAACAACCATGAAAAGGGGGTATCAAAACCAGAAATTAAACAGTCAAAGGTAAGACAGGGAAAGAATCTTTTCAGCAAAAGAACAGCAAACATCTGGAGTAGAGTACAACCGCTGAATTCAGACAGCATGAGTGTAATTAGTTTTGTGAAACAGGTATCATGATGCCATCTGAACGAACAAAAGGAATTGAGGGAGGATATGGCAGCCAGGCAGGAAAGAGGGGTCGATATGGACTTCAAGAACACAGACTCATTAGGCCAAGTGTCCTTTTCCTGTCCAGAGATCTCTTTTGTTTTGTGTTCTTATCAATCCCACACCTTGCCTGAGTAAAAATGACAGACAATCCATTCTTAATGACTTCCTAGCTTTTGAAACTATTTTGGTGCTGCCACGTTCAAATAATTTTAAGGAGTGGCCTTTCTGTTGGATCCTCTGATTTTTACATGTTAACATTTAGAGAGGTCATTCATTTTGGATGGTTGGTCACCCCTTAAGTTGAAATACATTATTTACTTGAGTGTGCAGGGGGAAAAAGTATATATTTATACGGGTATATACGTGTGCATATGTGTTGTGTGTGCATGCATACATGCTTGGTGATTTTTTGCAATTCTCAGGACAACTACGCCCTTGTGGTACCTCGTTCCAATCAGGAAGAGAATACCAGGGAGACTCAGTTGCCCTTCAGACAGTTGATGCTGCGTCAGCAGCAGTATGGCTGGTATCTTCCTCCCCAGGAGACAGAGCACATCCTTTTCTTGGCACACCCACTCTTCAAATGCACAGTGAACAATTGTTCGCTGTTTGTCAAAGGCCTGGACAACTCCCCATACCAGTACAATGCGTTGACACTACACCCCTACAAATTAAGTGCTGGGCACTTCTTTTCCTTTCTTTCCTCCAGCATACACAGATATGTTAAATGTATTTACCTTATTGCTAGAAATAGAACATTATGAAGTGCATTGAAGAATTAGCTAGGCTTCCTTTTGATCCAACTCAGTGGGAGATCCCCCTTTCCTGTTGGATATAGCCGAGATGACAATTTGGTCCAGAAAGACATATCAATATAATGTAGGATTCAAAACCCAAATAAAACAATTTCATATTGATAAAATTCTCACAGTTTAGGATGCTTCCAATAAATAACCCATCAAACCTGGACTCACCCCTTAAATCTACTGCATCATATTATATTATGGTAACCCTAATGTGCTTTCCATCACCCAATTCTGACCACTCATATGTCTTCAATGTTTCAATGCAGTTTCAGATTGAAATGATAAGACTCTGGTTTGGTGAGTTTACAACATTTAAGACAATTAACAGACCCTTAAAAACTAGCTGAGCTTACATGTATGGTGATTCTTCTTATTCCCTGCAAACATCTGTGCAATATGCCTTAATCTTTCATTTCAAGGGCAATGAATTTTGTGGAGAGAAGATTATTTCATCTCCACTTGACTCCATTCTGTTCTGATATGCAAAATGCCAGAGGAGGAGTGTTAGCCAAGGAGCTGAATGGAGAGCTTTTGAAGGTTGGCAGCAGGAGTTCACTTAGACCATTTTCACAGACAGCTAGCCAAATGCTGCAATTTGTTGGCTGAGTGATTAGATTACTTGGCTGCAAGAGATTTTTCTTACCACTTCAGTTGGCCGGTAATACTTGAGATCTACAGTCACGTGAATCTTGCCGGTCTCCTTACACCGTCCCACCTCATTCTCGTTCTTTCCTTCCCACCTGTAAAGAAGATAAACTCTTAATCAGCTTCTAATTGCTGCAGCGCTCTGATCTCAGCAGCGTTTGGCTGGGCTTTAAGGCACTCCAGGATAATGTGGGCCCCTCTACCACCGTCAAGAGTGGAAAGATTCATTAGGCAGAGAAACAAATGCAGCAGTCTGACCAGACTGTAGTGACAATGATTTCTGATATCCTTCTGAATACCATTTTTTTTTTGAGCAGGTAGGGGGGTGATTCTTTTCTGAAAAAAAAAAAAGAAATTAAAAGAAAACAAGGGCAATTAAGATTTTTAAGTCAGAGGGACAAGATTAGCAGTCGCTTTATCTGATAGTTCAAATTCTTCACTTTTCTTCAGAGTGTATTAATTTTGGGGGAAGCCACCCCTCAAGTTGAAATTTAAAAAAATTTTTTTTCAAGTTGAAATTTTAAAATGTTTTATTCATTTTATGGAAATTCTTTGAAACTTTCAGCTACTCCCATCTGGAAGAGGCCTTATTGAATGATTATCTGATTGATATTTTCTCTCTCAATTCTAATTCTAATACTAATTCTATTTAGTTTTTTTTCTTTCATAAACTAGTCATCTTTTATAGTCTGTTGTTAGTGAAAGATCAATATCTTATTAATCTTGGATGAACAGGGAATACTTGAAGGACCCATACTTTCTCAAGTGTCGGGAACTCTTGGAGAGGGACCTTCCTCCATCAATGTAAACCCCAATCCATCTCTTATTTAGTAGGTAAGACCTAAGGGGTTGCCTGAGACTGAGAAAGATAAAATAACTTGTCCAGGATCACATAGCTAATAAATATGAGAAGCAGAATTTAAATCCAAGGCTTTCTGACTAGAATCCAGTACTACAACCACTATGCAATTTGGGATAAAGTTACTCTCCACATGGAATTTTTTGGGGAAGTTTTAGAAAAATCTAGTGAAGACTTGGTTCTCTTCCACTCTGGAATATGCTTTACTTATCATCCAACTGATATTCTGACTTTCAAATTACACTTGGTACAGGGGAAAGCACACCTTTTATATAGTCATGAGGACATGAGTTCTCACTTATTTCCTATATGATCTTGGAGAAGTTACTTAACTCCTCTATACCTCAGCGTCTTCACTGGTAAAATGAGGGTTTTGGACTAGATGACCAATAAAGCCCCTTTCAACTCTAAATCCTGAACATAATAACTACTGTTTTCTCTTCACACAAGCTAGCTTTCTAGCTCACCAGTAACTAAAGTTATTTTCTGATAGCACTGAATCCAGGACAAAACAAAACCAATTCACTTATTTAAAAGGAGAAGAGGTATCAATATTGCTTTATTGCAGGTTTTCATTACTTTTCCAATATTCTTTTTATTTGGTTCTAGTATTCTGATTTTAGTTTTAATTCTCTACCATTTACTCTTTTTTAATAGCAAGGGCACAGATGATGACTCTGATTTTCACTGCCATAATATCTTACACAGACAAAAGGAAGTCATACACATAAACCTCAAGCCCATCTACTTGCTGAAACTGGGGAAACTGGCTGTAACTTTTGCCTCCTTGTCTTTTAGAAATGAATCCACTACCCATTTATTCAGAAAGAATAAATGTAAAATAAATATAATGAAAATTTTAAAAAAAGGAATGAATCCAGTGATTTACTGTTGACATTAGACTTTTATAATTTTGCACATGAACATACTTCATATCAAATAATTCTGTGTTTCCTATTTTAAAAATTAAGTTATTGGACAAAAAAGAAAACCATAGAACTTAGGTTTCACTTGAACTCTGATGCTTATTTTTTCTCTTCATATATGTATATAAATTTTAATTGATGGAATAAAGCAAGCATTTCCATAACATAGTACAATAAAAAAGACGACTGAACATAAAACCGCAAATCTACTATATGCAACTTGCTATTCCTTTCAAATACACAACAAAACTATCACGTAAATTTATTTTTTCCCCCTGATGCTTATTTTCAAGGGTTGTTTGCTTTAATACCTCTGCTAGACACAAATCTTGAGAAGAAAACAGGAAAATTATATACACCCTATAGATCAGAGTCAAAGTGAGGGTCAAATGAAGCAATCAGAACGTGAAATAAATTACCTGACTGTGGTTAAATGATTCACAGGTGCCCTAAGAATAGGCCTAAAACATGGATCATGACTCTAGTCTAGTGTTCTCAGAGGGTGTGGTCTGTTTTAGAAGAGAGAACAGAGTTGGGACTCCAGGATTCTATTCTTGGCTTGAGTACTGACTCATTATGTGATTATCCCTATCTTTTGTCATCTTTGCCAATTTACTACTACATATGAGGTGAAACCCCAGAATTGTTTGGTATTTCTCTTACTATTAGTTATCTGGAATGATTTAAAAATGTGTGTGTGTGTGTGTGTGTGTGTGTGTGTGTGTATCTATCTATCTATCTAGTTAGGGGTTTTAAACTTTTTTCACGTATCATCAACTCCTTTGCCACTCTGGTGAAGCCTGTGAACCTCTCATCAGAAATATGTTTGCTGCCTATGCTTATAATTGAAGGAAACACTAAATTTCAGGTAGAGGTTAGTGAAAATGAAGATAAATTTTTTTTTTCCACCTCAGTTCACAGATCTCCTGAAAACTGCCTATGGATCCAAAATGGTCTATGGACCCACCGCAGGTTAAGAACCCCTGCTTTATATAGTTATTAATAGTTTTGAGGAGTGTTTATCCATATCCACTTATTTAAAGACTGAGGAATGAATCTTGGTCTGATATATATACATATATGTAATTTTGTTATATTTGTGTTAGTTTCCTATATATCTTGAGTATCAAATACTCATGGAACATTTGATACAAAGGTTTTTCCCTAATTGATAGCTTCTTTTTCTTAGTTGCATTTTTTTTTCCTTTAAGAGTTTTTTCAATTTCATGTAATCAAAATTGTTTCTTTTGTCCTTTGTGAGCCCTTATTTGGCTAAGAAGTTTCCCCCAGGACTTCTTGCTAAGACTGATGCCTGAATAGAGGTACAATGCCTAACTCCCTTATGTTTCCTACACACCAAATATAGCAAAACCCTGAAGGGTTGAAATAGTGATTAAGGAATCCAATAAGAAATTACAGTAAATGATTTCTTAGTCAGCCACAAGGGTCAATAGATAAGCTATGCTCCCAACCAAAGCGAACACCAGCAAGGCAAAGAAAGCCAGGGATGTAATGAAGCCTGAAAGGTTCTGTTTCTAAGACAGAGGGATCAAGAGTGGGAAGTTCTCCTGAGAAATCCATAGGATGGTCAGAAAGTCCCAGGGGAGTGGGCCTTGGAAATCTGGGGGAATAGCAGAGGCCAGGAACCATCATGGTGCTCTAACACTTCACTAAGACATCGAGGGGGACCTCAAGTCTTGGCAGTCATCCTTAAGATCCAAGGGTGGTTCAAATCCTGGAGATGGAGGTGAGCAAAAGAACCAGGTGAAGCAGGGAGAGAGGATTCAGAAGAGACTACCTCACTCAAAAATGCAGCAGGGACTTTGGGATTAATAGAGGTGGAGAACCTGTGGCCTCTTTAAGTTCTTAGCCAAATAAGGGCTCACAAAGGACAAAAGAAACAATTTTGATTACGTGAAATTGAAAAAACTCTTAAAGGAACAAAAAAAAATGCAACTAAGAAAAAGAAGCTATCAATTAGGGGAAAACCTTTGTATCAAATATCCCATGAGTATTTGATACCCAAGATATATAGGAAACTAACACAAATATAACAAAATTTCATATATATATCAGACCAAGATTCATTCCTCAGGCTTTAAAGAGCCAATTCAGCAAATAAAGCTGGAGAGATAAGCAAATCAAAGAAAATGCCAATCAGTTAAAAAAAAATCTTTTTTGCAAATCTAGCTTCATAACAGCTGTAAGCAGAGATTAAAGGGAAAAAAATGAGTTTTCCACAAGAAATGAAGCAAGAGATAACACAAATGAAATAAAAGCTCTTAAGGATAGATTCAGAAGGAGAATAAGTAGCTTAGAAGAGAAAATGGTAAACCTTACAAAGAAACAGAATTCCTGAAAACTGTAATAGACCAGACAAAATCAAAGCAAGAAATATTAGAACAGAATCAAAAGAAAGAAAGAAAGAAAAGGTAAGCTACTTAGTATAAAAAAAAATTGATCTGGAAAACAGATCAAGGAGAGATCATTTAAAAATCACTGGATTTTCTAAAAAGTTATGATCAAACAAATCCCCCAAACCTCAAAGCCTATTTCAATAAATCATAAATGAAAATGTCCCAAATCTATTAAAACAAGAGAACAAAACAAAGACAGAAAGACTCCATTGATCACTTCCTAGAAGGAACTCAAAAAGGAAAATCCTAGGAATGTTCTAGCCCAAATCCAAAGCTTCCATATAAAAAAAAAATACTAGAAGCATACAGAAAGAAACAATCAAATATTAAGAGATTACAGTTTGGATCATGCAAGACCTAACAAATTCTATTAGAAGAAGAGGACATCTTGGAATATAATATTATAAAAGGTGAAAGATAGAGGTTTATATCCAAGAATAACTTACCCTGTCAGAACTGAGTATAATCCTACAGGGGAAAAATTTTTCAACGGAGTTTCAACAGAAAAGAGGATTTTCAGTTATTTCTAAAGAAGAAATCATTGCTGAGTAAGAACTTTGAAATACAAACCATAGAAACCTAGAAAGGTAAATTTATTTAAGCAGATGTAAGTGCCTGTATGATGATGAAGGGCTAACATTCTTAGAGAGAAGAAACAAATGTCCTTTCGAACTTTTAATGTTTTCAAAAGCTACTGAAGGATTTAGATAAGGAAAAAGAGAGGTCCTAGATAGAGGTGGAGTTGTATATTGGTTCTCTTCTAAGGGTTTTACTAGGAGAAATAAAAGGAAGAATAAAAGTAATACGACACCAGTTTGGGGAAAAAAAGCAAGGAAGGGGAAACATTTCTAATATTTCTTTTCATAATTTGGACAAATGTGGAGAGGGAAAAGGAAGTGGGACTCAGAGAAACTTCATTCTGATCTAAAATGGGCAAAGGAGGGTTAAACACACAAATACACATTCACACACAGAGTTTGGTGTAGATACATCAAACTCAAGTGGATGTATCTAAAAGCCTCAAGAAAGACATCTATTATCATTACCTTCCCTTCCTCTCTTTTAAATCTTATGTAGTCATTTCTTCTGTAGTTCCCTCATTCAACTGCAGACCCTCATAATGGCCAAATCTAACTGCCTTTTCCTAGTCCTTATCCTTTTCTAATTCTCTGTAGTCTTTGGCACTATCAGTTTTCCTCTTCTCCTAGATACTCGCTTCTCCTTATATTTTGGGGGTACTTTTTGTCCTCCTACCTGTCTAACTTATAATTCTCATTCTCCTTTGCTGGATCTTCATCAAAGTAATTCCTATTAATTTTTAGTATCCCCCCAAATTCTGTCTTTAGCACTTTTCTCCCTCTATAGTATTTCATTTAATCTGATTAGTTCCCATAGATTCAATTAGCATCTCTGTGCCAATGATTCTCAGATCTATTTATCCAGTCCTGACCTCTCTCCTGACTTCCAGTCCTTCTTCTACAAATGCCTATTGAATATCTTTAACTAGATATCCTGTACCCATCTTAAACT
Source organism: Pseudocheirus occidentalis (assembly GCA_028646575.1). Taxonomy (NCBI): domain Eukaryota; kingdom Metazoa; phylum Chordata; class Mammalia; order Diprotodontia; family Pseudocheiridae; genus Pseudocheirus; species Pseudocheirus occidentalis. The sequence continues at coordinate 127,311,088 of CM053594.1, read as the reverse complement.
CAACCTGTCCAAAATCAGACTCATTCTTTCCCTCCAGATCCTCTTCTCTTCCTAACTTCGTATTACCATTGAAGGTATCATCATATTCCCAGTCCCCCAGATTAAAAACGTGGCTGTCATTCTTGACTCCTGACTTGATACCTAATTTACTAAATTATGAAATGGCATAGGTATGCCTAGTTCACTGGGTACTTGCTGGGAAAAACTACAATGGCAGCAAAAAATGAAGCTGCAAACATGTTTTAATAAGGCACAGAGATTATGGGGGACAGACACAGAAAGTACAAAGACAAGAAGTGAAAGGGGGAATACAGAGGCAGACAGCATGGTGACAGGGGATGAGTGGTGAAGGAAGGCAGGTAGTGTGAAGAAGAGAATGCAGAGAAGGAGAGGCACAGAGAATCACTCACTAACCATGAATAAGAGTTTCGGGCACTTAGTAGCATGATCCTGATGGAGAGGAAAGAGGGCTAGGGGAGGGGCAGGAGTTTGAGGTCTCAGTGTTGTAGGTTATTTTTTGAGAAACTGACTAAATCTTATCTGTTGTGCCTTGGGGTTAGTTCATTAGCATATGCAAATTATCTCTAAATTGTTGGCAAAACTTTGAAGTTAACACATCAGCATCATTTCAGAGTCATATGTTATTTGGCATTCTTCTGGTCTTACTATGGATATCTGGAACTTGCCTGGGATTTATATATTATAGGATAAAAAAAAAATCCCTGAGAGCAAGGCTTAGATGGCTTGCCCTGATTTGGCACATATTACTAAGATGTGATTTTTGGTTACTATGTGATACAATTTGTAAAGTATGCTCCTTTGATCTTTGAGACAGTTTGTACCTGACTTGAGGTTCCCTTTGCAATCTTACTTCCTGTCACTAACACTTGATACTGGCAACTTATAAATTTACTTAGTATATTGATTAAAAGCGGGTACTTGTTGTCAGGGGACCAAAACAAGATACAATTTAACACACTCTCTCTTATCCTCCATGACCAATATATTGCCAAATCCTGCCAATTCTACCTTTGCAACATTTTTCATACATGCTCTCTTCTCTCCTCTGTCCCTGTCACTACCCTGGAGTAGATTTATTTTTCAGGATCTTTCCAGCTCTATAGATAGGCACAGTGATCTTTGACAGATTTCAAAATATACTATGCAAAGCAATAATTAACAAAATTATCTGGCACTTGATTAATGGAACAAAAGAATGGAATAGAGAACCCAGAAATAAAGCCCAGTACATATTAGTGTTTGCTAAATAAAAGATAATTTGAAAAAAATTAATTGGATGGTAGAATAGATTTTAAAATGAGTTAATTCCTCTCATTGTGTTATAAACATGTTTAAATAATTTAAACATTCAAATTAAAAGAAAAAAGAATAATACACATTTATTTCAGTTGTGGAGAGAAGAAAATTTTTATAAAAGAAGAAATTATTTGAGATGAAATAGATGATTTTGAATACATAACAAAGATTTTTTTTACACAAAAACAATGGATTCAAAATAAAAGAAAAAGAAATTTATAGAGAAAAACAGTTATGGTAAATATATCTGATAATAATCTGGCATCAAGAATCTAAAAGGTACAGTTACAAATTCAGAAGAATAAAAACATTTCCCAGTGGATAACGGACAAAGGATCAGAACAGGCAGGTTTTAAAAAAAATTGCTCATAATCACCTGAAAAGTCATGATATAAACAAACATATATATATATATATATATATATATATATATATATAAATCAGCTAAACAAACAAACAAATATATATATATTTAAAATCAGCTATGGGAAGATGGCTTATGTGAATACACAGGGAAGGGACAATGAAATACTGAGTTTGAGAAATAGCTAGTAGCTAGTTGAGTTTGGTGGAGAGTAGAGTAAGTGAAGTACTAAAGTGTGGAATAAAGTTGGCTGCAAATATAGTATGAGATAGATTATGAAAGACCTTGTTTGCCAGACTAAGGAATGTATATTTTATTCTGAAGGCAATAGGGAGCTATTGTTGTTTTTGAGCAGAGCACTCATATTTCAGATCTGTCAAAATCCATGAATTCATTTATTGTTCTTTCCTGTTTTGGACAGATGTTAGGCTTTGGCATAGATCTACCTGACACATGTACACAAATACATATATGTAACAGAGGATCGTAGGGTTGGAGCTAGACGGGAGATCATGTAGTACAACTCTCATTTTATAAATAAAAAAATCTAAGGTTCAGAGAAGCTAAGTGAATTAAACACAGTTTTCTTTTCACTCATGAACCATCTCTCTATCTTTCAATTTAATTCACTAATATTTATTAAGTTGTCTCTGTACAAGGCCCTGTGCTGTGCTGGAGCCTAAAGATTAAAAAAAAAATGACATTGTTTTTGCTGTTGAGAAACTTACATTCTAGCAGAAAGAATGAGAGAAGTACGGAAATAATAATTATATCAAATAGAAAACAATTAAGGGCATGGGAGAGGCCAAACAGAACAGTCTCAAAGACTCAAGGGATAACTTCTTGCTGAGGAATCAGAGAAGGCTTCATGGAGGATGTGACCTTTTTTTTTTTTTGTAAAAAAAAGAAAAAGGTTTGAGCAGACAGAAATGGATCTTGGGCAGAATGAGATTTATAAATTCCCATAAAGACTCCCTAAGTTTGTTTTTCAATCAGTGTCAGTCTAAATATTTATAATTAATAAAGCTTGAAGAAAGTAAAGAAAATATTGACTTTTCCATCAGTAGTTGTATTCTATTTTGAAATTATTCCATGGGGAAATTAAAAGACCTATGCACACACATGTGGTTCCTTCCAGCTCCAGATCTATGATTCTTTGATTATCCAACATTGGACATTTTAGCAAGGTCAGGTTAACAGCTTCCCCCATTTGTATCATATTTTGTGGCCATTTTCTGCTCAACTAATTCAAAAGATGGCTTCTAAATGGTGAAAGCTAATGAAAGGATAACAGGAATATTGTTGTTCTAGGTAGTAGTAATAGTAATAATAACAATAGACTTTTTAAACATAGTATATTAAGGTTTGGAAAGTCTTATATCATTATATATAATATATGCACAAATAAATGTGCATTATATATGTGTATGTATGTATGTATGTATGTATGTATGTATGTATGTAAATGTGATCCTCACAATAATCCTGTTAGGTAAGTGCTACTATTACAGAGACACTACACAGAAAACTAAGGGTCAGAATAGTTAAGCAACCTTTGTCTAGGGTCACACAGCTAGAATTTGAATCTAGCTTTTCTTGCCCACAAGGACTGTACTCTATCCACCACTTGTTTTTATTGTTCAGTTATTTTCAGTTGTGTCTGACTCTTTGTGACCCTATTTGGAGTTTTACTGGCAAAGATACTAGAGTAGCTTGCTATTTCCTTCTCCGGCTCATTTAACAGATGAAAACACCGAAACAGAGTTAAATGACTTGCCCAGGGTCACACAGCTAGTAAGTGTCTGATGCCAGATTTGAACTCAGGATGAGTCTTCCTGTCCCAAGTGTTCTATCCACTGAGCCACCTAGTTGCCCCTAATTACTATGAAAGTACCTAATTAATGTCAAAAATATTATCATGCTGAGTATGAAATTGTAAACAAGTAAAAAACAAACAAACCAAAAACTGATCAGACCTGGCCAAATTCATTTTCTTTTCTCCAACAGTCCTGATTGAGGCTGGTGAGCAAAAGTTTGGGCCAAGGGCCAAAACCCTCCAATTACAACAATACTTGAAACACTTGTATTAACAAGCAAAAGTTTAACAGCTAACTTGTCCTAACAAGTAATATTATGACTTGAAGCTGTGCTTCAATGTTAATGAAATGGAAGTGGCTCGACTGGGAGTATAAGATTCAGCTAATTAACAGGAAATGAAACCCACTAATTTGGAGTCCAAACCCACTGGGCAGGAGTTCTGTTTAATGCAATTTTATACATTGGTGTGACTCAATAAGCATTAAATAATAATATAAAAACATAAAAAATAATCGTGTTAAGTATAATATTAAATAAATTAGGAACCCCATTAAGTAGATAGTAGAATAACAGTTAAGAAAAAGAAGTTTAACTCTTGGGCCTACCCTAATAAGATACCAACTTAATTTTTTTTAAGCCCTTTTAATTAAGACTTGGATATATAGGAGTATGGCAGCTGCCAGCAGTCTTCCAGCTGAAAGGTAAGATATAACATAATCCATGATTCTATATGCCTACCACTTTAGCCGCCTCCCTCCCCCCCATACCAATAATGCCAGCAGACTACATACTCCTTCTTCAGCTAATTCTCCTTCCAACCCAAGAACTGCAGCTCCCTTCACCCTGATGCCTAGACCTTGGAACATAGAGCCTGGGTAGGAACCACTAACAGAACCCTGCTTATCCACAGGACTGTATTCCCTATCTCCATCAATTTACTTTTGGTATATTATAGATTAAATAGGACTTCATGGACTGTCTGGGGAGCTCACTAGCATTTATAACAACATTTCTAAGGGGACATGCATCCCAAAAAAGAAATTCCAAAAAAGAAAAAAAAATCAATTTGAATATTTGTCTTTGGAACCCAAGTCATTTGAACATTGGGAACTGTCTGTCTACAGTGCATCAGTATGTTGTATCTGTTCCTTCAGGAAACGCAATTCAAGAAAAGTCAGAAAATTTTCTAGAAGTTACATTATGTGTAACAAGTCCTTAAGATTTTTTTCCACAGGCCTCCTTTAAAGATGGATTGAAATGGACACTTCTTTCAGGGTCCTTGTTCCATGTCACCAAGGATATTGCTTTAAAATAATTAAGTAATATCCAAGAGCAAGGAATCCAGGTAGGTGTCTCTGCTTTGATAATATAATATTATCATATACACCAAATCATACATACACCATCATATACATATACATACACACCAAAAAAATCATATACACCAAAAATGAAATCCATTTGATGGATGTTCATTTAGAAGCACTACCTAGGAACAGCCACCATCTTTTCTCCCTCAAGCCTTCTGCATTGCTCATACTTCATCAAACCTTAATCAAGTAGTCTCAGCACAACTAATGTTAGGCAATGTAATATTCCCAAATTAATAGATAGAGAAATGGAACTTGAGGAGAGGCTACATAATTTACCCAAGACCACAAAGGGACCTGGTATCAGAGCCAGGATTGCAAGGTAGGAATTCTTGGCTTCTAGTCCTGTGTTCAGACAACACGTCTATTTCACACGGCTGGAATGAGCAGAATGGGTGTGGTTTCCTAGTAAAAGGATACCGTCATCTTCATTATTAGGCTTGCACAAAAATTATTTATTGTAAGGAGTTGCTGGTGGGTCATTATTTCCTTGACTCTCTCCTATTTCTCATCATCTCTGGAGTACAGATAATTGAAACGAGAGGCTCTCCCTTTCAAGTCAGTTTTTTCCTGGTACATTCTATCTATGAAATAATGATGGAGAAAATTCTTGTATGTGGTAGTGTCTAATCCAAAGGCGTTGAAGAGGTCAGGTTTTTTTTAAAGACCATAGATTCTATGTCAGTAGCCAAAAACAAGAAAAGATAGCAAAATGATACTGAAGTTTAGGTTTGTGAAAAGATTCTTTGTATTTATGTATGTATTCACGTGGGTTGTGGAATGTTCTCTATTGAAATGGCTTCTAATCCTCTCATTTTGGGGTTTTTTTAATTTAGCTATGATGACCTATTTTAAAAATATAGAAATTCTTTTATATAAAATTTGAGACCCCTCTGTAAGATTCATAGATTTTTACATAAATATAAATTTTTATGGAATTATAAAATTAAAGTACACATGGGTGAAGGGCCCTACTAGGTGAAGAAATGTAGTAAGGGAGCTGGCAGTTTGAGAAAGCATAAACTTCTCAGTCTCTGTCCCCATCCTCTGTCAAATGACTCTACCTTGACAGCCTCATGCCCTAATACTCCCAACCTGGATACTCTGTTGTAATCCAGTTAATCCGCTTGTCATTGTCCTCACCCACATACATTTTGCTCATTCCTGCCTCTGTTCCTTTTCTCATCCCATTCCACCCACCTAAAATGCTGTCCTCATTTGATACCCCACACCTTCAACCTAGATCCACTATATTCCCCCCAAGATCTAGCTCAAAAGCTACTTTCTCCAGGAAGAATCTCCCACTTTGACTGAAAAACATCCCTTTCTCCCCAACACAAAAACCATCTCATTCCTCATTTCCTCAGGGCTGATGTTTTCTATTTGACCCATGATACTACGCAGATATTGGGACACTGCTTTCTCACCGTTCTCTTATTATCTGGTTTTTTGGGGAGATTGTGATTTCATTGATACAGGAAAACTCCTTGGAGAGCAGTTTCCTTCACAAAGGCAGGTCGGCAGCTGGTCTACAAGTTATTGTCTTAGAAAGATGCCTGGAACGCCTTGGTTATGGGACTTGCCCAAGGTCGTTGCTGCCACTGTGAGTTAGAGGTAGGGCTTGGAATCCAGGGCTTCCTTACTCTGAGGCTGCCTTTCCATGTTTAGAAACACACTCACACACACACGCACACACATGTACCCCCAACTGGATTTTAAATTTTTTCTGGACAAGAAAGTATTTTTTATTTCTTACATGCCTCAAAAGTTTAGTGTACCGCACACAGGCTAGCAGTGACTTACTGACTCTATACTTTTTGTGTGTGTAGGGGGGGGGGATGAGAGAATATTTAAAGGAAAATTTTTTTGAGGGCTTAAGGAATTCACTGTAATAAGCAGAAGTTATAAGTAGCATACTTTGACTCAATATAAAGAAGAAAGAGAGTCAAATTGTTCCAAAATGGAGTGATAGGTAATGGGTTTCCCATTCTTGAAGATATTCAGATACCGGATGACCATTTGTGGGTACAGTAAACAACAGTCATACTTTATATTATCCTGAGTTCTGAGGCTCTTTCCAAATCTTGAAATATATTCCACGTTTCTATATTTGTTTGGTTTCTATAACTCTCACTGGATCTGGTCTGTAATCAAATGCATTGTATCCTACTGTGTAGGAACTGCAGTGAGATTTGAATAGGAAAATTCAATAAAAAGTGAAGCATCATCTCTATTAAGGGAGGCAACTAGGTAGCTCAATGGATAAAGCCCAGAGTTAAGAAGACCCAAGTTCAAATTTTGCCTCAGACGCTCACTAGCTGTGTGACCCTGGTCAAGTCACTTAACCTTTGCCTTAATACACTAGAGAATGAACTGGTCAACCACTCTAGTAGTATCTTTGCCAAAAAAACATATGGGAGCCAAACATGACTAAATGACTGAACAATAAAAGCTGGGCTAAGCCCCGTGATACAAAAATGAGAAACAATATAATACTCTGCTCTCAAGGAATTTACAATAGTGTGTGTGTGGGCACTAAGGTGGATGGAGAGTTGATAAAACATGTATACAAGTAACTTAACACAAATTCAAAATAATCAAGTGCACTGCTTATTATGGCAAATTCATCAAAACTTCAACATTTTTTCCTTTAAATGTTCTCTCACTTTCCCAAAACAGGGATAGAGTCATCATAAGCAATCAAACAAATGAATGGAAAAACTTCTTTTTTTTGTTAGGTATAAGGTCAGGATCTTAGAAATAAGCAGATTCAACTCTCTCATTTTATAAATGAGAAGAATGGGGGCATTGACAAGTCAAGTGATTTGCCCAAGGTCACCCAGAGGTCAAACAGCATAAGAATTTGAACCCAGGTCCTATGAGCCATGCTGACTTTTATTTATTATTCCTCTCCTCTTTCTTTATTTTTTAGATAATAGATTTTTATTCACTGGATCTCTCCTCCTCTACTTCCCAGGAAGCCATTCTTTATAACAGTAGTACATACTTAAATAGAAATAGATTCCTGCAGTCAACACAAATTAACATCATCTATTTTACTTGTATTTTTATTTTGTTAATTTTGTTTATTTGCATTTGTTGAATTTATTTTATTTATTTTGTTAAACATTTCCCAATTACATTTTAGTCTGGTTGGGTGCATTGGGGTTTTGTTGGCTGTTGAGTTTGATACCTCTGGAATATAATCATTAATTTAAAGAGAAAAAGAAAAAAAAAGAAAAAGGAAAAAATTCAGCAAAATTGGTCAATACATTGAAAAAATCTGACAGCAAAAACAATGTTCCTAACCTATGGACCCTATATGTTTGCAGAGGAGTAGAAAGAGGTATCTCTTCATATTTATTCTTTGTTTGATCCAAAACCTAAGTTGTTGCTTCCGATTTTGCAACAAACATATTTGATTGCCTTGTGTTTATTCTTTCTATTTACAATGTTATAGTCACTGTGTTTATACAATTTTATGGCTCTGCTTATGCCATTTTGCTTTTGGGTATATAATGAGTCTTTCTTTTTTATTAATGACTCCTTGGAATAATATGGCTAGTAAAGGAATCTTTGGTCACTTTAGTAATTTTTATTTATATAATTCCAAATTGCTTTCTAGACTGTACTAAGTCATGCCCCACTAATAGAACATCAGTGTTCTTGTCTTTCCAGGATTGCCCCTCCAGTGTTGATTATTTCCATCTTTTGTCATCTTGGGCAATTTGAAGGGTGTAAGATGAAGCCTCAAGACTGTTTTGATTTGCGTTTCTCTAATTATTGTTAATTGGGAATATTCTTTCACATGACTGTTAATATTCTGCATTTTTTGATAACTGTTTATATACTTACACCAGTTGTTTACTGAGGAATGAATTTTTGTCTTAAGTGTGCCTGTTGGTTGTCTTATCTTAGAAATTTAATACTAAGATTACTCTCATTTTTCCAGTGTCTTCATTTTCCCAAGTAAATTGCTTTTATTTTCATCCTAAATCTATTAATTTTGCCTGTGCAAACTCCCTGCAAATTGAACCTGTTATAAGGTTATCATCTCCCATTACAGAATGTAACTCATGAACATGCTCTTCACTAGGATCCCTTCCCTATACTGGATCAAAATCTTCCCCTTTCTTTGTTTCAGTCTCTTTGCCACCTCTCCTATTCTCTTAAAGTTCTTCGTACTTAGAGACTTCAGGAGCTACTTGATGTCCATTATTTAAACATGGACTAGATTTGGGTATATTATACCTTCCCTTCTATCCTCTATTTGCTTTCCCCTCTTTTAAACATCACTCCCACCATCCTGAAATTTGGTCCCACAAAGTACAATGATTCACCAGAATGGATGGGGATATGGCATTTAGTTCATGGTATTTCAGGTTTTCCCCCTTCATTGTAATTTCCTCTATTTCTTTACATTCTGCTTTCATTTTTATTCTTTGGTGTGTGTGTGTGTGTGTGTGTGTTAACTCATGAAATGTCTTATTCTTTCTGATTTTTTTCTTTTAATAGTCTGTAGAGACGAGTAAGTTTATTTCATTGCTTACTTTTTCCTTGGTACTTTATTTACCTATCTGCCATCTAATTCTCATGAGTTTTATTTCCACTTTAAGCTACTGTGTAACATCTTGCTGTGGTTTACTGTTCTCTTGGGAATTCAGTGTCCTGTGTTTCATTAGGTATTGGTTCAGTTTGCTTTGTCTTGTAATATTTATTTAAATATGTTTGCAGTCTCTTGGATGTTTTGGTACTCATCTTTCCTTCAAATTTTAGCATCTTTTTAATGATTTATTTAGTTGTGTTCTAGAGTTCAACTGTATTTCCTGTTTGAAATATTTTGTTTTTAACTCTGTTGCTCCCTTTTTGACTTTTCTTTTTAAATGGTGGATTTATTCCTAGAGCTAGGGCAAGATTAAATATTAGATATTTTCTTAATTTCCCATTGACTATCATTAAAATTCCAAAGTGGTAGAGCAATTTCTACAGAATCTATAGGACAAAAAGCAAGAAGACCCACAAGATAACAGCCTTGAATAACAGTGGAAGATGCTACTCCGCCCCTTTCGCCCACCAGCCTCTATGCTCTGTCAAGGCTCATAAATTGACCCATGCTTTTGTCCTTTGTGACCCACTCAGAGATTTACCTCGTGCTGCAGAGTTTCTGCTGGTATGCCCCACCTCTATCCATCCACCAGTCTCTAGCTGCAACAATCAGGGGACATTAGCTCTCAGCAGAGTAAGTAGGAGGAGGTATGATAGTGAGAATACCATGCTTCTCCCTACCTGAGATTAAGGAAGCCAAGTTAGTAGAAACTCTGCCCAAAACATTGATACCAGTATCCCCCAATTTTGCAAAAAGCAACAAATGCTGATTCAGCACAGCCAGAGCATTAAAGAACAAGGTGGACTAGGGCAGAGAGCCAATATATATGACTGCACTGAGCCTGAAGTAAAGGAAACTGGAATTCAGCCGGGGCCAGTCCTGTCTCCACCAAGAATCTTCTTCGACAGGAACCAAGACCAGTGAAAAGCAAATTTCCAATGTAGGAGGAATTTGAGACTGCATTTAATCTAGCCATTGTTTTTATCATGGCTTTTTAGACTTTCACAGTTGTTTTCCCTTCAAATATAACGGTTAATACATAAATTGTTCTCTTGATTCTGCTTACTTCACACTGCATTAGTTCAAAAATATCTTCTGAAATTTCTTGGAATGTCTTTTCTGTCATTCTTATGAAGCAAAAATATGGCATTAATTCATACATGATAATTCAACACGATAATTTCTATAACTGATAGATACTTCTTAAATTTAATTTTTTTTTTTGCAAAAAGTTCTATAAGTATTTTTGTACTGGAGTCTTCTCTCTTTTGAATTCTTCACAGTTTAAGAACTGTATGTAGTAGCATATCTAGGTCAAGGTGTATTTGTCAAGTGAATTTGAGAGTATAGTTTTACGTTGCTTTCTGGAATGGACAGACTAATTCAAAACTCCACCCAATGTACATCACTGTGCCCCTCCTCTCATATTCCCTCCAGCAACTGTGATTTTTCTTTTTTTTGTAATCTTTGTCCTTAACCCAATAGCTGGAGTCCCTGAATGCTATGCTACTAAGGACAGCCTTGAAAATTTCATATTGAATATACTGAAAAGACAAAAGAAAGCTCTACATAACAGATATTTGCAGTTTGATATACATTCCTCATTTTCTCATTTACTATGCATATGCAAATGCTCATTTTATTTTATGTTTGTTAAATTCAGAATTAAAAAAATTTCAACTCCATTCCTATCCCCCCAACATCAACACTGTTTGATTACTTGTACATACAGTCTATCTAGTCTGTTCCACTGATTAACTTTCTATTTTTAGAGAAAAAAAATCAGCACCAAATAGTTTTGATGATTGTTTTGTAGTATAGTCTGAGATCTGTACTACCAGACAACCTCCTTTTCCACTATTTTACATTATTTCTCTTGATATTTTTGATGTTTTGTTCCTCAAGATGAATTTTTTAAAAATTAATTTCTTAGTCCTATATATTAACTCTTTTTTACTTTGATTAGTATGATAATACATTAGAAATTAATTTAGGTAGTATTGTCATTTTTATTATATTGGAATGAGTTAACTATGAGCAACTCATATCTCTCTAGTTATTTAAGGTCTGTAAGGAAAATTTATGATTCTTTTCATATAAATACTGTATATCTTTGAGATATTTTACATATTCCATAGTTATTTTGAAAGAAAATTTTAAAAATAACATATAAGGGCGGCTATGTGGGGCAGTGAATAGAGCACCAGCCCTGGAGTCAGGAAGACCTGAGTTCAGATATGACTTCAGACACTTAGCACTTAACTAGCCGTGTGACCTTGGGCAAGTCACTTAACCCCAACTGCCCTACCTTCCCTCTCCAAAAAGCAAATATATGTGTGTGTGTGTGTGTGTGTGTATATATATATATATATATATATATAGATAGATAGACAGACAGATAGATATAGATAGATAGATAGATAGATAGATAGATAGATAGATAGATATAGATATAGATATATGTAGTAAGGCTGATGATTTTTATGAGTTTATTTTATATCCTGTTAACCTACTGAAATTGTTTACACTATTTTTTACATTCTCTAAGTAAACCATCTGTCATCTAAAAAAAAGTAGTAATTTTGTTTCTTTTTCATTCCCTCAAGAGTGTTCCTGTTGATTCACTCAAACTCTTTCTTGTCATACTACTTTAGCAGGCATTTCTAGAATTGTAGAAGATAACAATGGTGAGAAGAAGTATCTTTCTTTACCCTTGATCTTAATGGAAAGACTTCTGGTGTTTGTCCAAAGATAATGCTAGTTTTTGTTTTAGATAGATACTATCTAGCATAATAAAAACATATTTGTTCCTAGGCTTTTTAATGATTTTGAAAATGAGTGTTGTATTTTTATCATATTTTTCTTTTATTTTGTCAATTTTCTGCATCTATTAATAGAATTATGTGATTTTGATTATTTCTGTTATTAAAATAGGCTATTAAGTTAATGGTTTTTCTAATACTAAATCAATTCTGTAATCTTAATATAAATCCAACCTGGTCATAGTGTGCAATATTTTATGTCATTGTAACTTCCTTGCCAACATTTTATTCAATGATTTCAAATCGCTATTCATTTGCCATATCTGTAGTTTCCATTTTTGCTGCTTTAGCTCTTCTCCAGGGCCATGTCTTCCTCAATACAGGGAATTGGGTGGCACAGTTTCTCCTCCTATTTTGTTCATTTTTAGAAGGGCATGCTTATTTAATGTATACAATAGTAAGTAAGCATAATCACTGTCAAATGTGTTTGAAATTGTTGCCCCAATTTCTTCGTTTCAGAAAGTAAGACTCTTTAATATTAAAAGAGTTTGGTTTTATTCTCCACATGGGAGAAATAAGATTAAACAAAACAAGTGGGGGAAGACCGTCTATTGGTCACACTGTGATGTGTAGTTGGATAACAACCCATCAGGGCACGCACCTTTGGCAGACACTAGGAATGAACACTCAAGCAGGTCTAAAATTGAACTGGAGGAGAAGAGAAGATTGTGTTGCCTCTGAAAAATTGTATGATGCTTTAATGCAGCAGTTCTCAACCTGTGGGTTGTGACTCCTTTGGGGGTGGAACAACCCTTTCACAGGGGTCGCCTAAGACCATCTGAAAACACATATTTCCGATGGTCTTAGGAACCGAGACATGGCTCCTCTATCTGTTTCCAGGCGGGTCCACCCACATGCAGATATGCCCACATATGAGTATTAAAGGGTCACAGCATCAGGAAAGTTGAGAACCACTGCTTTAATGATAATTTTTTGTGTGAAAAGGTCCATATTTTTAACATTTATTATCTTAAGGTATTAGTTGTGAATCATGGAATAGTACAATCTCTAAACAATTACTTTGGAGAATCACTGAGAGAAAAATGGAGAGTTTTTGCAAAGATGAAAATATTGGCCATATAGGTAAAAACAGAAAAATTGGCATGTATGCAATAATTATATATATATATTCTCTTAATTTACTGTTAAAATTGAATAAAAACTAAATTATCCACTTTCTTTCAGGTGGAAAATGTATTCAATGCTGAATATTAGGCCAGGCATATATTAGGCACTAAAGAAATGCTTATTAAATTGAACTAAGAATATTAGTTCTGAAAAGAGCTTATAAAGACCAACCAGCTGAATGAATGTCCTCAAATTTCAGACTAGAAAATTGAGGCCTAGAGATGTCACCATGCCTCTGCATCAGGTATCTTCCCTCACTCCTTCCTTTTGTGTGTTGTCTTCTTCATGAGATGATAAGCTCTTTAAGGGCAGGACCTGTCTTTTCTGTATTTGTGACCCCAGTACTTAGGGCAGTGCCTATAGATAATAACTGTTTATTGGCTGACTGATATTCTAGAGGTGGCAGGAAATTTAATTTTTGGCAAAAATTTTCCAATAGTATATTAAGGACTTTTTTTTGTCTTTTTTTTTTGAGGCGGAGAAGACAGGGTAATTGTAGTTAAGTGACTTGCCCAAGGTCACACAGCTAGTAAATATTAAGTATCTGAGGCTGGATTTCAGCTCAGGTTCTCCTGATTCCAGAGCCCTGCTCTATTCACTGTACCATGTAGCTGTTCCCAGGATTATCTGTCTGTCTGTCTATCTATCTATCTATCTATCACAAGACTTTTTACGACTAGAACAAACCAAGTAGATATAGGCAAGAGTACACAGACCTTCATATATAATTAGACTTTTAAAAGAAAGTAAAAGCAAAACTCCAAATGTTTTCTAATTCAACACCGGGTTGGAAAATTTTCTTTAAAAATGCATAAAGCGTTTTGTGCAAGTTGCTAAATTTTAAAGAGTTTTTCAAGAATTCTGGCAGGGAGTAAACTCCTCTCCAGAAGAATTTTTTTCATTCATAGTTCTACCATATCATATTTACCCTATACAATCCTTTCAGATTTAAAAAGTGCTTTCCTTAAAACAGTGTTAACTAGCACAAATCTTATTATTCTGACTGAGTATTGATTTCAGCACTATTGCCACTATATCACACTGCCCCACTAAATAGACTGTGAGATTCAGCATGGGCTAGATCCACATCACTTAATGGCGGTTTTTGTTTTGTTTTGTTTTGTTTTTTGAAGGGGGAAAGGCAGGGCATTGGGACTTAAGTGACTGACTTGCCCAAGGTCTCACACAAACAAACACACACACACACACACACACACACACACACACACACACACACACACACACTAGTAAGTGTTAAGCGTCTGAGTCCCGTGCTCTATTAACTTGCCCCCACATTACTTAATCTTTTTATCTTCCTTAGTACCTGGTAAAGTTCTTTGCACTAGATGCTTCTGCGCCTGGTACATAGTGGGTGCTTAAAAATGTGTCAATGTTTGCTGAAGTTTTCAGGGCACTGAAGGACTGCACAGTAAATTATTAACTCTAAAACCAGAGTAAGTGATATTCTTATATGTTACCTGTCTCTTAAAAAATGCTATTTCTTCACCCCTCCACCCCCCACTCTGGCCCTGGGAACTGCTTCAGCTAAGCAGTAACATCACTAGAATGCTGAGCCTCAAGTCAGGAAGACCTGTGTTCAAATCTGACCTCAGACACTTATTAGCTTCATGATCCTGGGCAAGTCACTTAATGTTTGTCTGACTTGATTTCCTCATCTGCAAAATGGGGATAATTATGATACCTGTCTTTACAGGGTTGTTGTGAAGATCAAATGAGATATTTGTGAAGTGTTTAGCACAATGCCTGGAATGTGGTCAGGGCTCAATAAATACTTGTTCCTTTCCTATTTACATAGAGAAAGATGCCTGTCAGGAACAGCAGGCTGAGACTGAGTATTCTTATTTCAGCCATGAGGAATAGTGTCTTTATTCCACAGAGTGGCCTCTGTTCTCCTATCACTTTCTGGATTTTATGAAAGGAATAAGTAAGATTCTTTTTGTATTTCTTTATTTTTTTTTTTGTTGAGGGGGGAAGGCAGGGCAATTGGGGTTAAGTGACTTGCCCAAGGTCACACAGCTAGTGGGTCAAGTGTCTGAGGCTGGATTTGAACTCAGGTCCTCCTGACTCCAGGGCTGGTGCTCTACTCACTGCACCACTTAGCTGCCCCTACAAGATTCTTTTTTTGTCCTCTATTTCAATGTACCTCATTTGCGAACAAATGCAAATTGCAAGGTTATACACAAATGGCAAATATAGCTTTATCCTAAATATGTGAACTTTACAATGACATAAATAAGTCCGCATTATAAATAAATAGGTCCTGTGAGGCCAGGAGATATGGTGATTAGTAACTAAAGTGTCACAATGCAAGCCTACTCTGAAAGGCAACATTTACCTAGCATCTATTAAGCTCTTTTAACTTTGAGTGTTAATCAGCTTCTACCTACTAGAAACACATTCTAATGTCATTGACTGTTTTCATTCCATTTCCCATTGTGTAGTTCATAAACAAGGATAAGGGGAGTAAGCACAAAGTTGTAAAATAAAGAACTTTTAAAAAGGCTGTAATCAAGACAGGGAATATGTAATTAATACAAGTACATCTGGAACCCTTAGATAGTATGGATCTTCTTCAAGGAGACAGGTACGTGGTCACTAAAAAGAGACCAGCCTAACAGCCTCGACAACAGAAAACCAAGTGGATGAAAAATGACTATTATGCCATGCAGGTGCACGGATAGCTCACTGAGTACATATTATCTTGGTTGGCATTTCACATAGGCAATACGGTAGACCTAGAAGGCAGGCTTGATTCCACTGGGAAAGTTGTAGTACTTTCAACAGTCCCAAGCTAGCTTTTGACAAATGCCCCTCTTAATACCAATATTCTTCCAGTGCTGCAAAATGGCTATGAATCATGGATTATTACAATTTCTACAGAACCAAACCTGTGACTTGTCCACAATCAATGGACCAATGCATGACACATGTCAACAGACTACAGGTTACACAAGTTATCAATGACAGTTTGTGGCCAAGAAGGGCCGTAAAAGATGTCATCAGTGACATGTGACTGGGAAGTGTGATGTGCCAATCAGGAGGTGAGAACAAGGAATAAGAAATGCACTGATAGTCTCAAAATATTAACAACAGGTACGACAACAAAAACCTAGAGAGAGGCCACTAAGGTTCTGGATAGTGCCTTCAGTGAAGAACAGGGACAAGAATTGCACAGGATAAGAAAAGCATGAGAAGCAGCAAACTACACAGTGGACA
Organism: Pseudocheirus occidentalis; assembly: GCA_028646575.1. Lineage (NCBI taxonomy): Eukaryota > Metazoa > Chordata > Mammalia > Diprotodontia > Pseudocheiridae > Pseudocheirus > Pseudocheirus occidentalis. The sequence goes on along the minus strand of CM053594.1, from coordinate 127,294,426 downwards.
TACTACCCATTTTTATAAAATTAAACATTCACGAGAGTATCAAAAGTGTAAGTTGAAAAGGATACCTGAAATTCTATGCAAATAAATTCCCTAAACTTGAACAGTCTCTAACTGAATTAAAACGTTCTCTACATTCCCTCCCTCACCCCTCAGACTCCACCAGTTTCCAAGAGTTCAAATCATAATGTGTTCTTTGTTCACTTCTGTACAGTTCCCGAATATGTTGAGATATTGTTCCCAAGTAAAACTTATTGGCCCTCTTGAAAGTTCACCAGCTGCAATCCAGTGACTTTGATGGCCTAAGGAACAGCCTTGGCATAGCATCATGGAGGAGCCTGTGGCTTTCCTCTCCTTCTTCCAGCTGAGATTGGTATGTTGATGCAGGGGGCCCAAAGAAGATACAGAAGGAGGGAAATTGAAAAAATAATAAACAATAAAATATAAATTACAGAAAGCATTCACAAAGCCATCATGATTTTATTATCTGGCCTTGAGAAGGAATTTTGTATTTTCTGTCAAACTATGCAGAATATGCATTGTAAACATTCTGCACCCCCAGCTCAATATTATCTTTCATGACTCAGAATGACAAGAGCTGTGTAATGGGAATGTCGAATGACAGGGGTCCATAATTCTAGTGCTATGAATCAGGATTACAGTGCCCCTCCACTGGAAAGATCCTTGTTAAACAAATGATGAAAGGTCTTTATTGTAACTCAATGCATCAGTATTTCTTCTCTCTATGTTTCATGATAATTTTTGAAGCAGCTGACTGATAATGCCCATATTTATACACTACCAGGCAGTATCTGTGAGAGGTGCTAAATGTGGTAGATAGAGGGCTAGACTTGCCATTGACATACACTGGCTCAGGTGATGATGGGCAAGTCAATTAACTGAAGGCAAGTGACTTGAAGGAACTCTTTACAACTCAAAGACACATTCTAGCTGTCACTGAACTGGTGGAAGGATTTCCCATACCTGGAGTTCACCACACTAATGAAATCACAAGTCTGGACAAGAACAAAGCTACCAATATGCATTTTAAGTTTGATTTGTCATTCCTTCTGCCATATTAATGCAAAATGATAAAATAAATTTTCAAAATGGGATACCTTCAGTCATTTTTAACTAACTTCAATGAAATTTGTTACACAGGTAGAATTTAGATAGATTTCACTAATTAAATAAGAATGACTAGCTTTTGTTCAGTTTCCTACATTCGGTTGGAATAGCCAGTGTTATGAACACTATCTTTTGGGCCCAGAGGGAATTTTAGAGGTAAGAAAGGGATGTATTTTTAAAAAATGTTTCTTACTAAAACATTCTTTGTGGAATGCTAAATTAATCTTAAAAGAGGTGTTTAATTCTTGGGGCTACAGAAAAGAAAAATGACAAATGAAATGAAAACTGAATAGCATCAAGGATAAAAGTGACTTGCCAAATTTCATGGGGATTAATTTTAAGGCTACCCCCTACCTTTGTGAAAGCATTTCCCTCCTGTGATGAGGGATTCTGCCAAATATTTTTAATGCTCCAATTAAAACCTGACCTCAAACTTCGTGAAAGGCTCTCATATTCTTCTCAGAGCTTCACAGGCAGGGGCAAAAAACACCCTGGCTGGAAACGCTCAAGCTTAGTGATTTGCCATCTTTGGATTCTGAAGCTCACTGTGGCAGGGCCAAGTCTGTGTTTAATACTGAGCATGTCTATCTTGCTAAGCTAAGAGAGGTAAGGAATTGCTCCACAGTGACAAATCTATACACAAACACAAATGACTGACAAATGTTCAGAAACCCACTCCCAAACCAGGCAGACTTACACGATAGTTTTCCCAATGTAAAAAAATGATTTCTCCACAAATTCACGGACACTGTGGACTTCACCAGTAGCAATGACAAAGTCTTCTGGCTCATCGGTCTGCAACATTAGCCACATAGCCTAAAGAAAGAAAAATAAATCTAGGCTGAGCATCTCATTAGGTGGCTCCAACCATATAAGATATTATATTACCACATTTCTTATGTATAGATAACCAGACATGGTTTCAGACAGTGAGGAAAATGGGCATATTTTCTACATAGGGTAGTACATGGTTTAGTGCAGAGCTCTGAGGAGAATTACTTCAACTATATCATACTGAAGAAAAAAGAAAAATACCTAATTTTCCTTTTGTTTCATAGCTAGAAGACAGAGAAAAAATAATTTGGAATTAAAGTGTTAGCCCTTAGAGGAGGAAATTATTTTTAGCAGTGGGATGATTAATTTTAAGTCCCAGGAATGAAGCACTGAAGGATTTTGTAATGCAAGGAAACCGGAATTGTATAATAAACTGTGGTGCTGAGTTTTCTAAAAATGAAATGTCTGATATTCACAGAAGAAAAGTAAAAGTCATATCTAGTATGGCTAAATATTTTCATAAGATAGTACTCAAAGCCAGGTACTCTTCTTGCACGACCACATATCTAAAATTAAAGTTAATATTCCACAATACACACAAAAGGCCTATCCTTCTCCTTTAAAAAGAAATGAAGAGCCAATAAACAAATATGTGAATGAACATTGTAAGAGACAAATTAGTAGCACAAGTCAGAGCCAGTTCTAAGTTGGCATGATTAACTAAAATGGTTATTTCTACAGCATATAGACTTTTAATCCTTCTGTTATTAAACCATTCTTTTGACTCTAATGGCTTTTATATTTGTATTGCATTGAGAAAGAGGTCTTTCTATTTCTTTGAATTTGTGAGCTAGTGAATTTGTAACTATCTATGAGCTGATAAAAAGTAAAGGAAGGAAAGTAGAGAATCTTCAATGACTACCAATGATATGAAAAAATAAGGAAATCCAACTAGATCTTCTTTACACTCATAATACCACCATCCACCAACAGATATTCTGAATAACTCAACTACCCAACTTTTTTCACATAAAAATAAAAATAACAAAACAAAATGAAACAAAAATCCCCCAAAACCAAACAAAAAATCTTAAAACAATGTTAATAGGTATCTAGCTGCTAGTGAATATTCTACAAATTTGAGTTAGTTTTCTTTATTTATTTTTAAAATTAAATCGGAGACTAATGTCTCCGATAACCTTAAGGACAGCTTTTGCAGAATATCAAAGTACATAATTACATTAAACAATTTTTGTATTGCACAGATATTGAACCTACAATATCATTCCCACCTCCAAAGTTACCAAAGGCTACTCAGCTTGCTTCAATTTAGCACCTTTCTTTTTACTGAAATCTGGAACACTGGAACTGGCACAGAACTGTTTTGTTGGTAAAGCTGCCCCTGACTGACTTACTGAATCATCCAGTTCAACACTCTTTCTACTGGGAATGTTCTTTGGGATCGTCTGGGAGAAAAGAGCCAGCCAGGAACTGGTTTACTAGCCAAGGATGGCTATAAGGCTATAATGGTTGAATATCTAGAACAACATAGATCTTGTCTTTTGGATCCTGATTGGGCCTCTCAGATTAGAAAATAAGAGGTAAACCTAAGACATGCCAAATGCTCACCATGTCACTTTGTTGAAAATCAGTCTATAGTTGGAACTATTAGAAGCAGCATGCCACAGAACAAAATTCTCTTGCTCTGACCTGTCATACTCACACGTTTCTTTCTTTTGCCTTCTGGCAGGTACTCATTCTACCCATTATTCTTTGAATCCTTGCCTTACATATGATAGGGATTTATTTGAAATGAAGCAAGGGTAGTGAAAGGGATCAGGACAAATGACCACTTCTCAATGATTCCAGACCATCTTGAAAGGTCTGCAAAAGGCCAATACTGAAAATGTAATGGAACCGTTAAAATCCTACATGTAACTTTCCAGGAAAGATGTCATTTTATAAAAAAAAAACAACAAGCTTCTGCCACCTCAAAAAAAAACCAACTTAAAATTTAAAGCTGTTGTGAGTAAGGAAAAGGCTGGCATTATTTGTATATAGCTGTGTATGAATATGTGAGCAGCTAGGGGGTACAGTGGATAGAGTGCCCAGGTCTGGAGTTAGGGAGATGTGAGTTCAAATCTGACCTCAGACATTTACTAGCTGTGTGACCCTGTGCAAGTGACTTAACCCTGCCTACCATAATTGCCTCATCTGTAAAATGAGCTAGGGAGGGAAATGGCAAACCACTCCAATATCTCTGCCCCTCAAAAGAAAAAAAAAAATGGTGTCACAAAAAGTCAGATATAACTGAATCGACTAAACAAATGTATGAATATACAGGGCATCCCAAAAGTTCCATTTAAGCTTATTAAAGCACATGTGTGCTTGTGTGTGTGTGTGTATGTGTGTGCACATGATTCACCTCGGATTCAATTAAACGTTTAGTAATTAGGACATGAAGGATCATGGTTTAGTGGGAAGAGAGTTGGTCTTAAAGCCAGGATGAGAAAGTCCCCAATTCCACTTGTAAGGCAAACAAGTTGTGTGACCCTGGGCAAGACCCTTGACCTCTTAGTGTATGAAACAGCTCTTAAGATAGCTTCTTAAAATGGAATCAGGAGGATATATGAACTTGGATGAGAAACTTATATCTATTTTTCAGTATAATTGCTGTCCTTTATAATCCTATATATTTTACTTTAGGCATTCATAAGTATTGCTCTGTGAAGGAATCCTCAGGGTTCACCAGACTTTCAAAGGGATCAACGACACAGAAAAGGTTAAAAACCCCAGCTCTAAGACCCTTAGCTGCAGAGAGGATGCTGACCTGGTTTGACAGAGAAAGTTCCTCTCCTGGAGCTCCTCATGCCATTGAAATCACAGGCTCAATGTCTGTCCTTGTCTTCATGCAAGATAATGTGTTAGACCAAGCACAAAACTATCAATTAGATTTAAATTATTTTGGAAATTTCCTCATCCTCCTGGAAAATAGGTAGCTTCTGCACTGACCATTCTCAGAATTATACAGCACAGAAGCACCAAGCTTAAAAAACGGGAATCAAATGTAGTTAAACATAACCTTGATTAACAAATCTTGTTATTCATGGATGACAGCTCAGTTAATAAGTGTTTCTGGCTTGGATGCTGAACTGGAGGTTAATGGAGAAGAGGAAGCAATTGTAGACTTGAGAATTTGGAGGCAAACACACTCCACAAGCCAAAAGGCATGAAGAGAATCGGGAGCAGTTAGTTGGCTGTAGCAATTCAGGTGTTCTCCTTCACTAGTGAAGAGTTACTATGAAAGAACATTAGCTTAGATGAAAATTGTTTCATATATATCCATTCTGCTCACTACCTATCATCGTCATTTAGAAGACTGACATTCATTATGGAAAAAGTGCTTTTCATTATCAATAATAAAAAGGCAAAAAGAGTCTGCTAACCATCATAATTTAGTTTTGTAGAACAAACGTATGTTTGCTATATTTGACCTAAGTCACTTTTAGCCAATAAATATAAAAATATTATTATTCAAATGTTAAATATATGGAACCTCAACGGGACTTTGGTGTGAGTCTTAAGAGTGATGGTATTTAAATGTTGTTCTATACATTTGTCCTTAAAGGACGTTATATTATATTGAAGAATCTGAAGCTCTATTCCATTCCTCAAGGACTTTTCTCCTCCTTGGTCACTGATACAAGTAAATGTTTTTTTAACTTGAACTTATAATCAAAATCAAGAATGAAAATAAGTAGATGGCTAAAGGAACTGAATTATTATATACAGCTATCTCTAAATGGGTTATATAAATACTAGAACTAGAGGGAGTTTGAACCCTATCCTTTTCCTTCTTGTTGCTTAGGGGTGGGGCTATGTGGGAAGGAGAGATTTCTACAACATGTGACTATGAAATAGTTCTGATACCCAAAAACCAAAGCAAGGTGGTGATTTTATCACAGATTGTGGCCTAGCTATGTCATGGGTCGTGTGGTTCAGCATGTGAACAGGAAGGTGAGAATTGGTGAACTTTTGCCTCAGTTGTGCCGTCCATCAGAAAACAAATGGACCAAAACAACTTGTACAGCTGTATATGGAGGCGAATGGATGAATACCTCTCACACAGAGGCTTTTGTGTCCTGAACATGATCTAGCATTATGATGGGATGCACTAGGCCTCAGCTTTGCAGCAAATTACTAACCCATTATCACACTAGAACACAAGATCGTTTATCTTCTAATTCAGAGTGTCACCTGTTCTTCATTTACCAGTCAATAACCATTAATTATTCTCAGTGGAAATTTAAACAAAGTTTTTCCCCTATGTGAAAACCAGCAAACCATTCAGTAATGACAAATAAATCTGGAGTTGTGTATCCCTCTCTCTCATTCCTAGCCTGACGTCTGGTACAATATGAACTTTAAAGGAAATGCCTAGAAATTGATAGGTCAAAGGCCTCAAATAGTCTGATGGAAAAATAAAGATTCTTGGCACTTATCGTAGTGAAAGTGAGACTTTTCTACAATGATACATTTCTGTCTGGCTGACAAAAGCAGTACCAGTAGAAAATGTGTGCCTGGCATTTAAAGTCATCTGTAACTGTTGACTTGATTTTATCTAATTTAAAAATTAGTAACAAACATTATTTACAGGAACAAATGTTATTTTTCCTCCTTTTTTTTAGTAGACCTTTGGTTTTTTTTTTCATTTAACTGTTTACGGGATTTCTTTTGCCACGTGGTTTTCTATCATTCTAACATTATCCAGTATTTGAAAAGAAAAGAAAAAGCAAACCAAGGGATACATAAAGCTTTATCTGAATTTCTTTCAATTGCGATAATTATAAATTTAAGAATAGTGACTTTTAATTATAACTGCTTATCCTCTTTCATCTGATGCTACAGAAATATGTCAATATAAATTCTGTTTATATTTATAAATTTTGTTCCAAATCATGATTTATTATTTTCTTACCACTTCTGAAAGCCTTTAATGAATTAAACATCTTAAATGTCAGAGAACTGGTTTGGGGTTTAGGTTGTGGGGCGGAGGGAAGCGGGGTGGTGTTGTTAGTCAGGTAAGGTCAATTGATTAGAGAGAATATGGCCCAACATAACCAATGGTCTGAATTCATATTTCTCCACAACCGTCTTTCCAATATTCTCTATACTCAAAAGGTACAGGATGAAAGGAGGTAGTTATATCTGTTCAAATGTGAATGTACTACCATTTTTCACAAGAAATATAGTTCAAGGTTCATTTTCCAACAGTACTAGGTTGTTTTAGACTGTATTCTGTTTTATCCTATTCTTCTTCATCATCATCATCATTCAGTCATTTCTGACTCTTTGTGACCCTATGAATCATAGCATACAGGTCCTCCTAACCTCTACTGTCTCTCAAAGTCTGTCCAAGTTCATGTTGCTTGTTTCCATTCATCAATCTATGCACCGCTTTGATCTATGCATTAGTTCGATCTATCTCATCCTCCAGTTCCCTTTTTATTTTGCCTTCAATCATTCCCAACATCACAGTCTTTTCTAACAAATCCCATCTTCTCATTATATAGCCAAAATATTTAAAATTAAATTTTATGTTTATTTTTAGTTTACATCATCCCTTTCCACAAGATTTTGAGTTAAATTTTCTCCCTGTCTTTCTCCTACCCACCACCCCAAAACAGAGATCCCACTGAATACCCCCTCCCCCAATCTGCTCTTTTCTATATCCTCCCCCATCCCCCTTCCAACTTTCCAGTAGGGCAAGATGGATGTCCATACCCCAGTGCCTGTATATCTTATTTCCCAGTTGCATGTAAATAATAATAATAATGTTTTTAAACATTTGATTTTAAAACTTTGAATTCCAGATTCTTTCCCTTCCTCCCTCATCACCCACCCTTACTGGGAAGATAAGCAGTTCAATGTAGGTTGCATGTGTGTAGCTATGCAAAACATTTCCATGGTGGATATATTGTTAAAGACTGACTATATTTCCCTCCATCCTATCCCACCCCACAACTTGTTCTATTCTCTACTTTGACCTTGTCCTTTTACAAAAGTGTGTGCTTCTAACTACCCTCCCCCCAACCTGCTCTCCCCTTCATCATCCCCCCCCCTCTCATCCCCTTCACCCCAATCTCCTGTAGGGCAAGATACCCAATTTAGTGTGTATGTCATTCCCTCCCTAAGCCAAATTCAGTGAGAGTAAGGTTGACCCATTATGTTTTGCCTTCCTGTTCTTCCCCTCCATTGCAACAGTTATCCCTTGCCTCTTCTATGTGAGATAATTTACCCCATTCTGTCTCTCCCCATCTC
>CM053594.1:127153190-127286106 GCA_028646575.1 Pseudocheirus occidentalis | reverse complement strand
CATCTCTCAATTTCACCTTTTAAATATCATCTCTTCCTATTCAATTGATCCTGTGACCTCTGTCTATGTATAGCTGTATATATATATGTATATATATATACACTCACATATGTATTTATATGTACATATACCCTCCTATATAGACATATATGTGTGTATACACATATATATCCTTCAACTATTCTCATACTGAGAAAAGTTTCATAAGTTACAATGATCATTTTTCCATGTAGTAATGTACATAGTTCAAACTTTGATAAGTTCCTATGATTTCTTTTCCCTGTTTAACTTCTCATACCTCTTGTATTTAATTGTCAAATTTTCTATTTAACTCTGTTTTTTTCATTAAGAATGCTTGAAAGTCCTCCATTTCATTAAATGACCATATTTTCCCTTGAAACATTATTTTCTGTTTTGCTAGGTAGGTGGTTTTTGGTTTTAATCCTAGCTCCTTTGATCTCCAGCATATCATATTCCCAGCCCTTTGATCCCTTAATGTAGAAGCTGCTAGATCCTGTGTTATCCTGATTGTATTTCGAAAATATTTAAACTGTTTCTTCTTGGCTGCTTGTAAGATTTTCTCCTTGATTTGAGAACTCTAGAACCTGGTATAATATTCCTAGGAGTTTTCTTTTCAAGATCTTTTTCAAGAGGTGATCAGCAAATTCTTTCAAGTTCTATTTTGCCCTGTGGTTCTAAAATATCAGGGAAATTTTCCTTGAGAATTTCTTGAAAGATGATTTCTAGGTTATTTTTTTGATCATGACTTTCAGGTAGTCCAATAATTTTTAAACTGCCTCTCTGGATCTATTTTCCAGGTCAGTGGTTTTTCCAATAAGATATTTTACATTGCCTTCTATTTTTTTATTTGTTTGGATCTGTTTAATAGTATCTTGATTTCTCATAAAGTCATTAGCTTCCATTTGCTGCACTCTAATTCTGAAGGAATTATTCTCTTCAGTGAGCTTTAGAAATTCTTTATCCATCTGGCAAATTTGGCTTTTTAAGGCATTTTTCTCCTTCTTGGCTTTTTGGGCCTCTTTTGCCATTTGAGTTACTCGATTTTTTAAGGTGCTATTTTTTTCATTCAGGTTCATTCACATTTCTCTTCCCAATTTTTCCTCCACTTTTCTTACTTGATTTTCAAAATCCTTCTTGAACTCTTCCATGGCCTGTAATCAGTTCATATTTTTCTTGGAAGCTTTTGGTGCAGGAGTTCTGACTTCATTGTCTTCCTGCCATTCCATACTTTGATCCTTTTTGTCCTCCAAAAGGGAATCTAAAATTGGATTGCTGTGCTTGCTTTGCTTCCTTTGCTTGCCACTCATGCTGCCACTCAATTACTTGACTTTTGAGTTCTTTGCCACAGTAGAATTCTGTTTCCAGAGATGAGGGCTTTGTCCCAAATCGCTGGGGTTTTCACAGCTGCTGGAGTTATTAGGAGGGTGCTGTCTCTACAGCCCTCACCAGCTTTGGTTCACTGGTCACATACCTCAGAACTACCACCTAAGACCACAATCCAGATTTTGGCAGGTTAAAGCAAGAGCAATTACCTTCTGAATGGTTGCTTGGCCCCCTACAATCTGCAGGCCAGGATCCCTGAAGCAGCCACGTGAAGGCAGCTGCATGGCTGCCACCTCTGCTGCTTCTTGCTACAGGGGCAGAGGTCAGACCAGGCCCCATCCCCCCAGTTCCAGTAGAGTTCTACACAGACCTTTTACTTTATCTTTGGCATTTATGGACTGATATTTCTGGCAATCACCACAGCTGCTGGTGATCCCCTCTCCTGAAGTCTGCTCCACCCACTGCTTGTTGGGGCTGCCCTGGGGCTAAAACCACAGGCTCACACAGGGCTGGGCTTGTCTCCCAGCACTCTGCAAGGGACCCTTCCTGCCAGCCTGCCAGGCTAACTTCAGTGGGAGATTTGTTTCTCTCTGTCACTTCGTGGGTTCCGTAGCTCTAAAATTTGTTTAGAGTCATATTTTATAGGTGTTTGAGGTGGTTATGGGGGGAACTCATAGTTTTCCTGCTTCTATGCTGCCATCTTGCCTCCACCCCCAGAGACAGACTTTGTAAGACTGGACAGTTGAGTTAGTTCTTATTAAGAACATATTTCTCTGGGTAAAAGGTACTTCTATTCAGGAAGCAAATTAATGATCTTAAGTTATGAGAGGATGGGCTACTCATGTACCTAGAAAAAGGGATAACTGGTGAGCCATCTTTATATTCCAACGGTATCCTCAAGATATCAAGAGAGAGTAACAAAAGCTCTTAGCAAGTTGGGTGAACCCTTTATGGCAAATCTATGGGAGGACCAAGCTATGAGTTTCATGGCATGGGATGGTGTGGAAGGGCGGAAACATGCATTTTTGGAGAGAACATTCACATTAATGAGATCACCGATATTGTGAGTAGAGTATAACTGCAATTAACTAGAAGATGAGATTTATTCAATAGTGTCACTGAAGAGCTACCTCTTATGAGGAAAGCTGATTGACACCAGGGAAGACAGATGTTTTATAGCTGGATTTCACCCAGAAACTTGTCCTTCTTTCATTTGGATCATTTCACTGGATAATTTCATGAGTTATCTTTTTTAGCTATAACAGCTATGAAAAGCAATTATTGAGACAATCTGAACTCATAATCAGACATTCAAATAACTGTATTAAAAGGTGTTAAATCAAGATTTAAAAGTGTACATTCAATAACATTAATAATATTTTGGAGCAAAAAAGTTTTTGTACAGTTAATGAAATTATTTTAAAAATATTTAACATTCAACTTAAGTGATAAATATTTCTATTTTTGTGAGCTTTATAATATAAACAATCATTAGTATAGTACATGTATTTAATTTATAAACAAATAAATATACACATATTGATATGGTATGCTGAAAAGGGCACATAATCTAAAAGGTTTGGAAACAACCACTCTAGATGGTGTTGACTTCTGAAAATATCTAAGATTCATGGCTGTCCTTGATATTTTCAAAGATAATTCATAATTAATATCCTATAAACAATTAGTACATCTACTGTACTAATGATTATGTACATTATAAAGCTTACAGAAGGGGACTCACCAAAAGTTCTTATGCCACAATGGATAACAGGAGATTACAAAAGAGTTTCTGGTGTTGTGCATAATGCCCCCGGAAATCTTCACTATATGCTTTCTGGTAGGCAATGATAAGTTCAACTTAGGAATAGCAATGTCCCTGAAACCTCCAGATTAGCTGTATAACCCTGAGCAAGTCACTGAACTGTGTTTGCCTCAGTTTCCCCATCTGTCAAATGAGCTGGACAAGGCAATGGCAAACCACTCCATTACCTTTGCCAGGCAAATCCCAAATGGGACCACAAGGGAGTCAGACAATTAACAAAATAATAAATTAAGTGATTTGTTGCAATTGTCACTGACATGTAAATGCTCACACTGCTTGCTCCAGCATACCCCTGGACTTTTCCAACTAGGTTTCAGCTGAAACCTTCCATATGTGTTGTCACTAGGATGTGAGCTCCTTGGGAGTGGGGATTGTCTTTTCTGTTTGTACTCCAGAGCTTAGCGAAGTGCTTTGCACATAGCCCTTAATAAATGCTTGCTTACTTCATTTATTTGTGATATAGGGCATCATAAAAACAAATAATTTCAATAAAATAACAGTAAAATAATTTTAAAAGATAAAATTCTAGTCTTAAGTCTCTTATATTCTGTCATTACCTGTTCTTTGTTCTAAGGCACTGTGGCATGTACATTTCTCCTAGAAAGATTTCTGTAGATATTTTAAAGATTCTAAAGAACGGAAATGGGAAGGGAAAAAAAAACCCTACAGTCTTTCCTCACCAAAACAATATTTTATAAGAGCACAGTCATATTAATGTAAACCACTGAAGATTGTGAAGGAAGAAACAACAGCACATATTGTTTAATAAGCAATATAGACTGCACTTCCTTTCTACCAAACTGTTCATTTAGTGTTATCTGAATGACTAACTGATGCTTTATCTACATAATAATAGCTGATATTTCTATAGCAATTTTATATTCAGTATTTCATGATGTATTACACATTTTATATATTACCTAATACATAATATATAGATATACACAAAGAGATTAGTAAGAAACTCTCATTTTCCATTCTTTTATGCCCTATTCCATCCAGCCAGAGATCACTTACTATCTGCCTATGAACTCCAGATTTGGCAAGTTTGTGGATGAGGCTCTGACCTCAGAGGAAGCAGAGGAAAGTTCCTAGGCTGATGCAAAGGTAATTAAGGCCTTTCACAAAATTTTAAGTTCTTATGTGGTATACAAACCTTGGCTGATGAGTTTGCAGCCACCTTTACAGCATCACTGATCAGCTGGTTGCTTCAGGACCAGCAGACCACCCACATGGCAGCATCTTTCAGCACACAGCTCTGCACTTATATACTCAGACACATGTCTCTGAATGCTGCCTATCAGCAAAATGAACTTATAGCCACTAGAAGAACATAACTTCTTCCATAAAACTACATAAAACACAAGGAATGTCTAGGGAATATAGAACTGAATTGTAATGTAAGGCACCAAAGAAGTAACAGAGAGATACTGAAGAGTGAAGTGGGAACTGTGAGGAATAGATTTGTAAGAAGGAAGAATTAGTAAATGTGTTTGAATACGACAAAATACACGAATGATCATTTTCAACAGGGCTGGAGAAGGGATGGTACTATACATGAGGTTTCAGGTAGCAATTTCTATTTGAATTTTAAAAATGTTTTATCTTAAATTTCAAACTTTTACTGAAGTACACAGATATAACAATTCTAGATTAAGAAGTTAGACAATCCTAAAGATGGAGAAGCTGAGGTAATGGATTTCTATAGTTCATCCAGTGAGAGTTTATGAAACAGATTTCAACTTCCCTGATTTAATCATGAGGATACAGAATATCTTCCATTTATGTGTGAAATGCTATCCATTTTAGATCATAAACTCTGAAGGTGTGGGTTAGGTCTGTTCAGTGTGCTGGGTGCAGTACTCAGCACTACATACTGAGAGAGCTTATTAAATTATTTTAGAAGATGATAATATATGCCACAAAGGCATGTAAATGTATATAAAACATGCATAAACATAAAAGAATGAATAAACATAAGAATGTTTTGTAAGGGAGGGGGTCATTATAAAACTGAGTACTACCTGTCTCATGATAGATAAAATAGGAGCTGATTATTTCTACACAATTATGAAATGACTATAATTTTCTTTAGTGACAATAACACTTAAGTAACACAGCTGCTGTTGCTTCATCTTGTAACTTCGAAGTGAAGTTCTGTTTATAACCCCCTTTAACAATGTGCTGTGAAAGTTTTACCCCTTCCCCTCCATCCCCAGGAAACCAAATGGCTCAAGGAATGGCTACTGGAATGTGGAAACTTTCACTTTCGCTACAATTGAAATCTTGTCCCCCACCACCCTGCCTCTCTTCCACTCCCCACCCCTTAAACTACCTGCCAGGAGCTTGGTTGCCAACAATTTACTCTTCACTTCTCCCAGGTGTTCTCAATTACCTGTTCACACCAATACGGTCCAGACCAGTGGTATTAAATTCAAACAGAAGAGACTGCCCAGCTACTACTTATTGACTTAGATAACCACAAGTTAACACTATCTATGTTGTACTATATTTTTATGTACTTTGTTAAACATTTCCCAATTACATTTTAATTTGGTTTATGCTTAGTTTGGGAGTTTTGCAGGCCCTTTGTGGCCAACAGGTCTCTAGTATGACATCTCTGGTCTACAGAAGCCAGGTTAAGATTTATACCTATGTCAAACAGAGCCTGGCATGGGGAAGAAGTTGGTATCAAGGTTCTGTTTGATGTTGGCACCCAACCACTTTTGTTTGGCTTCCTCAATCCCTTCAAACCATATCTCTTTGCCTGGGTTCCCAGATCCTGTAGTTTCCTGGGATTTTGGAATCTGTGACTACTCTGACCTCCAAAACAGTGTGATCCCTTAAGCTTTACCTAATGATTACCTGGTTCTGACCAATATCTTCTTCCCATTCTGGACTTCCCATTTGGTTATGGATTCCTTGAACAGTTTTTTAGCCTGGCCTGCTCCAAAAAGCCTATCCTACCCCTTGCTAAATATCCCAGCTTTGGTGCTGAGCTTCCAGTTACTACTTTTATCATTGTTTTCACCAATGGCAAGCATTAGAATTAGGAATTAGTATCTGTATTGGTTTTTTCTAATGGCTAGGGATACTTAGAGACTGAAGATTCTGAAATATGGCTAAAACCTACATGCCCCCTTCCACCACTAGCAAACAGCTGTTTATCTTTGGCACCTTTTTGAATTCACAGGAAATTGGTTCTCTTGTTTCCTTTCTTTACTCCCCTCAAGATAAGATTCTGCTTCCCTGGCCTTCCTTCCTGGGACTGGATCTATATTCTCTCTTTCCTCCCCAACCCCCAAACATCTGACCAGAGGAAGAATAGGCACATACTCTTTGTTCCCCACTGCCCCTTCCAGACCATACAGCTGACATCGTCACTCGACAACCTTTCTTCCTTTGAAGTCTGCTCCATATGTCACCCGAAGTCATCTGTCATTCTTACTAGCAAAGCAATCAGAAAGATAGGAGAAAAACCAGGTGTGAGCAGCATCATGAAAACCTATAGCAGAGAGAGCATCCAGGAGAAGAGTGTAATCAATGATTTTTCTCACTATAAAAGAAACCAAAAATTGCAGTTGAATGGAAGGATGGCTCACAGATTCTCTTCAGAGAGGCAAATTAAGGAGCTGGCAGAATTGGTTTTGTCATTTAACCAAACGAGAAATATTTCATAGATCATATTATAGTGCTCATGATAAACATTTGCAAAAAGTCTACCATGAACACCGTGAAGACAACTGCAGCTTATTTGCCAAGACTTTTTGAAGATAAGGAGGTTGAGAAATTTTCCAAAGACTCGGTTTAAATTAACAAGCTTGATGACCTTAATGCAAAAGTTATAGGACAGAATCATTAAAAATATGGTGGAAAACATAGTGCAAGATTGAGAAATAAAAGAAAACAAAGTTTATGGACTACAAAGACATCTTACTACTACATATCATGGATACTTAAAAATGAGAGTTTGGAGGGTATGGACTTGGTGAGTACCAAGTAACTAAAAAGATTAAATGTACTAACTGGAAATGACTGGTGATTGATTTAGAGTCATTGAAGTAACTAAAAAGATTAAATGTACTAACTGGAAATGACTGGTGATTGATTTAGAGTCATTTCTGAATCAACTATCTGTATATAGTCAGACAATGGATTTATCAGCGTTAAGGGAAAAATCAGTGGGAATAGTAAGTTGTTTATAGTAGATTTGCAGTTTCATGTATAATCATCTTTTTTATTGTACTATGTTGCAGAAATGCTTGCTTTATTCCATAAAAGTAAACAGAAAAACAGTACCTCTTTAGGTATCAAAATATTGGATATGACATGCAATGGAAGCAACTCCAACATGACATTCACATTATCTATTGATACTCATATATGGGAAATGAATAAAGGAATAGATATCAATGAGGTTCATCACTACAGGTCATAGAAGTTTGACTGATGTAAATTGATTGTCACTATGAGGCCAATGACTTAGAAATCAGAAATATTTGATCTCTTTGCTAAGCAGAGAGAGATGTGAACTAAAGGCTGAAGTGCTTTAGAATATAAACTGACATATCATTCCATAACACCAGAAGAAGAGGCGGTGATAAAAACACATTTATAGAAAATCTGGTGATAAGACTCAGTTAAGCCAGATCATTCCAGGAACCCTTAAGGAGGAGGCAAAAGGAGAGAACAAACAAAAACAAATGGTAAGACTCTATTAAGATTTCTGTAATAAACTATTTCCTTTATAACTGACAGTGAAGCCACCGCATTTGGAATAACACTATATTATTCCCCAAAGTGCTGAATGATGAAATAGAATGGTATGAAATAAAACAAATATGGAAAGAATATCTGATACTAAATTAAGTCTAAACAGAGAAGGGCCATTGAGAAGGGTACACAATTTTGATGGCATGAAGGATCAGTTCTTACAGTAGCTTATAGGAGTTTATCAAATGCTTATTAAAAAACCCCAACAAGGTCATTATTTTCAGTGATTTTTTTTCAGTTGTGTCCAACACTTCATGATCCCATTTGAGATTTTCTTGGTAGAGATACTGAAGTTTGCCATTTACTTTTCCAACTCATTTGATAGATGAAGAAACTGAGGCAAACAGGGTAAAGTGATTTGTCCAGGGTCAAACAACTAATAAGTGTATGAGGTCAGATTTGAACTCAGGAAGATGAATCTTCCTGACTCAAGCCCAGGCGCTCTATCCACTGCACAATCTGGCTGCCCTATGGATATCATTACTATAGCAAAAGGTGACTCAGAAAGTATCAGTAACTCCAAATTTGTATTCCGACTTTCTCATCATTACAAGATCTTTCTAAGAATTTGTTACACACATATCATAGGCAGCTATGACCAATAAATGAAAAAGGAAAAGGAAAGTTTTCACAAATGATATTCTGTGTTAGACCATGTCATCACACTCATACAACTGACCTCAAAGGGCAGAAAAGACAAGATTCTACTGTGTTTATTATACATTAATTGGACTAACACTAGTTACTACTTTCATGGAAGATGTTAATCAGATTTCAAATGGAAGAGGAATGGTGAGATTTTTCAGGTGCTGACTGTTTGCAGGTGGCATTATACTAATTTCATGGAGCCCCTAAATGGTGTATCCAATTCTCAAGAGAAGTAAGACTTGCTATTTACACTTGAGAAATCGAGCAGATAAAAAATGTCCATTGACCTGACTATGATATGCAATTAGATAATCCATAGAATCTATCCATTAATCCATATAACATAGACAGATAATGCAGATGGACAACCAAATAGGTTCAAAATAAGAAGAAGGAAAAAACCAAGACAGATTGCAGCATTCTGGAAATTGTGCAATGCTTTTAATGAACCCCCAAACAGAAACCTAAATTTTTGTCACTAATATTCTTCTTGCAATTCTATATAATTTCAAATCATGGAACACCACAGATTCCAAGGAATTGAAATTACAGATCACCTCCAGGGCATGATGGACACATATGGGTATAAAGAGGCTACAGAATAAGACCAATGAAGAACTGCAAGCAAGAATTGGCATAATAGATGTCATCAAAAGATATAGGGCCATAAAAGGATGAAGTCATGTAACAAAAAGGAGCATGGACAATGTGTGACATTTGATCAGCCCCCCCCCCCCGCCTTGTGGATGGTAGGACACTTCATCACACAGTGTCCTAGGAGGTGAATGGGTTGTTATCTCTATTTTTGAAGGGAATATTAAAGAAGTATTGTTAGTGCTAGAGCTCTATTTTCAGTGTAAAGTGGTCTTAATAAAACCACCATTTATAAAATTGCTTCTCTGGGAAATACGTTCCAAGTTCCAAAAAATGAACTTATGGACAAATTTTTGGAACAAAACTGTTCATACACTGGGAACAGGCTGTACAATATTTTCCTACTTGTCTAATGACCTTCACCCCACCCACTAATAAAAACATACACAGACATGCACCTCAGTAGCAGTGCCAGATAATCTCTTTGCTTCTAGTAGTCTTCCTTTGAAGTGGATTCGGAAGGACGCATGGGCCATCTTTTGGACATTTATTTACATCTTAGGAGTGGCTCATTCAAAAGGTTTAAGCTCTCTTAAAATATGATTTGTTCCAAATTCCACACTAACCAAATCGGAATTTCAATGAAAAGTCACTTTCCAACTCTATACTTTCAATGTTCAATAGACTTTAACAAAACTCAATTTAGTTCCCCCTCTTTTATGGTTGCATTCTATCAGTATGAGCATCATATAAGTTTTGTAACTCAGTGAGGTTATCTTCTTTCTTTCTGCTTTGGGTGATATTTCATTGTAAACTTTCTCTTTTCATAATCATTTCCTAGAGACTAAATTTGTAACAACCCTGCCAGAAGCAGGTAGGAATAGGAAGTCACTTTCAATTGACAAAATATTTTCTCATTTATAATGCACCACTCTACATCTAAGGATAGAGGGAAAAGAACTCTTGTTCTAAGAAATGTTCATTATAAAGTCCTTCCCAAACAATCAACAAACCAAAACCTATTTCTCCAGATTTTAGCTACAGTTTGGAAAAATTTAATTCACTCAAATTTTGAAATCTCGAATAGCCTCCTTCTAAAGGACAAGGAGTTAAAGATAAATGCTGAAGGCAAATACTTTTTCCCTGATTCTCTGTAGCTATGGATGAAATCCCACTGACTGACACCCAAAGGAAAAATAAAGGAGCTCAAAAGAAATGAAATATTTTAAAGTTCTCATGTGTGTAAAACTTTCAAAACATCTTACAAAAGATGTCATTGAAAAGGTGTGTAATTAAAAAAATCAATAGCAGAAGAATGAAAATTTAAATATAAAAACCTTCTAAATAAGTTTCAATTGCCTAACATTTCTCAAAAATAGCTGATGATACATTAAAAAAATTTTTGTCTCAATTTACAAAATATAAGCAGTATTATCTAGATAGACTTTAAAGGTCAAGTTCTGAAGCACAACCTTCCTTGTTAACACAACACAACATTTTTCACATTCATTTCATGTGAATGAACAATGTCCTTATTGTTCCACCAACACTAATTTAGTGTTGTATTTTTTTGCGTGTGTCAATGAGTGTCAAAATATTGTTCTTTTAATACATGAAAGTATTTGCATAGAGCTTCATTACTGATCTTTAGATGTTAGCCAGAGGCAAAATAAAACAGTGGAGCTCTGGTTGAGAAATCTCACCAGCAATGAAAAGTAAGAGGCTTAAATATAGTCAGCCTTTCTGCCAAGATTTTTCCCCCTTCAAGTACACAATGGTTTATTTACCCAGCAAGTGGCAAAATTAAAAGTAATGCCTGAGACAATAAAGCTATTTCACTTAGGAGATACAAGAAAAAGGGATAAATAATTGATTCCATTTTGTTAAGCATAAAACAGAAAAGTGTTCAAGGAGGAAAATAAAAACTAAGAATAGGAAGTCTCAACATCCTAACAAGAGTTAAAAAATAACCTAATTGAAAGCGAAAGGAAAAAGCCATGACTGAGATTGGGAGGACTGGAAGTTCATTCATCAATGAACTGAGAAGCACATGGGTAATTGCTATTAAGTTGTGCTTTTCTTCATCGAGCTGACAAATACACAATCTCTTTGAATTGTTTGCCTTTATCCCAACTAGAAAGAAGCCTGAAGCAAAAAGCCAGATTTTCTCACACTCTTCACACAAGTTTCTAAAACCAGGTATTTGACTCAGTTCCCAATCTTTTTCCCCCTCCCCAGAATTAATTCTTTTGCTATTTTGGTACGACGTGAAAAGACAATATGGTCCTTCACAAAAGTGACAGTCTCCAGCTGATGTGATTACTCATCATGAAACTAAAGGGTTGTACCCAGGTTGCGGTCAGGAAAGAGCAGTCCCAGAGATGGGTGCCAGAGAAGGACTAGTAAAGGCCATGCTCTCACCACAAGAAACCAGACCAGACTTTCAAGTCAAGTGTTGGCTTGTAGACATACGAGTTAATCAGCAATGAAATAATCATCACAATGTACTTATTGATCACACAGTGTTTATGATGCAACTTTTGGCTTGGAGAAAGATTCAAGTTTCATTCCTTCTGATTCTCTTTTCATAGAGTATGTACAATGGTATTCATGAAAAGAAAGATGTGAATCACACTTGTGATTTTAATCTTCTTGGGAAACCCTTAAGTTTTCTGGGACTTTCAATGAAAAATTAAGGGAACTGATGCCTTGGTTGTTTAAAGATAGCCATTAGGTTTTTGGTTTTTTTCCCCAAAGAATACAACTATGAGTTCTCTCATCTCAGCAGGTGTTTTAAAAAGCATACACACTGAAGAAATCAGGCCTGACAAAAAAAAATAAAAATGATACAAAAAGGTGCTTTGCTTTAGTACTAATAAATGCTTTCTCTTTTTTGACACTATAGTTGATTTTGATATTTTTTATTTTTAAATTGGACTTTCTAATCATCTCAAGGTCAAAGAAATGACCAGTAAATTTTCTCAAGGTCAAAGAAATGACCAGTAAACTAAGTTATAATTCATCTCCTCCATTATGATTTTGCAATGGAAACAATTGTTATATGTGACTCCCAGATGAGGAAATTCTTTCTACCAATGCATGTCAATACCTTCTATGCAATTTTCAGGGTTCAGAGGACTGCATAGAGCCCTGAGGGGTTAAGTAACTTTCCTAGAGTTAGACAGAATGTGTGAGAGGCAGGATTTGAACTTAGGTTTTTCTGCCTTTAAGGCCAGTTCTTAATCCGCTAAATTATGATGCTAAGGAAATAGTTGCTATACTTCAAATTTTCATTAAAATTAATTATCCACACATATGACACTCTCTAATCTATGATTAATCTTTGTTTCCTGTTTCCAAATAAACTCTCTCTAGTTCTGTGGAAAATAAAATAGAAGGATAGGTTGATGTGCGTTGCCAGCAACCAAGGAAAATATTCCACTAGGCTACTGGATAAGGGTGAATGATTCAGGGAATTGAGCATGGACTATGAATCCTTTCACTTCTTATTCTGAAACTCAGGTTTTATCTAATATTTCTCATCTGAGGCAGAAACTTGAAAACAAGCTGCTAGCACTAATTAAAGTGGGAAGGACCACTTTCCAGTAATCAACTGCTCACCTTTAGGGTGATAAATTAACTCTCTTAGGACACAAGGTTACCATTTAGAAAATTAAGTGTTCTAGTGCATTCAAATGACAATCTCTATTCTCAAAGAGTTAATTCATGACCAAAAGATAAGCAGTTTATTTCTAATGCACTTAATTTGCTCTTGACCAAGGTCACAGGATCATAGGATTTAGAGGTGAGAGGGATGTGAGAGACCATGTTGGCTAATATTATTAGATGGGGAAACTGAGGCCCAGAGAGGTTTACTTGCCCTAAGTCAGCTGCAGAGCTGAGATATGAACGCAGGTTCTTTGATCCCCAAACCAACGGCTCTCTTCCCAGCACTCTGTCTACAACACTTGACTTCATGTCTACAGATGGCAAAAAGCATGTCATTTGGAATAGGGCTTTATTATTGTGATAGCAAGATGACCATTCCTTTTCTTACTTTTCCCTTTAAGTTTATCAATACATTTACCATTGACTGCTACAAAAACAGGCATTTTTGAGTGTTTGGGTTTTTCTAAATAGTGAAAAACAGTCAACAAATCCGTAGGGCAACAGTGGGATCTTTAACTTATGGTGATAGGGACTTTACTAATACAATTTACTAAAAAATGTTAAGGCATAAGATGTCAGTTTCTTATAATATTCCATGGCTGTTGGCATCACGTCACTCTAGCCCCTTTTAATTCTTTCTACATATTTTTTTTAAAGTCCAAGGAGAAGGAACTCTGAGTTATTTCAAGGTTCCACAGTAGAGATGAGGAAAAGTAAAACTGCTGACCTATCTGTCCAGAACAGATAGTGCCCCCTACCACTGGCATACTGCTTTCTAGATAATCTGGGAGAAAGCATGCCATCTGTTGAATTTGTCACATACATTTCTGCAATATTTACTTATCCCCAGGAGGCTGGGCGTTCAAATACAAACTGACAACTCAACACTGCTCAATCTAAGATACTTGTTGGGATTATAGGACAAAATACTACGGCATTACCTTCTCATGCTAAACTTTCCACAGCATTATTAATCATGAACTACAATTTTTGAGTATAGAATGTGGTATGAAGGGGAAGGGACCCCAAATACACACACTCCACTGATCTGGTTTCCCAGCAATAAATTCCGTGCTGTTATTTAAGTTCTATCCTTTCAATAATCACATGGGTTCTTTTATACATTCTGTAGCACAATGTATTTACAATCAGAGAAATGTGGGTGTGAGATTGTATAAGAATATATTTATTCAAAGCAAGAAGTGTGATAGGCAGCCATCTGAGAAGAGCTTTAGTTTCTTTGTTCCAAAGAATAGGCAGACCTTGGTTGTCACATAAAATTACTTAGACTTCTTGACAAACTGATCATTGAACACACACGTACTATATGAGGAATAATAACCTAAGTAGAATGGTAACTGAGGTGTGAACACAAATATCAAATGGTAGTCTTAAAAAGTTTTTCCACAGATCATTAGGTAGTGATTGTGCTTTTTAAAAGCTGAAATTTAGATTAAGTTGGAAGTATAATAATGATAATGAGTGTACCATCCCTTTATTCAGCATCATTTTTCTAATCAACTGAAATGTTGCATTTGACTGTTTCCAAACTTCACTGTTTTGTTTGGCACAAAATACTTCCTCTCCACCCCTTTCTCTTCATAGTGCTAGTGATACTGTTGAGAAGAAGGTAATATGGAAAGCTGACCCATTCACAGCTGATCAGGGAGGCTTTGATCTGGAAAATTTCTCATTACATAACAGAAACCAGGGGTTTAGCCAAGGGTGGACCCAGATTTCACAGGAAGACCAGGTCTTTCCCAAATACAGCAGTTTATGGCAAATGGAGTCCATGTAAAGTTCAGGTAAAGGATATTTGCAATCTTTCTTTTTTAGAGTTAATTTTATCATTTTCTTTTACAGATGGAGAAACTGAGACCCAGTAGGATTGACCTTCAGAATGGTCACACAGTGACAGACTGAGGAACAGAAGCCAGATTTCCTGATTCCTTTGCCAGTTTTCCACCTAATCTACCCTGTCTAAATGAAATAGTTGAAGCTTAGTTTTGATAAGCGGTTCCATAAAAACATGTCCTATGCCAGATTTTCTCCAGTACCCAAGACTCCCTGGTAAAAGTAAGCTAAATACTTGGTGTAATTTTAACTCTTTCAGGCCTTTAGAGGACCCAATTGAGTGAAGTGGCAATGTCTGGAAAAGGCCTACATATGGGGTGATACTATGAACTCACAGCAAAGCCTTATCTAAGGCAACTATCCCCATCCCTTCCCCCAAATTTTCCTATATTTGTATTATTTAGGGAAGCCTCATCCCATAGGAAATGCTCAAAAAGAATCTTCCTTTATGTTTTAAACCTCTCAGCTTTCCTTATCACTCTTTAAAGTCAGCTTCATTCTGAATATGCTTAATATAAAATAGTGTGTTGAAGTATGTAAAACAGTATCGAGCTTCACAGTAAAGTGAACTTATCTGTGAGGTGGATGATGCAAGTACTATCGTATTCTATAGAGATGAAAAGACCATGGTTCAGAGTTTTTTTTGACTTGTCCTAGTTAAAGTCAGTGGTGGAATATGAATCTAGAACTTTCTGATTCTAGGTCTAAAACAAAATATATCAGCAGATCATTATTTGTTTTTCAGGAAGATAACTTTTACAAGATGATTCAGTGCAGAGTTTCTTCAAATATGGAAATCAGCATCTCCTAGTGCACAGAAGTATTTGATTCTATCACTAATTTTCTGATACAGAGGCTGGGGTAGGCAAAGCAGAAGATTAATCAGAAATAAAAGTAAAACCTTTTACCAACTCTAATGTAGAATTATTTCAAAAATGGGATTTGATTTATGGAAATTCATATCTGATTGAAATAAATTCAATTTATGTATAACTTTTAGGAAAGCTAGCTGTTTGAAAAACAAAGCAAGATTCAAGCTATATTTTGTAGTAAGTCTGAATGAAATTTCACTGTTTAAATGGCATAAGAAGCAAAATAACTGTTCTCTACCCCACTGAATTTCCTATTTTTCTGAGATTGTGAGAAATAAAGTCAAGAAGTTACCATCCTTCTTTAATCATGACCTATGAAAGGTCCTTAAAATTAAGTATTCATCCTTATCAACAGAAATGTGATATGAATACAAATATGAAATGTATCTTCTTAGATTTATTCACAGATACTATTTGATAATATCACTGTTTTCTTAGCTTTTTCAGAAATTCTTCACTTATAAATTCTAAAACACAGAAGGAGGATGACTAAGAAGCAGAAAAAATACATTGCCTAAATTAGAAAATATATAAATGCATGGATAGGTAGGAAGCATTATTTGTAAAACAGCTATAATAAATGCATTATAATTTGCCTTAAGAGGGATATGAAGTTTGAAAAGTTAAATCTTTTCCTAAAACCATTAGGAAGACCATTGCTTGGGAAATGACCCACATTTTTTCAATTCTGTTTTGGGCTTTTAAAATGAAGACCACAGTCTGTCCTCAGACAAATATAAAGATGGAAAATGTTTGAGCCAGACCTCCCTTGAATTCCTCTTCTTCTAGCTGCCACCTCTTCTCAGTCCCCAGATTGACCTCTGAGTCAAGCCAGATGGGACTAGTGGAGAGATAGATGTCAAGGAAGTGCCGAAAAGGTGACTTGAGTCTCTGGCAGCTAGTCTGGAGTTAGTTTCTATGCAAAATCTCTGGGGACCACTGCTTTGCAATTTCTCAGGAATGTTTAATTCTCCTCATCCCTTCACTGAATCTTTCTCTGGAGGGGTCATGGAGGCCTGTGACATCCCCGCAGGGCACTGCCTAACTAAATTAGCATGAGATAACTTTGGACTCTCTTCCAAACAAGAAAATACAAGGGAGAGAATTTCATTAAAAGCAGAAGACTAGGTGATCCAAGTTAATCCCAGCTCTAAGCTGCTGTAGAAATGCTCCATGTTTATATTTTGACTCTACTTGTTACAGAGTTTGCTGGCTATAATAGCGGCTATGTTAAGTGTACAACTTGACCTCAGATGACCAAATCTTAGTTTCATAATAAAGTCAAAAAGTGGGTTTGGTAATTTTAAAGCAGACGTTCAGTTTGTTTAAGTGGTTATAGTAATAAGAAGCAAAATCCAGAAACCAAAAATAAACATTTCAATACTTTACTCTTTAAATGAACTTTGAAAATCAGGAAACAGGAATTTAACAGGTAATATGAGTCATTAACCATACATATTCATACACGCATGTATGCCTAATATAAATTTTGTAGGGAACATAGTGTCATAGAGATATGCTTCCTAACTTATCTTCAAATACCCTAATTTATACAATGTAAGCTATAGCAAATACTTTTATCAAGAATTTAATGAAAACTATGTCTATTTGTATATATGCATATATATTCTCCATACAAGTGAAACATTATAAAAATTCATAGTCAAACATATTTTGGTGTTTCTGTGTTCCAATGCAGAAACTATACTAGTGAATGAATGAATGAATGAATGAATGAAGATTGTTGGCAGTTCAGTGTGACTGCAACTCTGGACATTTGAAATTAAATTTGTTTATCTGTATACAAACTTTATTCTAATTGTGAAATGGAAACTTTATTAAAAATGCAATCATGTTTCACTCATGCGTGTGGACATTATTTAAGATGGAAAGATTTTAACTTTTTAACCTCCAACTTTTTCATTTTTGTACCTTTGAGAAGTACACATTTTAGGTTCTCTCTCTGTATATATGCAAAACTACACATATGCCAATATGTATATATGTGGGTATACATATACATGCCACACACATACACGTATGTACCTTGAAATGAAAACCAAAAAAACAAACCCAGGATGAACTGAAGATTTTACTTTATGTACTGTATCATCCTACTCCTCTGACAAAGATTTGAAGTAGCCTGTGGATTTTGAGTTTATGAGAATTTAAATCAGGTGTATGCCTGAAAATTCCTTGAATTTTCTGTTATTCTCCATCTCTCTCATTTCCCGTCAGGAGTTATCTGACTATTGAGCAAATTAGAAACTGCTAATATGCAAGGATATGTGCTAAAAAATGGAATTTCAATGTACTCCTAGAGAAAGATGACATGCATAGTGAGCAGAACGTTGACACACGCTAGTAGAACAGCAAGTCATTATAGTTGAACCCAGATATTTCTCCATCTATACTTTCTTGCATTTGAAACTAATGACTGGCATTTGCAAGATGGCTGGCTGAAATTGAGGGCAATATGTGGCCATGGATCAGGCTGGAGTTAACTAGTCCATATGGGGATTGAACCTATGACCTTGTCCTCATTAGAACCATGCTCTAATTGAGTTAACTGGTCCAGACACACATGCATTGAAACATACGTCATCAGTTTCCCTATGCTAATAAAACTTTAAACTGCTGAAGAGAAAGTGAACTTTATGCTAAAACACAAGAAAGGGAATTAGCATCCACTCTATAAGTAGTCTGATACCAGAAGAAGAAATCTTTTAGCAAGTAATTTCAAAGAACTAGTTGCCAGTACTATGGTTCAACTACTCTCCTAGCATGGGCATAAGTTTCTTAACCCGTCAGAGTACCTCCTCCTCCCCCCTTTTTTCCTATACTGTTAGTCGCAATCTACATGAGTATGAACTTCACTTATAAAATGTATAAAAATCTAAAATACAGCAGGTAAATCCAACTTGTTGTAAGCATTTCCTCTTTTGTTACGAGCTCTGAGAAAAATAAAGCATGTTGTGGTGACCGCCAACCATAAAATTATTTTCATTGCTACTTCATAACTGTAATTTTGCTCCTGTTATGAATTGTAATGTAAATATCTGATATGCAGGATGTATTTAGATTGAACATAACCCACAGATTGAGAACCGCTGTATCTAAGCACTAGGATACTATGACTCTATGATAATTGAATATAAGCTTCTTAAGGACTAGGATTTATTTTCATCTTGTATCCCTAGAGCCTAGCACGGTACCTCCTAGGAGCTCATATCTATTAGTAGTTCTATGTACTAAAATATTTCTGTAAAATAAAAAATTAAACGGGAGGCTTTCAAAGTTATTTCTCTTTTCAATGCTCTGATTGAGTACACTGTTCTGGTTCTGCTCTTTTTACTCTGCAGTGGTTCATACAAATCTTTCTGAGTTTCCCTGACACCATCCATGTAGTCATTTTTATAATGCTTTGAACTTTGTTCAGCCATTCCTTAGTTTGTAGGCATTTTCTTAATTTCCAGTTCTTTCCTACAACAACAAAAGCTGCTTTAAATATTTTTATACATTTAGGTGTTTTCCCTCTTGCTTTGGTCTCTATGGGGTCTAGACCCGGATCAGACTTCACAGTTTAGTGACATTGCTTTCCTCATCAGGAAGACTAACGGTACACAGCTTCTCTAATGGCACAGCGATGTACCTGTCTCTCCAGAGGCCTCCAACAGTCATTCTCCATTTTTTATATCTTTGCAATGCTGTTTCTTAAAGGCAGGGTAATAACACCAAATCACAACCTAACCATGACTCTTAACCGCTGGACTCTCTCCCTTTTTCACTTGCATTTCTGCACTGGGCTACCTCATGAAAGAATGGGTTTCACAGGAGTAGAAGCATCCAAACAGATACTAAATGAACGCTTGTTGGGGATGTTGTAGAAGGAGTTTGTGGGAATCAGTGAAAAGGGTGTGGGCTTGTGTCAACTATAAGATCCTTCTAAGGCTTCTAAGGCAACCTTGCTAATGCCGCAACCCTTTAAGAATGAAACCTTGAATTTGTACCTCTGACTCTTTTATATTCTTTTACAGCCTTTCTGATGAAATAACATCAGTCTTTTTTTTTCCAAAAGATTTGACTTAGATTTATTATACTTTGTTTTTATATATTACTTATATCTAGATTGTAAGCTTCATGAAACCAGGAACCAGGTCTCATGAATTTTTGTATTCCCCCAGTCTAAGAATGGTGCCTCTCACAAAGTGTGCATTCAGATGTCTGTTGAATGAATTGATGAGTGAAAAATAGAAAAATCCCCCCTTTCTTTTCCTCCCAAATAATTAAACAGATGTTAATAAAATATTTGAAAATGACTACATGGATGGTGTCAGGGAAACTCAGAAAGATTTGTATGAACCACTGCAGAGTAAAAAGAGCAGAACCAGAACAGTGTACTCAATCAGAGCTTTGAAAAGAGAAATAACTTTGAAAGCCTCCTGTTTAATTTTGGGCCTAATCCACTGTCAATTCGTACCATTTGTACCAGACACACAAACAATACACAGAGATGGACAAGCTCTTTAGGTTGTCCATTGAATGGTATGTCATCATCTAGACTGGGGGTGGGGAACCCATGGCCACATGTGACCTTCTAAGTTGTTGGGTGCAGCCTTACAATGGAGTCCAAGTTTTACAGAGCAAGTCCTTTTATTAAGGGAATTTGTTTGGTGAAGTTTGGTCAAAGGGCTGCATTGAGAACCTAGAGGGCCACATATGGCCTCAAGGCCAAAGGATCTAGACAATAAGTAATCTTTTCATCTTTTTAATTTTTCCTCCAAAGATAGTCATGTCAAACTTTTAAAAGTGGTGAAAGTAGGCTTTCACCTTCAACTTAGATATTATGTTAGGTTTCCTCCATGTCTGACAAGTGTATAATATCACACTATGTTAATAGCAGAGGATCAATGAATAAGTTTTTATCTATGTTGTCATATCTTTAAAGGATTCATGAATAGTTCTAATGTATGCAAGGGAGACACCTTGTCGGGAGGGAGCTTGTAAGGGGGCATTTTGTTTTCCTGAAAAATGTAGTTATGAGATGGAGATCAGCATTTAAAGTGTTCACGATAATACCTTACTTGTAGGTAAAAGTTTGTTTCACAGGTAAAAAAAACCTTTGTCTTTCAGAACTATGATAGGACTATAATTTTCAACAAATACAGAATTTATTTGAGTCTATTTTGTTTCTCAACTTTCTTCCTGGATCCCCATTTAGTCTGTACATATATTATATGCACATAATTGTTTGCATGTTGTCTCCCTCAATAAAAGAGAATTTCTTGAGAGCACTATTTTGCATTTCTCTGTATGGCCAATGCGTAACACATACTGTCTGGGACATAGTGAGAGTTTAATAAATGCTCCTGAGTCAAATTATTTTTTAATAGTCAATAAATAATAGAGTATGGTTTTATATTCTCTCCAGCTTTTTTAAATTGTACAATGCTAAATATGTGGTATGCTATGTAATATCTTTTGTGAAAACCTGCCTCTTCCCAACTAATAAGGATGCCCATTGAGGATGCCCTGATGTTTGTGTAGATGATTATTATAAAGAAACACAAGAAAATAGACGTGTAGCCTTTTCCCAGTCCTCATCTTTCTTGATTTCTGTAGTCTGAAGCTGCTGACTCACCCTTCTTCCCTGCTGTAACGCTCTTCTCTCTAGGTTTCCATGAGGTTTTACTGCTCTTTAGGTTCTCCTCCTACCCAACTCCTCCATCATGTCTCTTCTGCTGTTTCTATTCTGGGCTCTCTTCTCTATTCTATCTTAATTGGCGATCTCATCAGCTCCCACTGAATTACCATCTCCATGCTGATGATTCTCAAATTTATCTTTCTTGTTCTACACTCTATGCTAACCTTCAATCTTGTATCTCCAAACACCTTTCATACATCTTTAACTAGATGTCCCACAGACATCTTAAAATTACTGTCTAAAACAGAATTTATTTACTGTGGAAACACAATCAGGATAACCCTGGATCTGGCAGCTTCTACATTAAGGGATTGAAGGGCCTGGAATATGATATTCTGGAGAGCAAGAGAGATGGGATTAAAACCAAGAATCACCGACCCAGCAAAACTAAGTATAATGTTCCAGGGGAAAATATGGTCATTCAGTGAGGTGGAGGACTTTTAAACATTCTTGAAGAAAAAACCAGAACTGAATAGAAAATTTGACATTCAAATACAAGAAGCATGAGAAGGTAAACATGGAAAAGAAGTCATAGGGAACTTATCAAAGTTGAACTATCTACATGTCAACATGGAAAAATTGTAACTTATGAAACTTTTCTCAGTATGAGGATAGGTGAAAGGAATATAAATGTGTGTGTGTATATATGTATACATACACATATGTCTATATAGGAAGGTATATATGCATATGAATACATGTGAGTGTGTGTGTGTATATATATATATGTATACATAGACAGAGGGCGCAAAATCAATTTAATAGGATGGGATAATATTTTAAAAGGTGAAACTCAGAGGTGGGAGAGGAACAGTATGAGAGGAGATAGGGAGAGACAGAATGGGGTTAATCCTCTCATATAGAAGAGGCAAGGGATAATTGTTACAATGGAGGGGAAGAACAGGAAGGCAAAAGGCAATGGGTCAACCTTACTGTTATTGAAGTTGGCTTAGGGAAGGAATGACATACATTCTAAATTGGGTATCTTGGCCTACAGGATAGTAGGGGGAAGGGGACGAGAGGGAAGAGGATGGAGGGGAGGGTAGGTTGTAGGGGAGGGTTGTTAGAAGCATACATTTTTGTAAAGGGACAGGGACAAAGTAGAGAACAGAACAAGTGGGGGGTGGAATAGGTAGGAGGGAAATATACAGGTACTGGGGTAGGGAGATCCATCTCGCCCTACCGGAAAGTCAGAGGGGCGACGGGGGAGGATATAGGAGAGACCTGATTGGGGGATGGGGTATACAGTGGGATTGCTCTTTTGGGGTGGTGACTAGGGAAAAGACGGGGAGAAAATTTGTAAATCAAAATCTCATGGAAATGAATGACGTAAACCAAAAATAAACAAAAGTTAAGAGGAAAAAAAACAGAATTCATTGTCTTTTTTCCTAAGCCTTACCCCACTACTACCTTCACTATTACGGTAAAAGGCAACACCATTCCTCCCTTCAGGGTCACAACACAGGAGTCATCCTGAATGCCTCACTGTCTCTCACCGCACCCTCACACCCCCCCCCCCATATCCAGGCTATTACGAAGGCTTCTTGATTTCACCTTTGCAACATCTCTCAAATACACCTCCTTCTCTTCTTTGACACAGCCACTACTCTAGTATACTCCTCATCACCTCAGGCTTTAATTTGTACAATACTGGTGGGTCCAATAATTGGTGGGTCCATTTGCCTCAAGAGTCTCCCTACCTACTCTAATCCATCCTTCATTCAGCCACTAGTGATTTTCCTCAAATACAGGTCCTATCATGTCATGTCCCTACTCAAAGAACTCCAGTGGCTTCTTGCTTCCAGGATCAAACACAAAATACTCGTTTGGATATTCAAAGCCCTTTATGACCTTGCCACCTCCTATCTACCCAGCCTGCTTATGCCTCACTCCTGACAAACACTCTTCCTTCAAGCGACACTGGCCTCCCGGCTGTTCCACAAACAAAATACTCCATCTCTTGTTTCCAGGCATGTTCTCTGATTGTTCCCATGCCTGGAACACTCTCCTCTGCTCTAACTACTGACTTCCTGGCTTCCTTCAAGTCCCAAATAAAATTCCACTTTTTATTGGAAGCCTTCCCTAAGCACTCCTAATTTCATTGTTTTCCACTTGTTAATTATTTCCTGTTTATCCTGTATATGGCATATTACATATATTTGTTTACATGTTGTTTACCCCATTAGATTGAAAGCTCCCTGAAGGAGGGATTGTCTTTTGCCTCTTTTTTTTTTTAATTCTCAGCACTCAACCCAATGTCTGGCACATAGTAGGTGCTTATTAATTTATTGACTGATCTTCAACTAGATCATGCATGATTGTTCACTGTGGATGTCTGATAGAGCCCTTTTCTCTCCTTCCGCTATTCTATTCACTATTCTATTCAACAATGAGTTGATCTCATCACCTACCATGGGTCCAAATACCATCTCTATTCAGATGATTCTCAGATCTACTTATTTAGCCCTAATCTCTATCCTAACGTCCAACCTTGTATTTCCAGTTGCCCATCAGACATTTCAAACTAGATGTCTTAGATATACTTTAAATGTAACATGTCCAAAACTGAAGTAATACTCTTTCCCCTCCAAATCCTCTTCTTTTCCTAACTTTCTTATCGTTGCTCATCACCATCTTCCCAGTCACCTAGCCTTATATTGTAGATGTCATTCTGGACGCCTCACTTCTCTTCCCCTGTATCCAATCTCTTGTCAAGTCCTGTTGATTCTACCTTTGTAACATTTCTTTAAATGATCCTCTCTGCTACCACCTTGACGTGGGCCATCACGTGATGATGCTCACACCTAGACTGCTGCAATAGCATGCTGGCTGATCTTAGTGCCTCAACTTTCCCCCTACTCCAGGTCACCTCCATTCCCTGTCAAAGTGATTTTCCTAAATTTGACTGTGTTACATTCACTGAACTCCAGTGGTTCGGTAGTAGTCAGAAATTAAATATAAAGTACTTTGATTTTAATGTCCTTTTCCCCTCTTACTTTCCTAATCTTCTTACATCTTACTCCCTTCTGTGTACTCTTCCTCATGTAAGACAAGTGTTCTCTTAACTCCATGCATTTTCACAGACTGTCCCTCACGTCTGGAATTCTCTCTCCTCATCTCTACCTTCTGACTTCCTTCAAGTCCTAAATAAAATCCCACCTTCTACAAGAAGCCTGATCCCCATTACTGGTAGTATATTTCCTTAGTGATGATTGTATATGATTGTTTTCAGACTGTCTCCACTATTACATTTTAAGATCCTTGAGGACATAGTTTGTCTTTATTTTTGCCTTTCTTTGTCTTCCCAGCAACTGGCACAGTGCCTGGCACACAGGGGACACTTAAGAAGTACTTTTTGGTTTGACTTAAGTCTTTGTATACTTGGTTTAGATTAGCTGCATTTTCCATCTTTGCTCTGTTTAGAGCTAGACTACATAGTGCATGAAGAGGATTGATGTGTAATAAGCCTAGAAGGGTAAGCTGGAGCTCAGTATGGAAGCACTTTAAATGCCATTTATCCAAACCAATGGGCAAACTAGATGTCTTAGAGATACTTTAATGTAACACGTTCAAAACTGAAGTAATACTCTTTCCCCTCCATTGTTGAAATGAGAAATGAGCTTCTTGAACGAGGAAGTGAACACTTCAGGAATATCATTTTGGCAGCTATGTGGGGATGGATTGGAGAAGGGCAAGGCAACCAATTAGGAAACAATTATGATAGTTTAGGTAAAAGGCAATAATGAGAGTCCTGGTGCCTCACTCACCCTATGTATTCAATTATTTACCAAATTTTGTCCTTTTTACCTCCACTATATCTCACAGTCATTTCTCCAATCACATTGCTCAATTATAGCTCAATACTTCATTATCTTTTCTCCAGATTATTGAAATCACATACTCATGTTGGTAGACATGTTGAATGGCAAAATCAGAATCTTTCCCTAAAATATCAGAATTCAAGATCTAACCTGAGTATATGAAATTTAATAGGGATAACAGTAAAGATTAGGACCAATAGGCAAAAGTTTCAGGGAAGAAGATTTTTAGCATGACACAAGGAAGAACTTCCTAAAAACTATAAAAATGTACAAAATTCAAATGGACTGACTTTTGAGTTAATGAATTCTTCATCACTTGAAATGTTCAAGCAGAGGTGTCCAGGATATTGCAGAGAAGATTTATATATCCTTTGACAGTTACCTAAATTACTTCTAAAGTCCTTTTAAGAGTATATCATAGAATGTTGCACTTAGATCATGTATTACAAGCATTTAAATGGATTTATGGTCCCATCAGTGCAAATCACAATTCATTCACAAGTATGTGGTTTGCTTTGAGAACTGTAGAGTGCTATTATTCTTCGTACCTGTGCATTCTATAAGATTCTTATTATCTCCCTCTTTCTATAAACGGCTCCTAGATGATAGGCCAGCGTTAGGGGGAGGGAGCAATAGAGAATGGATGAGACCTGCCACTCTCAACATCACAGGAATACCAGTGTAGCACTGAAGTTGTCCATCTGTTATTCACTTTTACTAAATTACTGACCCATCTCCTTTTCCAATCATATATATCTTTGATTATATGTTTTATAACCAGATCAGAAAAAGGAAAACAAAATTCTGAGAGTTGTGAATATGGACTAAAGGGTAAGAGGAGAGATTCTTACATCTCAGGGAAGATGAAGAACAGAAGTGAAGCTTTCTATTGAGCATGAAAATTCTTGGCTCAATTCAATCCGACAAGTACAATTAAGTACTTACTATCTTAAGTACCACATATTGTGTTCTGAGCTCTAGGGATACAAAAACAAATAAAGAAGTTTAAAAAATATAAGGACAACAGTCCTCATAACTAGGCTTACATGAAAGGCTAGAATTACAGTGACTTGAAAAAGGAAATATGTTGTTAGTACATGTTATCTTTGCATGATCTCCAGAAACTTATGCTACTGTTGGCTCACGTCATAGAAAACTACAAAGATAAAAAATGGCTTGAAGAGAACCACTGAAGCCTTGAAGCTTTTCTTTTTCTTTTTCTGGACAGTCCATGGAAAGGGTAACATATTTTGTTATGCAGCATTCATTTGTAAAGTATGAAGAGAAGGTTCAATGTCAAAATGCTCCCCATATCTTTCTTTTATTCCATCAGGAAAAAAGGCAAGTACTAATTTAAAATATTAATTTTAAAAAAGGAAGTGTTAGAGTAATTAAGGGTAAGAAACTCTCTTTGACTAACATGAGCAATTTTCTAAGACTTAAATGTTGAGGATCTGGTCTACCTATTCTGAGACCATTTTTAGAAACCTCACTTTTAAAACTACTTAAAACTCTAAGAGAAAAAAAATAAATGAAAGTTTGTATAGAAGATCAAAGAAAATGCATACTTTTTCCAAGGATGGCATTGTCCTCTCCTAGATGTTTAATTGATTAGCCAACAGACCAGAGGTTCTCAGTGTGTGGGTTATATTCAATTTGTAACAATGAAAATACATGCTGCATATCAGATAGTTACATTCTGATTCATAACAGTAGCAAAATTACAGTGATGAAGTAGCAACGAAAATAATTTTATGGTTGGGGGTCACCACAACATGAGGAACTGTATTAAAGGGTCTCAGCATTAGGAAAGTTGAGAATCACTGCAATAGACAAAAATGTAAAGGAATAAGCCAAATACTGAAAGAACTGACTATATCATAAGTAAACTGAGAGGGCCTTTGAAAATATAGTGAAGACTATGGGAAAGAGTTTTAGGTGGAAACAGTTGCTAAGATGTCATCATGGCACAACAGATAAAAGCTAGAAATGCAAACAGTCTTGGTATTTTTTATTTTTTCTTAGCTGCACCACAAGTGGCAACTTGTTAGAATCAACTAGTTTCTTAAAAGCAATGATCAAAAACACTAACTCTGGGTTAATGTTTAATTTTTTAAATGTTTAACCTGGAATATATTTCTAAGAGGAAGAAGGTAAGGTAAAAAAGATCACACACAGAAGCAGTTGGTCTTCATTAAAACAATTAACTGGCGGGGTCAAATACTGAAAAAAAACCCCAAAAAACCTGACATTCACTGTCCTTTGTGAACAATGATTTCTGAACACAACTGCAAACTTTAGACTTAAACTACAAACCTAAAGTATACTTCAAAGGCAAATGATTCTCTCATCACAGAAAGATTAAGTTATCTCAATGAGTAATTCTGAAAAAGAGCTAACTACAAAGGAGTAAAACTAAAGCATTAGTTACATGATTTCTACGACAGTTAGAATAATTAGAAAAACTTTAGAGACCTTCTCATCTCTGTGCTTTAATGAGATTGTATCATTCAGAAGTGATAATATGATGATTTACTTGGGTTCAGTAAGATTCTTCTTTGCTGTTATGCTATTCATTAAACAGGAAGAAAAAAGGTAGCTTAGTCAATAGCTAATACCTGTTCAGGAGAAAGTTCTAAACCACCCCACTCTCTTTTAACACTGTTATAACTTATAGATTCAGAACTGGAAGAGACTGTAGAGGCTGACTTCAACCATCTTTATTTTACAGATGAGGAAATTGGGTCACAGAGGATTAAGTGACTTGTCTCATTTAGAGTGCAACAGTTTCCAACTACTGGTTATTAACTCATAGCTATAGTAAACATTTTCACAAACGCTGCCCAAGGTCAACTCAATGGCTAGAAGTGGTCCTGTCTAAAGAGGTAAATGACAACACAGTAAAATTTGGTATTTGGTATCCACTTGTTCACTTCCATAAAGTCCTAACTCATGACACAGAAGTGACCTTGGATTCTCAAACACTATGGTATAGGAGTACAAACTGTGGCAGATGCTGCCATGCTAGAAAATCTCCAAACATAGTACTAGAAATGGACTATATCTGCTTCTTGAGTAAGGCTCACCTATCAGAGCACAGTATCCCAAGGGCAAAATGAAATAAATTTCATCACAAAATGGAATAAATTATTACTGATGTGGTAGTCCCATGCAAATCAACAGCCTATATATAAAGATCACAGTCATTACCAAATTAGGGTAAAAATGAACAGAAGATATAATGTTCAATTGGAACAACTATAAATATTGAGCTCTGTAAACAAGCTGTTGACAATGAAAAACAGAACAGACATTGACAGGGACTATCACCATTCAATAAAATGCTATAACAAGGAGACTGAAATGGGCTAGAAACGACCTCAGTCAATAAACACATGATCTTGTTAAAGAGAAATATGGCAGCTGAGGGCAGCTCTGGTTTAAGATAAATTGTCTTGTAAAATCTTACCAAGGTGAAAGATTATGAATAGTATTGCCTCAACAAAACAAGAAGCAGTGGAGAGGAAAAACAGGCTTAAAGAAAGTTTGGTGGGAGATCCAAATAGGCAAATTCATTTGAGAGTGTGGATATTTAAAGGTGAAAACTTGAAGGAAGAGAACAGTCATCTGAAGAAGGGAAAAAGGTTCTCTCAATGATAGTAGAATCAACACATGAGAATTCTATCATCATACTCCATGATCTATTGCCTGTGAAAGTGGAAATAGCACAGAAGGAAACTAGGAAAAGTGGTTAGATTAGACCAAGTATACACTGGGGAGTTCTCTGCTAGAGGCAACACAATTTTTAGACTGTTTAGCAATTAATTTCTAAAGGTATTTGGAAGTAAAGGAGGATACCAGAGGTTGGGCAAGTGAGGGTGAGGGTGGGAATCATAGATTTTAAAATGATTTCATATTTAATACCAAAAAAGGCAACCATTGGAATACAGTAATGCCATCTCTATGAAATTTTTAAGAATATTTCATATGTATGATGACCATCCTTGATAAACTGGACTCTTCTCAGCAAACATACAGTTAAAAGACAACTCTACAAGTCTCAGAATGGAAGGAAATACCTACACTCAGAGAAAGATCTAGAAAGACCAGAGTTTAAATGGAGACTGAAGCAACATATGCTATTGCTCTTTTCCATGTTTGGTTTTTTTTTCTTTTTTCTTTTCTTTCTTTTCACATTATTCGCTCCATTGGTTACAATGCTTCTATACAACAAGACTATTGTACAATGTGAAAGTGTTTGCAGATCCCATACATGATTGTATGCCCCCATGGGGAGACGAGGAGAAGAGAGGGGAGAAAATCTGAAACTCAAGTGATTTCGCAAATGAATCTTGTAAACCAAAAGTAAATAAACAAGCCAATAAATAAACAAACAAAAAAACAAACAAATAAGTAAATAAATGACATGTCTGACCAAAAAAAAGAATATTTTGTACATTCATTGAGGACTCCTTTGTTGAAGGTATGAAATAGAAATAGGTAGATTTTCACAAAAGATATTCTAAGCAAGCCACACCTTTCTTTTCACACAAGTAACAGAAAGGTACAAAAGATACAAAAGATACAAGATCTCACTGCATTATTGTTTTGATTATTTTAAAAAACCAATTCATCAACCTTAAAAGCTCCCCTTCAACAAAATATTTCTCATACATATTAAAATCATATGAGTCCATGAAAGATGTTACAACAGAGACAACTTAGTTAAACAATCCTGATTTTTACTTTCAAGTGAGGCATAAAACAGGGAGATATACATATCAAAATCTTTCATCATTGTGAGAAGTTCAGCACAGAATCTAAATTGAAGAGGGACTTCCTATACATAGTGAAGCTCTCCAAATGCTCCTGTTCCCAAAAGACATTGTGTTTACTATACCAAGTACCACGATATTGTACTTTACTATACATGTAGGAAAAAAGGAGTGAATAAAGAATGTATATTGTTTAATTAGTCAATAAGCATTTATCAATTGCTAGGCACTATATCATCCTGACCATGATATACAGCTGGATAGATAACCCGTAGATTGATCCATCAGTACCTATATTTTGGTGTGATATTGAACGTATATAGTGAGTTAGAACTAGAGTTTAATAAGAGGAAAGTGAATTGGATTGCTTTTGAGAAATTGCATAGTGCTTTTAGTGACTCATCCCTTAAACATAACCCTCCTCTAGCCAACCCCTGAAACAAAAGTCATAGTTTAACAACACCTTCTAGTGATGCTGCACAGCTTTGAGTCACAAACAACCACAATCTTCAAAGTCTATCAAAGACTTAAAGTTGAGGGTCACACAAAGGGCAGTAGAGAGGTAAAAGGCTGGCCTGAGCAGTACATCACAGCAAAATGTTATCAGAAACTTGTCTAACTAAGTAAAAAGTGGGTCAATCACATAGTGAGACAGAGATAACCAATGGCCTTCATGCTCCAGTGCATTAGAGAAAGGCCATGAGATTTAGAAGCAGGTCTCTGGCATGTTAAGTGGGGAGTCCATATATGATTTATGGAAGGACAAGAACAAGAGTTGAATGTGAAAGGAATGCAATCTGCATATTGGTGGAGGGCATATCCATACTAATGAGATCACAGATTCGTAGGAATAAAGTATGGAAGTACACCATCCATTCGTTTTGTCTTCTATTCTTTCAGCAAACATCCATGAAACGACCAGAGTATGTTGGATACTAGGTCAGAACTGGAGAAGATGCAAACTGGAGAGAAGACAAAGTCCCAGAGGGGATAATGACATATATAGGTAAGTATAAAAAATAGAATATGAAAAATACATTTTCAAGGTGTCCAAAAAGTGAAATCCAAGAGGGAAAAGGTTGTTACTGACATGGAGGAAGTCAAGGTAAAAGTCATAGAAAAGGTATAACTTGAGTAGAGTTTTGTAATGAATGGGTAAAAATTCAAAGAATCAAATAATCTGAGTTTGAAAGATCATCTAGTTTATCCCTCTACAACATATCCGAGAAATGGCCATAAAACTTTCATTGGGGCTCTGTGAATAAGAGTACCGACCCTGGAGTCAGGTGGACTTGAGTTCAAATTTGACCTCAGACACAACACAAAAAACTAGCCCTGTGATCTTGGGCAAGTCACTTAACCCCAATTGCCCTACCTTCCCTCTCCCCTCCAAAAAGCAAAAAACAAACAAAAAACAAAACAAAACAAAACTTTCATTGGAAGAGCTCTAGTAAGGAGGAATCTATGTCTCTCATGAGACAGTCTATTTTACTTTGGGACTACCCTTCTGGTTAATGAATTTAGTCTTCTTTGAGCTTAAATTTCCTATCTTTGTAACTTCTATTCATATCTACTATTTGTAACTACTGGAGCTAAGAACAAGTTTAATCTCCCTACTATCTGAAAGGTTAAAAAAAAAATGAAAAGAGTCAGGTCCTTTCCAGTTTTCTGTTTCATAGGCTAAATTTTCTTCATTTTTATCATCACCTGATATGTTCTTTTATCTTCTGATAAATCTATTCTGATGAGGCTCTCCTCTAGACTTATTCTAATATGTTAATTATTTCCCCCTAAAATTTTACTTATTTTCAACAATCATTTTTTGAAAATTCTGAGTCCCAAATTTTCTTCCTTTTTTCTGTCTTTCCCTCACTCA
The DNA here is from genome assembly GCA_028646575.1 of Pseudocheirus occidentalis. Classification (NCBI taxonomy): domain Eukaryota; kingdom Metazoa; phylum Chordata; class Mammalia; order Diprotodontia; family Pseudocheiridae; genus Pseudocheirus; species Pseudocheirus occidentalis. The sequence goes on along the minus strand of CM053594.1, from coordinate 127,254,351 downwards.
TTAAGAAGGCAAGCAATATGATATTAATTATACATGTGAAGTCATATAAAACATATTTCCATTTTATCTGTGTAACCAAAAAAAACAATAAAAAGCAAGGAGCATAAAGAAAGTGGAAAAGGTAGGCTTCAAGCTGTACTCTAGAAGTTCATCACAGTTCTCTTTCTGAAGGTGGATAGCATTTTTCATCAGGTGTCCTTTGGAATTTTCTTGGATCACTGTCTTTCACAGTTAATCATCTTCAACTATTTCTCAAAGTCTTTCTAAATTCATGTATCCATCTTATCTTCGGTCATTCCCTTTTCCTTTTTTCTCTAATCTTTCCCAATATGAGAGTCTTTTCCAATGAATCTCATCTTCTTACTATGTAGACAAAGTATGTAAGCTTCAGCTTTAGTATTTGACCTTCTGGAAAAATAACATAAATTATTTTCTTTAAGTATTGAGTAATTTCACTTCCTTGCTGTTCAAGGGCCTCTTAAAAGTCTCAACAGCATAACATGAAAACGTTGAATCTGCAGCGCGCAGCTTTCTTTATAGCCCAACTCTCACAACCATACATTGTTACTGGAAAGACCAAAGCTTTGCCTATATGCCCCTTTGTGTACAAGGTAATGTCTCTGTTTTTTAGTAGTAGACTGTCCAGATTTGCCATAGCTTTCCTTCCACAGAGCAAACATCTTTTAATTGCATGTTTGCAATGATCATTTACGTTGATCTTCGAGCCCAGTAATGTAAAATCTGATACTGCTTCCATTTCTTCTCCCTCTATTTGCTAGGAAGTGATGGGACCAAGTTGCAAGATCTTAGTTGCTTTGTTTTTGTTTTCCCTTGGATGTTAAGCTTCAAGCTAGCATTTTATACTATCTTCTTTCACCTTCATCAAGAGGCTTCTTAATTCCTCTTCACTTTTTGCTATCAGAGCACCTCCCTAAGACTGTAGATCTTTCTCCTAGCAACTTTAATTTTAGTTTTTGATTCATCCAGCTGACATTTTGCATGATGTATTTCACATATAAGTTTAATTAGTAAGGTAACATCATATAACCTTGTCATAATACTTTTCTAGTCTTAAAAAAAATGTGTTGTTCTATGTTTGGTTCTAGCCATTACTACTTTTTTTTTCTTTTTGCAGGGGGAAGGCAGGCAAGTGACTTGCCCAAGGTCACACAGCTACTAAGTGTTAAGTGTCTGAGGATGGATTTGAACTCAGGTCCTCCTGACTCCAGGGCTGGTGCTCTATTCATTGTGCCACCTAGCGGCCCCTAGCCATTACTTCTGGGCCTGCATATGGATTCCTCAGGAAACAATTGAGATTGATCTGGTACTCCCATCTCTTTGAGAACTTGCCACATTTTGTCATGATCCAGATAGTCAAAGGTTTTAAAGTAGTCAATGAAGCAGAAGTAGATTTTTTTTTTCCTGGAACTCCCTTGCTTTCTCCACAATTCAGCAAATATTTACAATTTGGTGTCTAGTTCTGTTTCTTTGAAAATCAATCTGTTCTTCTCATAATTCTCTGTTAACATATTGCTGGAGCCTAGCTTGAAAAATCTTAAGCATTAGCTTGTTAGCTCATGAAATGAGGGCAACTGTTTAGTAATTTGAAGCTCCCAATCATATATAACAGTTTGTTCAGCCATTTCCCAATTGATAGGCATCACCTTAATTTCCAATTCTTTCCCACAACAAAGAGAACTGCTATAAAAATTTTTGTACATATAGGTCCTTTTTTTTCTTTGAAATTTTTGGAATACAGAACCAGCAGTGGTATTGCTAGGTCAAAGGATGTGCACAGTTTTACAATCCTCTGGGCATAGTTTGAAATTGTTCTTTAGAATAGCTGGACCACTTCACAGTTGCACTAACAATGCATTAGTGTCCCTAAGTTTTCACCTTCCCCCCACCATTTATCCTTTTCCTTTTCTGTCATGTTAGCCAATCTGATAAGCGTGAGATGTTACTTCAGAGTTGTTCTAATTTGCATTTATCTAATTAAAAGTGATTTAGAGCATTTTTTTCCTGTGATTATTGAAAGATTTGATTTCTTCTTCTAAAAACTGCATGTTTATACCCTGGCACAATTTTCTTCTTTAAAATGGCACCAGAACTGAACAAAATACTCCAGATATGGTGTGACCAAGGCAGAAAACAAGGGGAATATCATTTTAGTGATTTTAAGCAGCATGCTTCTGTTAATATAGTTTAAAATTTTGTTAGTCATTCTTGGCTTCCAATTCACACTAACTCATGTTAAATCTTGAAAACCCCAGACTACCTTCAAAATAAATTTTTGTCTAGTCATACATCTTTCATCCAGTACTTATGAAGTTGATTTCTTAAAATCCAATTGTAGAACATTTTAGGTTTATTTAATTTTACTTATTAGATATGTCCCATTCTTTTATGCTGTAAAGGCTTTTTTTTTTGGGGGGGGGAATGCTGTTTGTCCTCCAAAGGGTTATCCCTCCTATTTTCATGTCATTGTCAAATTTGATAAGTGTGTCATTTATTCCTTCAAAGTCATTGATAGAAATGTTGAACAGAGTATGATCAAGGGCACACTCCTTAAAACTTCTCTCTTAAGTCTACATCAATCCATTATTGAATAGAATTTGTATTCAGTGATTAAATCAGTTATAAAGCCACCTAACTGTACCATCATCTGACCTACATATATCTCAATCTTGGTAATATGGAAGCATGAGACTTTAAGAGATTTAAATATACCATATTTCTGGAATTTCTCAGATTTATCAATCTACTATTAGAAAAAAGAAATAAGGTTAGATGAGTATTTCTTTTTTATTTTAATGAAGTTAGACAGAATCTTTGCTAACTGCTTTCCTTTCTAAATGCTCATTAACCCTTTAATTCTAGGAATAGAAGTCAAGTTCATTGGCTAGAGCTTTAAAATTCCATCTTCTTAACTTTTTAAAAATCTAGGATATCCCCATAACTGTAGCATCCATCCTTTCTCTATGATATTTCAAAGAACTGCCAATGTTCCCACCCCTCCCTGGTATTTTAGGGTGGAGTTTGTTGAAGCCTAAGGAAGTGACATTTCTTTGGACAGATTAGAGGCTTTCTTATCATTTTCACATTTTTCTTTTATTTCAACTTTTTCTTCTAGTCTTCTAAGCCCTTGCTAAAGGAGTCGTGACAGGCACTGTAGACTAGAAATAACACTGGAGTCAGGAGGGACTTGAATTCTACCTATTACTTACTGGCTGGGTAAGTAAACTCTTTAAACCTGGTCCTCACAAAGTAAGGTGATATGGAGGACTATACCTAGTTTTCTTCTCCTCCAACAAGAACTCTAGGATGGAGCGGTCATTTATTCCCCAAACTTCCAACATTTCTACTTAAGCATCCTGCTCCTCTTTAGTCAGAATGCCAGTTGGAAGAGCAGCAACTTTCCTCAGTAGCTCCAATTTTTGAAACATGGAATAATCACTAAGGTAAATCCAGAATTTATCATCTGTTAGGCTTTTGGCAGAGCAAGCTGTCTGAGAGATATCTGGATAACTGAAGTTTTCTATCACTGTCAAATCACACTTTCATATTTTAAAAACTCCTTATCTATGTCCTTCTTACAGCAATGCATTTTGTATAATATTCCTACAATAGCATCACTCTTTCTCCCTCCTTTGATCTTTAACCAACCACTCTTCCTGCCATATTTTCCCCTCCAATTAAAATTTTTCTTATCTCTTCTTTATATATAGTGCTATTTGACCACCTATTTTAATTTATTGTACTCTTTGTGAAAGGACATCCTTCCATAGTCACCAGGCCTACTGATGGATTATATGTCTGTTTTCCAAGGGCTACTCTAGCCAAGTTTGGAGAAGTTCATCACCAGGGTGCCGCAGGGTAATGAATTTTTCATCTGCAAATCTACCTCCTAAGCCATGAACTATATAGCAAGAGGGCATGTGAATTATATTAGTGGAAGGATTTCCCACACTGACAAATTGCAGCTCCTTCAAGTATTAAAATGTACTCTTCCACTGCCACACTGCAATCATGACGTGTTTCTATCCCATCAGGTCTCAGTGAAAACTATGCAGGTGAATTTACCTCCTTTCATTAAGAACTCTAATTTATTATCCATACTCCGGGCATTTACTTATAGACACTTAAGTCCATAGATGCTAGCTTTCTTTTTAACCCCAGAGGACAGGACTAATAGCAATAGGCAGAAGCTGAAAACAGAAAATGTGGTCTTGATAGAAGGAGAAAATTCCTAATGAATAGAGCTATCCAAAACTAGTTTCATCTCACTGGAGGTCTTCAAACTTAGGCTGGATAACCAACTGTTAGATATGTTATAAAAGAGATTTATGTTCATATATATATTGGACTAGATGGTCCCTGAGATTCTTTTCAATTGTGGAATTCTCTAATTGTCTCCTATGAATTACTGCTAATCCCTAAGGCCAGTTTTGGTTCTATACTATGCCCTGCATTTTCTATAGTAATAGCTTAATAGATAGAGTGACATTTTTTCCTTTAATATTCATCTTAAGTTTAAAGATTTCTTAATTAAATTTATAAGAATACAGGGAAATCTATTTTTACTTGGTACAAGTACATTCTTGGTCAAGAGCCCATTATTCCTGTGGCTTAAGTTATAGTTTAGAAACTAAAATCCCATTCTCAGAGACCATTTTCTTAGCCATTTGTTCATTCTATAACTCCTCCTTTAGCTTCTGAAGCTTCCACTCTTTACCTGTAGTAGTGATAAAAAAAAAAAATATGACCTCTTTCTCCAGGGACTTTAGCTATTTGCCCAGGACTTCCTATCCCTATTAGTATTTTGCATATTCCTTCCCCTGGCATTGTTTTTACTCACATACATCGTATGAATAGGTAAAGAGGGGAAGAATAAAAATACTTGATATTTATGTAGCTCTTCCAGGGTTGCATTAGTCTAGGCAGGTGGTCATAAGTGACTGATGATAACAGAGAGAAGAAGTGTCAATGAGAACAGCAAGGTTTTAAACACAGGAGACTGGGATGACTGGTAAGTTTAGACTGCTTTCAAGTAGAATGTTTCCTAGTATAAACTGTACTAATATCCGTCTTATGTATTCTAAAAGACAGTAAAAACACATACAGAGATGTAAAAGTTTCAGAGCACTTTACATAAGTTACCTCATGTGAGGTTTTCAACAACATTGTTAAAGTAAATACTATAGGTTTTAGCATCCCCATTGTATAGATAAGGCAAGAGAGGTGGTCAGAGGCAGAATGTGAACCCAGATCTTCAGGATCCCAAGTCCAACACTTTGTCCATTACAATGTACTTCTGAGTTAGGAAGGTAGCATGAGGTCGTGGATAGAGGGCTGTATTTGGAATCAAGAAGTCAGGTTTCAATCTTATCTTAGATATTTGCTAGCGGTATAACCTTGAGGAAGTCACTTAGTTACTCTAATCCTTCTCAGGGAATTGAGGGGATTGAACTCAGTGGCCTCTAAGGTTCCTTCCAACTCTAAACCTCTGAATAATCTCTATAGCTTCCTCATTCTTCTGTTCTGAAATATATATATTAAAGCTATAATTCATTATTCAAGTCACCAGAAAAGTTGTATAAAAGTTCATTTCCTTGAAGTCAGGAGGAAGAATTTAATATGGAAAATAAATGTCTTGTAAAAATATGATCACAGAGGGAGGAAAAAGCAGTATTTAAGGTTCAAATCTTTATTCCTGAGTCAAAAGGTCAAATTATTACACCTACTGTGCATAGTTATAAAGATCTAAAAACTAAGACTCTATGTCTTATAAAATTAGGTCTGTTAAATTACAGCTTCAAAACCAGAAATGAAACCCTTAGAGACCAACATCCGAAATGAACTAATCATTTATACGAAAGTAATTAAGAGACATCTTTAATGAAGATGACACATAGGCTTATTTTTAATTGTTAAATAGCTCTGAGTTAGGAAAGGTATATGTAAGAAAAAAAGGACTAAGCCTTATACTTTCCACCTCCCTTTTTCTTAACTTTCAATGTAGATACAAAATAAAGCACAGTATCTTATCCGGTTTAAAGAGATCCACTGACTTCGTAACTCACTTTGTGGCTTCATCACTCATAGGCTACAGGGCTTAACCTCCCCCTCTTGTGGAAACAACATCCTTGTTTTACAGCATTTATCATCGAATCTTTCTGCATGTATAGAGGACACAGAGAATAATGAGTTGATATGAGATATGGAGTGTGTCCCCCAAGTTAAGGAGAGGCAAGGCCTCAGACGAATTATGAGAACTATTCCTTCACAGCTGCAAATAGTTTAAAACAAAACATTATGCAATCTCTCACTAGGCTATCAAAGTAGACTACGAGTCCATCAGCATCTCCAAATGATGTCTGCATGCATATGTGCAGACACAGACAAACACACACATAAACATACACCAACATTAGATCTCCACTTTTCTCTGAAAGAAATGTGTACAAATGACTCTTCACATTGATAACATATGTGTGGCAAGCAATAATGCTGAAAAAAAAACATGGGCTATCTGGTACCAGTGTAAAAATATTTTAACTAATGTTAAAAAAAAACCCTTCTGAAACCTTCCCTGACTTTTAAAAACTAGCTTTAATAACAGAATCAAAGAATCTCAGAACTAGAAAGGGCTTTAAGAAACCCATAAGCGGGCTCTGATGGGCATACAGTTCCTGACAGAACTAGCATGTTGGCTATGGAAGAATTTCTTTGGAATTGGGGAAATGATGACTCTTTCTTGGCGGTATGTTTGTGGTTGTTTTCTCCATAGGAAGACTGTTTTCTTCCATAAGTCAAATGTGTTAGATATGGCCTCTTGCCAAAAAGCAGCAAGGTCTAGTCACACTCCATTGAATCCAAAAGCTATTGGTCTCCTAAGCTTACAAGGGCAAGGCTTTTCAGAAACGGCTTTATTCTCAAGAAGAGGGCCGAATTCTCATAGAGTGTATTCTCACAGGCATAGACTTAGAGTAATCATCATTAATTCTCTGGATCTTGTTCCCTGATATCTTGTTGTGCACATTTATTCCCCAGCTATGCTGGGAAAATCATTGTACTTGTCTCCTGTGCCTCAGTGTTCTCCAACTCCCCGTAGGGATAAAATAGCTGTCCTTATACCTGTCAGTTTAATATTTTGAGACAGTTGAAGGACAAGGACCATACAGATGTCAACTATCTGTAAAACACCTATGACCCCCAGATGACAAAACACCTTCTTACCCTGTGCTTTGTGCGGGTCTAATACAAGAAATGCCTGTGGTCTAGAAATCTCTGTAGACTTCAGAGACCACAGGAGGGTCTGATTTACCTCAGTGAGGTATGAGAAGGCAGCTTTTTGGCAATGACTCTCCTCATTATTGTGGGAGGATATGAAAATTAATAACTCTTTTCTCTTGAAAACTGATACAGTTTATAAACTGGATAATAGATAACTTACCTATATTCTTAAAAAGTTTTATTGGTGCCTTCTGTTTTTTTTTAACTAGGCAATTCCTAATATATCCCAGCCTATAACAAAGAAAAACAGTTAAGAAAAACTAAAACAGCAATGACATCTGACAGCGTAGCTGACATTCTCAGCTCCTCACCTCTTTATAAAAAGGAGGGAAGTGTGCTTTAGCATCTACTCTTTGGAACTAAAATTGGGTCATTACAATTATTCTGAGTCTGGCTACTTTCTAATGTTCTTTTTGTTCATATTGTTAAAGTAATTGTTTCTATAATTCTCCTCAATTTGCTTATTTTACACTGAATTCCTAAAAATCATCTTAATCCATATGATTTTCCAAAGCAATGGGAAGATATGACACAGGTGGGGAGGATGCAGTTATGGGGTGCAGTGGATAGAGTTGGACCCGAAATCTGCAAGACCTGAATTCAAATCCAGACTCTGGGTTATAGTCACTTAACTGCTGTTTGCCTCAGTTTTCTTGTCTGTAAAAAGGAAATAATGAAACTATTCCTCCTAGAGATGCTGTTGTTAAGATAAAATGAAATTTTTTTTAAAAAGCACTTGATACATTACCTGGTGCAACTAGTCACTATATAAATGCTTACTGCCTTCTCCTTAGCTATTATTATTAACAGTTCTCTGCTGATCAGAGCAGGAATATGCACTCTTACTACACCTTAGTCTGCTCTACACAACGACCACATCTGGAAAAGACATTAGCTGTTTGGCAAGTTTCTCAGAGGTTTGGGGGAAGTAGTCCTGAGAGGCAATGCATCAGTTAATCTATACAAGAGCAATTATGGGTAATTCTGAGTTGACTACCTATTCTTTCAATTAAAAAAAAAAACCCTGTTGTTTTTTTTCAAACCATTTAAATGAAGATAGTTGAACACCATTGTGTAGCTTCCTTATATTTTGACAAATTTTGGAACAGTTGTTCCTTCTTTTATTTTTTTAAACGGCACAATAATGACATTTTATAAAGTTATATTGAACATTTATTTAAATCTAAGGTATATCTATCATTACAAAGATGCGTTCCAGGATACATTTGAGGAAATTTATAGACTTTAATTTTAAGCTAGATCAATCATGGGCTCTATGTGTTGGAGATTCTTTGCGAGTTGGTGCTGAAAGAATCAGTTGCTTTTTCCTAACTCCTGTTGCCCATCATTCTCTTGAGACATTAACTCCAGTTGTGCCATTTCTGAATTTCACAGTTACTGGAAGTGTGTATGTGTGTGTGCGTTGGTTCTCTCTGTCTTTCCTCGGTGCTCCACCTTTGATAACAAGGCCCTGGGGGCCCCATGCCTTAAGCAAGTACTGTTTGTTTTCTAAAAAACTGTCCATCTGGAATGAACCACTTCAGCAAGCGGTGTTAACATCACATCAGTTTTTATCCACTGCCTGTCCTCCAGGATGGTGATGGCATTCACGTTTCTAGGAAAGGAGCAATTTTGTGCGAATCCTTGCCTCTGATTTAGCCATCGAGGCAAAGGAAGAAAAATCTGAATTGTAAGCATATAGAAGCCATGAGTGGAACTGGAGCTTAATCAGAATTTCTTTGGATGAAATTCTCATTTGCAAAATGCTTTTTTCTTCTGGGGTTGGAGGAGGCATAGGCAGGGTGCATAGCATGCTTCCCTTGCTATAAAACACAAACTGTTCTCTTCATACTGCTCACCATGCATAATGAACCAGGGAATTAAAAGCTTTAAACCTGCTAAAGAAGCAATATTAAGTTTGGTATAAATATAGCTGAAATAATCCAGACAGTTTTATGACCTTACACCCCCAAATAAAGGTGAAATGCTAAATTCCTTCCCTAGAAATAGTGGTAAACACAGCTAACAGATGGAAGAGCTGAATGGAAATTTCAATAAAGAGGGCCACAAAGAAGCATTTGTAAGCACAGGGGTGCTCTCCTTAAAAAAAAAAAAGGCTAAAAAATGGAACTTTGTTTTATTTTGATAGAGTGCCAAAACAGTACTGCATTCCTTAAAGAGCAGAATAAAGGATCGAGTTAGACTAGCCTTCTCAACACCTCAGCAAAAGCCCCCTTGGGTCTCATTTTGCTGGGATGACTATTTATATGACAGGTAAGGGAATAATTTTGTTGGATTCAGTTACACTAGGGCCTCCATGACCTCTAGGTCAAAAGAGCAAATGCAAAAGTGACAATGTGGATAATTGCCTGTTTAGGATAATGGAATACTGATTGAAGTCAATGATTATAACACCTGAAAGATAAATGAGCTGATGTTAAAGGTTTAGCAGAGATAGCAAACAAGGAAAATCACAGGCACTGAATAGCAATGAATAAGAGACTGGACAGATGGCAGAATTCTAGATTATAGGAGCATATTTCCTCACCTAAGCTTACCAAAGCAGAGAGCGTTCAAAGATCTAATATGTTAGTGTAAAACATGCCATAAAAACAGAAAGTCAGCTCAATGCCCCAAACTGCGGGATTAAAGTAACATTAGTTAATGTGGCCCCTCTATTAATTTCCACTATAACCTCTGAATGCCCAGACTTGTCCCAGATCCATTATTTTTGTCTGTCACTGGAGGGAACTTTCCCTTCCTGCCAGCCAGGAAAAAACCACTGCTGACGTTTGCATCTCAGACCTCAAACACATTGACAACACCATGGCAGGCATGATCAGGGGCTACAGCAGCTCCATAATCACACCTTGACTTCTCCTATTTTTCAGCAAAAAAGGCTGGAAAATGTTTTTCCAACCCCAACACCCTGCTGCCCTCTTGGTTCAGGTTTCTATTTGCTATGTCCAGACTCTTCAAAGAGTTTTGTTCTGCCATCTTCAGGGGGACTTGGCTTGGCCTCCCAAGCTGTGCCCTGGAAAAGCCCTTCCAAGGATGGGGGTCACTGGGGAATATCCAGGAGAAAAACTCAACTGATCTACTGTGTTTACAAATTAGGCCAGAGGTAGGTCAAAAAAATCCACATTCCTTTCCATGAGCTATGTGTGTATGTGGTGGTGGTGGTGGTGGTGGTGGTGGTGGTGGTGGTGGTGGTGGTGGTGGTGGTGGTGGTGTGTGTGTGTGTGTGTGTGTGTGTGTGTGTGTGTGTGTGTGTGTGTGTGTGTGTGTGTGTGTGTGTGTGTGTGAAGAACCTTTTCTTTTCTTGGCTCCTCCTATGATATGAACACAATGTGAAGAAACACAGGGAAGCTTTCTGTTGAATACAACACATTTTAGGAATAGTCACTTGGGAATTCATGAAACTAGCTCAAGAGTTTCTTTAGAATCTCCAATGAAAAATAGCCTCCAAAAACAATTCTAATGCAATGCTCACCAAGTAAAAGGAACAAAAGTATTCTAGCCTTTAACTAGAGTAAGGGCTCTTACCTTGGGGTCCGTGGACTTTTCTATATCTAGAAAATACAGAGAACTAGATTTCAGTAGAATTGGTTTCCCATGTAAATCACACATGTTTTATTTTATGCATTTAAAAATATTTTTTTTCTGTTACTGGAGTGGGGAGGGTGGTCCATGACACATATGAAAGGTTAAGAACCTGAAATAAAGAAATGAACTGTTCCTTAATGATGTCAACAGTGAAGTGAACACTGATCTATGGAAGACTGGAGTCTTTAGACTGTAGAAAATAGGGCTATAAGTGTAATCTTTTTGACAGAAAGATATTAAAAGTATCTAATTTGCAAAACTAAAATATGATGGGTCAGATGCTTTAAGAAATTTTTTTCTTCTTGATGACTACATATGATTGCATATTTAAGGGAGGGAGTGGTAAGAGTTTCTTCCACTTTAGCTAGAGCATATATAGTCCATACAAAGTGGCCCAAGGTAGTCAGGTAGTAGGAGGTAGTTCAGCTCCATGCATATTCCAACAATGTGTGCTCCAGCTAGAAGAGATTAGGGAGGCATTCCTATGCACCCTATTCCAGTGGAAAAGTGAGAGGTTGGGGACCTGGAAATATGGAAGAGAAAAACATAACCTAGGCCACAGGTTTCCTATCACCCCAAGAAAAATGTTTTCAGAAGGAGCAAAAACAGCCACAAAGGGAAGTGAAAAATGAAAAGAAACCACCACAAGTTAACTCTTTAAAAAACAGGCAAAACAAAGCACTACATTAAGTGCTTTGCATATATTTCATTTTTTTATAACACCATTGGGAGGTAGGTGCTATTATTATTATCCTCATTTTACTGATGAGTAAACTGAGGCAGATGTTAAGTGACTTGCCCAAGTTCACACAGCTAATAAGTGTCTAGAGCTCTTATCTACTGCCTTACTTAGCTGCTCCTAATATATCAAACAACAAAATTTTTCAAGTACTGAGGGAAAAACTTTTTCACACTCCAAAGACAATCAATCAGAGTAACACAAGATCACTCTGAGTTCATAAGAAATCAAAGAAAAATGGGAAACTATTTGGAAAAACAAAGAAGATGGTTGATCTTCAAAATAACAACCTGCAAGGCTGTGACAAAGTATCCAAAAAAACCCTCTGACATTTAGAAAAAGAGAATTTAAGCCATTCTTTCAGAATGGCATGAAAATCAACAAAACAGAGTAAAGTTAAATGATTTATAGATAGTAATGGAAGACTAAGAAATAAAATGTTTCCATATGGATCTCTATAGATACTGCCCTGATCATGTGGCTAGAAGAGCATTTTTTTTGTGTTTTAATTTTCTTAAAAAACAACCAACCACCTTTACATATTAACTAAGAGACACTGAAAAAGGCAAAAAGGTTGTCAATGGGCAAAAGAATCTAAGCAGCAGTATATATAATGGTGAAAATCAGAAAGAAAGAAAGAAGCAAAAACAACAAAACCAAAATTCAACAATCTCATTCACTCATTAGTAAATGAATACTGACAGTGGCATAATACAGAATTCCAGAGAGTCAGGTGACTATTGAGGGCCTATGAAGCAAGGCAGACTAAACTTAAAAAATTTTTCTCCTTTCCTTTGGGGTGGTGGGGGAGGAAGGGTAAAAAGTGGGGAAGGGGTAGATCACATAGAAACTCCAGCAGAAAGAGAATGGTTTGGAAGCCTCATTAAGTGATCCTGTGGGAGATAGTGGGGTTAAGAGAAAGGCTTTAAGTTAAGCTCTGTGTAGGAGCAGGTGGACATTTCAAGACAACAGCTTCTCTAAACCAAGGTAATGTTTCTCAGAACTGATTGTTACTGGGAAGACAAAGTATGTAGGACAACAAAAGGAGAACACAGTTTGGTGACAGTTAAAACAGGGTAATAGGTTGAAAAGGAAAACTGCATTACATTAGAAGAGACAAATGATGAGAGAAAAGGCAAAAAAAGGGAACAAAACTCTTGGATTTCACTTACAGAGCACTTTGATTATGTTCCACTGTCTCAATCAAGAATGAACAAACTTGGAAATTGACTCCAGAAAATACTAGAAAGGGAAAGGAGCAGTAAAAGGGTGTTGTGTGGAATGAAAGCTACATATTTTTGAAAGGGCATTAGAAATTAACATTTCTGAAATTGAGAGAATTCGTGGGTTTTAGGGTACAGGTATGATTGACTTCACATTCTTACACTCTGATCAATAATAGACAAAGGTAAAATAAATAAAAAAGAGGAAGAAGATAATTGTAAAAGTAAAAACTCAAAGAATTTGTGACTAGATGAAGTAACAGGAAGGAAAAAGGAATTGAAGGAGAATGAGATCAGATTAGTATAATCAAAAGAAAGTGGGGAGATTAATGAGTGACGTAAAAAGAAAAATTTGTGTAAATATATTTCACAATATAGAGACACTATGTTTGTATATTTATTACTTATGGTATGTGTAGCTAATGTAAGAAAACAAAAACAATAATTATGACCTCAAAAAATGAATGAATGAGATATCCCTATCAAAAGAAAATGGAGAATTTTATAGAAAAATGAAACCCAACAATAAGAAATGCCTTTAAAACATATCAACACATGCTGAATGAAATTGAAGGGATAGATAAAATGAATTATGCTTTAGGTAACTAAAAAAGCAAGAATTATAATCATAATTTCAGATAATGCAACAATATTAAGAAAGATAAAAGAAATTGTGCTATACTGAAAGGCAACATAATAAATTTAGAATGGCATATTTGAGTTCTGAATTTAAACTTTTAAAGGAAAAGCTAAGAAAATCACAAAATTATAATGATAGAGACACAATAGGGAAGATTGTAATATTACTAATGAAGCTGAAAAAATCCACCTAAAAGACAAATTAAAGATTTCAGACTGGAAGAGACCATCAAATCCAGTTCTCTCATTTTGCACATGGAAAACAAAAGGATAGGTCGGTTAAGTGACTTGCCCAAGGTAACAAAGCTAGTAATTATTTGAGGCAGGAGTACCCTATCCAGTATACCATGCCATCTCAATCAATAAAACCCAGCAAAATATAGAGCTGAACAGATTTTCAGAAAAATTAGATGTGAATGATCCATGACAACTTCTGAATTGCAACATTAGATAATACAAATATTTCTCAGTAACCCCATAGTACATTTACAAAAAAAATGGTCATGTGTTAAAGAATATAGGAATAAAAAATAAAAAGGCATAAATAATAAACATTCTTTACAGACCAAAGTATAACAAAAACAATAACAAATAAAAATATAAGAAAAAGTTATAGACTTAAGTGGAGACAATAGTGATATTCTGCAGGAGTGGGTCAATGAACAAAACTTAAAAATAACAATTCATTTAAAGAAAATGATAGTTTATGGAACATGACTAAACTATCCTCAGATGAAAATTAATATCTTTGAAAATTTATATTAAGAAGAAAAAAGGAAGATAAATGAACTGAATATATAATTAAAAAGATGAGAAAACAAACATATGACTAATCCTAAAATAAGTTGAAGTAAGATATACGCCAAGTTAGAGGAGAAAGAGAAACTAGGAAATAAAATGCAGTAAAGACTAACAAATATGATAAAAAATTAAATTACTGAAATAAAAACAAGCAAGGTGAATTCATAAAAGAGAGGTGATATACAACTAGCAGAATATACTCTAAATAATTTTATGCCAGCTGATTACCCACAGGAAATTAATGAATACTTAAAAAAACTACAAAATTATCAACTTAATAAGAAGCAGAAATCTTAACCCCGTTTCAGAAAAAATGAGTCAAGAAAGTCATAAATGAACTGCCAAAGAAAAGTCAGCTAGGCCAAATGGATTTACAATTGAATGCCATCAAATATTTAAGAGTAATTAATACCTGCATTACAAAAATCATCCTTAAAAAACCCAGAAAACCCTCTATCAAAGTCCTATTATGAGACTAATATATTTTGAATGCCCGTAACAGGGAAACAAAAAATAGAAAAATACAAACCAATTTCAAAAATTAATTTGGATGCGAAAATTATATGACTAATTCACTACAACCAAATTGCATTCATAATAGGGAAACAAATAGGGTTTATCTTTAAGGAAATGGCATAATTAATTTTATCTTAGAATCTGGGTGATACGTGTTTTTCATCCACTTTGTTTTTTCAGTGTAGATGATTAAAGCAACCTCTTTTAAATAATTATGGATTTTGCTGAGGAAGTTTTTCACTATTTTGTCATCATGCAAGTAGGGCCATACCATCTATGAATAGGAGTAACTAGAGTTGCAATGCAATGATTATGTTTGTACTCTGAGCAGAGTATACTTTAGGTGAATACCTTAGGTGAACATTTGTTTCTAAGTTTTATGCTTAACTGGATGTTAAAACTCAGTGAGTTGTTGCAATCATACCTGTCATAGAATACTGGGGGGGTAATATACATAGACACCTTATTTAAAGATAGTGTTGAAAGTGGTATTTGTTTTACCAAGTCAAATTATTAATAACAGACACAGCTGCAACTGGATTATAGAGTCTCTACATATCTCAATTGTGACAGTAAGATGTAGTTTGCTGTAGAAAATCATTGGTGAAGGAAGGACTTCCTGTTTCCTTCTTATGTTTTCATGAAGGACACCTTTCATGTATGTATAGACTCTACCTTTCCAGACTTATCTTCTATTGTTACTATCAACTCACACTATGCTCCAGATATTCATGTCTCTATGCCTTTTCTCAGGCATCTCTGGAGGCATCCTAGAAATGCTCTCCCTCTCCGTGAAAATAGCGAATTATTACGAAGTCTTTAAAACCCAGTTAAAATGCTATCTCTTCTAGGAAGCTTTCCTTAATTCTAGAGAAGAAATCTAAATAATCAGTAACCAAATGAGAAATGCAAATAAAAGCAACTTTGAGATTCCATCTCTATCAGACTCACAAAAATGACAAAAGAGGAAAACAGCAAATATTGGAGGAATTGTGAGACACCATAGTTGTTAGTGAAACTATGAATTCAACCATTCTGGAAAGCAACTTGGAACTATAACCAGAAAGATATCAAATTGTACATATCCTTTGGCCCATCTATACTACTACTCTCCTATATTCCCAAAGAAATCAAATAAAGAGGAAAAGGATCTATATGTTAAATAAATATATACATATATAATATTTATATTATATTTGTGATATATATAGCTTCCAATTTTTAGCTACCACAAAAAGGGTATTTCTATACTTTTATATATATATATGTGTATTGTATATATATGAGTATATTTATATTTATATATATAAAAGTATAGATATACTCTTTTTGTGGTAGCTAAAAATTGGAAGCTACAAATAGGTGGTAGAGTGGATCAAGTTCTGGGCCTGGAGTCAGCAAGACTCTTCTTCCTGAGATAAAATCTGGTCTTTGACACTTACTAGTTGTGTGACCTTGGGCAAGTCACTTTGCCTCTGTTTGCCTCAGTTTCCCCATCTGTGAAACTGCAAATGGGGTCACAAAAAGTTGAACACAACTGAAATGACTGAACAACAACAAAAAAATTGGAAACTATGACAATGTCCACCTAATGTGGAATGGCTAAACAAATTATGTTATATAAATGTAATGAAACACAAATGTGCCATAAGAAATAAAAAGGACAATTTTAGCTGAAAGCAGGAAAACTCCTGTGAATCGATGAAGTGAAATGAGAATAAAAAGAACAATTAACACAATGATAACATTATAGAGAAAAACAACTTTGAAAGATTTTTGAAATCTGATCCACAAATGAAAATGAATCACAACATTTGCCTCCTATCAGACAGAGATACGTTTTCAGGCATGGCCAAAGTGGGGATTTTTTGAACCACATAGATATATGCCAAGGGTTTCTTTTTCTTTGCTTTGCTTAATTGTAGGAGGAGCACAATTGTGGAAGGGAAAGATTAATTTAAAAATAACCAAAGGATATCTGTGCCATGATATACCACATTTATTTCAATATAATTAATTTATTGCTATGAATTAAAAGCCAGGCACTAAACTCTACTGCTAAAGAGGAATGGTGAAAATATACTGCATATTGCTACTAAAAAACTTTCTTCAATACTCCATTCTAATCAGGTGTGCCCACTTATGTCCATTTCTGGGCTTAACTATACTCTGAAAGTAATTTTGGCTCCAGGCAGAAGCTGGGCTTTATAAAACTGAAGTTCTGCATTAATCTGTTTTTGCTGACCAATCCCTGGACGTGTTACTCCTACATACTTACAATAAGCAGGACAGAAACTGGCCCATAGTAAATCAGGTTATACAAATACTTGTTACCTATCTATATACCTATTGCTGCCAAGACTCTCTGGCCTAGGCTTTTGATTCCTTTTGCCCCAGAAATTCTGCTCCAATCTTTGGTCCTCTGCTCCTCATTTCCCAGTCTGAGTTCTTGATCTTTGCCTTAGCTAACTTTCTTGGCCTATGAAGATCTCATCTACCTGGACCTCCAATACTTGCATGCTCCTCCTTACTTTCATATTTCTCTCTGGACTTGACCTCTGGATCCCCTGTCTTATGAGACCTTCCCACAGCCCCCTTCTGTCTAAGTGTATTCACAGTCCCCGCTTTTGTTTGTCTCCCTTGGCACTGGCCAGATCCTGGGGTGACATCACCTGACCTAAGGTAAAGAAATCAATTCCTCAAATACAGCAACAGCTTGGACACACGAATTTTAACCACCATATTTTTGGTTGGGGGAACAATGTCCTACTGTGAATATATTCTGAAGTGAACCCTGCTGGTTATGACTTCCTTTCCTTTCTCCTTAATACCCAAAGGTGACTCACCAGGTTTAGCTATTCTTAATAGCAATGGAGCCTTTTTAAAGCTTTATATTTGGGTAGGAATGTTAATTTAGGATCAGCATAATACTCTTAAACCCACAGTTTTTTAGCAGAAAGTTGATTTTCAAAGAATCCCAGCTGTCTTGAAATGTTGATGAGCGGGCAGCTTGAACGGGTAAACTTCAAACGTCAATTCCCTGTTCCTATATTCAAGCTGCCAATTTCAACAGGGCTTCACAGGCTACAAAATGTTGTGCTTGGATCAAAAATATCTAAGAATCTTGAGGCAAGTTTGAAATACAGCTGATTTTATTACAAGTAAATATAATTCAACAGCATTCTATTGAAACTACATGGGAAGAGAAGTTAGTTTAGCTCTGTCTGGAACCAAAGATACTCTGTTTTTAAATCTTCATTCTAACCTAACCCTTAGCAGAGTTTCAGTAAGATGTGATAAGGACTGGGATAGGGTCCTAGATCTGTGATTTCACTGATAAATGAAGTTCCTGGATGAAAAACAAAACAAAACAAAACAACACCCACTCTTTACCATGGCTAGTCAGAACCTTCATTGTAACTTTTAGTCTTAGAGAATTGCTTACAGCACAAGTTAAGTGGCTTGTCCAGGGCGACAAATATCTAAAGTACATATCAACCAAGGATGCCTCAGGGTTCTGAGACTAGCCCTCTGTCCAGTAAGCCACAGAAACTACTTTTCTAGCACAAAAGAGGATAATAAAAATGAAAAAACAACAACAAAAACCCCAAAGAGATACATCTTAAAGAGTAAGATGGACCACATTAGATTTAGAAAGTTATTCAAGCCAAAACTTAGACATTTTTGATATAAGATATGTGTGCTCCTATGTAAAGCATATGTGCCCACATTAGTTCTTTAAATACAAGGATCCACATGACCTGAAATCTGGGCTGTCTTTGAGAAGAGATACAGCATGAAAGGTGGAAGGGAAATGCAAACAAGCCCCAAGAACATTTGAAGGTGGGTGTTCTTTTCTGTAGTTTCTGAGAGGTGTACTGGATTAGAATTGTATCTATATGTTCCCCCACATAGTGCTGGTCTAGGGGTACACGTTTAGGTTCAGAATATGTTACTTTCGTTGCTAGGACTAAAAGGGGAATGGCAGTCCCTAGTTTACACCAGCTTGGCCCCTTCTGACCAAATGCTTGTAACACAAAAGACCATTACTGATAGTGAATAGCTAAGAAACACATTTGTCCAAACGAAAGCAGCATATGGAAACTGAAGAAGTTATGTAGATTAGAATATGCCCGAAAAAAATGCACGTTTTCCATAGGAATGAGATAAACTCTCAGCCTAAAGTAAGAAGGAATCTGAACTCACCTAAGAGGAAATTCTCTTTCCAAGTTTCTAGGGAAACAGCCTGGAAATCAGGGACATACTGAGGAGCTTCTCCTCCAAATCTGTCTCTTTCAAAGTTTCTGTCTCTCCTGGAGTCAATTCAGAAGAGTATCTAGAGCCATGGGAATCAGTCGTGAAGAATGCTTCTCTTTTCAAAGTTTGTGAACCAACCTTACCCCTCACATGGATCTGTTATCAGGTCAGCATTCTTTCTTCTAGTTAGGAGTCATGCACATACAAGTAGCATGCAAAGTACTCTAGACTTGGGTGAAAGTCCCATTACATTAACAAAATACAGGGCACCCTATCCCACAGTACTAAAAGAATATAAACTTCCTCATTAAAAAAGAAGAAAATGATCATCAGGATCATAGGGAGGCCATCTAGTTCAACTCCTTTAGTTTACAAATAAGGAAACTGGAGGTTAAGTGATTGACAGATGTTTTCAGACTACATACTAAATAAAAAAAATTATAGAAATGTTTCTTGAAAAAAAAAAAAACCAAGTACCACATCACAGAGTAATAGTAAAGACTGACAAAAGATATATACCACTGTACTTGTTGAATGACTTACATTGATATACATATATATATATATATGGATGAAATCTATGTAATAAATAAGATATAAAGACTGGAACCCAAAAGCCTCCATAGGCAATATCCACATGAACTTAACCAAAATATGAGTTACAATAAAGAGCAAAGAAATGACATACTTATGCAGATCTGTTGTCAGAAACAGAGGGGTTCATAAAACAGAGGGGATAAGGTCAGAGCTACCGAAAACTAGAGAAAGCTCATTTATGTGAAGCCCAGACCTACTGATTGAGGGGGATTTTTCAAGGCAGTAGGAGAGACTATGAATTAGCACTTGCCAAACACCTAGAAAGGTATGAATAAGTAGCCAAAATTAAACGCCAAAGGCTTGAGATTTTGAGGACAAATTTTCATACAAATCTCAAAATGCCCTTGAAAATTCAACAAATGTATTTCACTCAATATAGAATTTTGACTAATCTTAAAAGTCTGAATGGGAAAAATCTGAAAAATTAAAAACTATCTTAGGCAATCCACTTCATTGGAAAGATGTCTCTAAAAAAGACAATAAGAGAAAACATTTTTTTAAATGATTGGATTTCAATATTATAACATTTTCAGGGCTATGCTCTATTTTTTCCCCTCAATATTTGAAGATGGAATATATCTTCACCTATCACTCATCTCTCTATATTAAATATAAACATAATTGGACTTTTCCCCAAGTCATTCAAATAAAATTGTAAAACAAGTGGGTGGATTGAAGTAACAGCATAGAAAAATGAATGAATTAAAAAAAAAACATTTCTTACAATATGCCAAACACTGTGCTAAGTACTAGGTATATAAATAGAAAAATTAAGATAGGCCTTACTTTCAAGGAGACCACACTGTAAGGAGGAGACAATCTGGAGGGAAAGGTTTATAAATCTTAAGGGTGTGTAGTTGGGGAGGAGAGCTGCCCATATTCCGGGTCAATAATGGGATTACCTTCACTGATGAAAACATAGAAGTCAAAGTACTGAATTTCTTCCCTCTCTAATCTCCACCCAAAACTCAACCCTTTCAGCTCTACACTATTCTCTACTTGCTTCCCTCTCCAATCTTAATTCAATAGCAAGCCCTATCTCCCAGTTCCCAATTCTTTGCCTTCTAGTCCATTTGTCAATTATTTCTTGCAGCTGGATATATAGGTTGCAGGGCCAATTATTATTGGCCCTGGAGTACTCTCACCTCTGCTCTTATACAGGAATTGCTAAATGCAGCTGGAGCAAGTGTCATTACTATATTAATTGGGTATATTACAAATTCAGGTTGTTCAACCACAACTGGGCTATCACTGTAGCAAGGCAGACCTTTTATTAGGCACCAACTGATTCCATATCTCATGTTCCACAGGAGATTTTCCAAACTGTCTCTTCATACCTTAAACCTTTCACACCTTTCCCCCTCTCTAACCCTTGAACTTGATGAAGATGTTACCCCTACTTAGCAAATTGAAGCCATTCTAGGTGAGCTCCTTCATCTCCCATTCTCTTCATCTCAAAACCCTGATCTCATCTCTTATTCTCTCCTCCTTTCTCCAAATCACTGATAATGAGATTTACTTGGCATTTTCCTTGCCAAGGTGGATTTCTCTGCATGTGTGCTTGATCCCACCTGCTACATTTCCCAGCAGATGCATTCTCAATTATTTTGCTTTAACCTCTACTAATTCCTTCCTTAGTACCTTCAAACATTTCCAAGTCACCCCATCCTTAAGAAACTTTCTTTAGGGGCGGCTAGGTGGCGCAGTGAATAGAGCACCGGCCCTGGAGTCAGGAGTACCTGAGTTCAAATCCGGCCTCAGACACTTAACACACACACACAAAAATCTAGCCGTGTGACCTTGGGCAAGTCACTTAACCCCAACTGCCCTCAAAAAAAAAAAAAAAAAAACAAGAAACTTTCTTTAGATTCTACCATCATCTTCTCAAGCCATGTACTTTCTTCCTTCGTAAATCAAATTTAATTAAAAAAAGATGTCTATAGCCGCTGACTCCTTTTTCTCTCTTCTCACTCCTCAACCCTTTGAATTTGGCTTCTACTCTCATCACGAAACTGAAACTGTTCTCTCCAAAGTTACTAGTAATCTCTTAAGTGCCAAATCTATTAGTCATTTCTGAATCTTTGTCCTCAATCTCTACTCTGCATTTAACATTCTCTCTTCATGGATACTTTCTCTTCTCAATATTTTCATGACAACATTCACTCACAGCTCTTTTCTTATCTGTCTGCTTCCTCCTCGGTCTCTTTTGCTAGCTCATCATGCATAAAACACTCTCCAGCTGTGGGTGTTCCCCACAATTCTTTCTTAGGCCCTCTCTTCTTCTTCCTCTACATTCTACGTCTTGGTAACCTCATCAGTTGCCTTGGGTTTAACTATCATCTCTATGTAGATGAACTGCAACCTATATATCCAGCTGTAAGCTCTCCCTTTAGCTTCATTCCTACATTACAAATGACCAATCTGACACTTCCAACTGGATTTCCTAGAGACATTTCAAACTTAACATTCCACAAACTGAATTCATTATCTTTTCCCCAGAACCTCTTTCCCTTCCCCTTTTTCAGGCCTTTCTTTTTCTGTCAATCTGCCATCATCTTTCCGGTCTTCTAGGTTTATAACCTTGGCATCATCCTTAATCCCTCAGCTGCTTTCACCTTATATATCCAATCAGTTACCAAATCTTGCTAATTTTCCTTCACATCTCTTCTATCTGACCCTTTTCCTCTACTTTAAAGTTACCACTTTAGACCTTCATCACCTCTTGCCTAGATTACGGCAATACCTTCCAGTCTCCTTGCTTTGATTTCTTATCATTCCAGTTCAACAAACTGCTGCCACAGTAACCCATAGTAACATCCCTTAAATGCAGATCTGACCATGTGAACCTCCCACTCAACCAACACCAGTGACTTTTTTGTTTTTTGCCTCTAGAACAAAACAGAAACTTATTTTCGGCTTTTAAACCCCTTTGCAACTTGGTTCTAATCTATTTAGCTTCATGTGACATTATTTCCACTCCCACATTCTATGAGCCAGGAAAACTGGTCTCCTTTTTCTTCCTCACATAAAACACTCCATTTCTTGTCTCTGTGCCTTTACAACAGCTGTCCCACATGACTGGAATGTACTTCTTCATTACCCCTACCTCAGAGACTCCTCTTCTTAGAAGATGTATTTAAAGCTCCATCTTCTACACAAAGCCTTTTCTGATTTCCCCAGCTGCTAGTGCTCTTCCTCCCAAAATACCTTCTACCACGGGTGGAGAATCTGCAGCCTTTTTGGTCCTTGGTTGCAGCCTTCTGACTGAGTCCAAGTTTTACAGAATAAGTCCTTTTAATATGGGGATTTGTTCTGTGAAGTTTGAATTCCATGAAAGGGCCACACCTGAGGACCTAGAAGGCCACATGTGGCCTTGAGGTCACAGGTCCCGCACCCCTGTTCTATACTGTGTGTGTGTGTGTGTGTGTGTGTGTGTGTGTGTGTGTGAGAGAGAGAGAGAGAGAGTCACGGAGAGAGAGAGAGAGAGAGAGAGAGAGAGTCATGGAGAGAGAGAGAGAGACACGGAGAGAGAAAGAGAGAAAGAAGAGAGTTTTCTAATTAAAATGTAAGCCCTTTGTGAGAAGGGATTATTTCACTCTTTGTACTTATATCCCTAATGCCTAGCTTAGTGATAAATATTTTGATGATTAATTTATAGAGCTTTAGAGTTTAGAACATGCTTCCTTATAACAATTCTATAAGGTAAGTAGTCCCAGAATTATCTCCATTTTGAAGTTCTGTAAACTAAAGGTCAGGGAACTCAGAGTCACATAACTAGCACACGTCTAAGAGCCAAGATATTAATCCAGGTCTCTCTTGTATTTTTCCTGTCTTAGCATATTGCCTTTGTCTTATATCAATGTTTCCTTATATACTTAATGCTCTCCTTGAGACAGAAATCTGTTTGGCTTTTAAAGCCCTTCAGAATCAAACCCTTTCTTACCATTCCAGTCTTACATTTTCTACCCCTTCGTGTAGTCTAAAATTCAAAGACACTGGTCTTTTTTCCTGTTCTTCTCTCATAATACTCTACCCTATGAGCCAGTGCCTTTTTACTTTATCTCCTGGAATGTGCCTGGAAAGCTCTCCCTTCACACCTCCACCTCCTGGCTCCTCTGGCTTCCTTTAAGAATCAGCCTAAAGCCTTTCCCTGTCCCCACCACTTTTGGTGCCTTCTTTCTGGAGATTATCTCCTGTTCACATTGTATATATCTTGTACATACATAGTCGTTTGCATGTTGTCTCTGTTATTAGAGTAGGAGCTCCCAGAGGGCAGAGCCATGTTTTTGACTTTCTTTACATCCCCAGCTCTTAGCAAAGTGCCTGACTCATAGTAAGTGCTTAATAAATGTTTGTTGATTGATCAATTGAACAAACACTGCTTTTAAAACTAAATAAAAGAACCACATGGCTATCTGTACACTGACAATGTTATAATAGATTATGAAACAGAAGTAGGCATCCAAAAATTCAGGCTCTTCGTTCATATTCACAGGTGTCAGGCACACATACCAGAGGAACATGAGTTTATTTTGCTATTGGTAGATGATAAGAAATCAAAAAATCTTAATTACACAAAGCAAACAGTAGCTTCAAACTCTGTCACAGTAGGCTCATAATAAATGCTTATTGATTGACTGCTCTGCTCCCAGACTAAAGTCTCTACCCCTTTCCCCTTTACACATACAGAAACATTAGACATGAGGCTAATGATGCTTGGCAGATTTCCCCTCCTAAATGGGGGGAACCCCCCCCAAAACATGTAACATAATAAGTTGAGATGTTTACTGAAGAGTTTGGATTAGATGGTCACCAAAGGTTCCACCCAACTGGATGAAATTTATTCCTCCAGGTTTACTGTCAAAGTATCAGAGCTGAAGGGTCCTCAGATATCATCTAGTCCACAGAACCCCAGGAACACAGATCGGATCTAAACAGTCTAACCCTTTCATTTTCCAAATGAGTAAACTCAGGCCCAGAGTCATATAACTGTAGAATTTTATTAAACTTTAAGTTCATATATGTTGTTCATTGTGATTCACTGTGTTTGTGTAGATAAAAATTGTGAAGATCTAATTCCTTAATCTGTGGATTCTTTTTTATCTTTTGATCAGCATGCTTCAACATCCTACTTGCTGTTGCTAATACCTCATAAATGTTTAGGAAATAAAAATTCATTCTAAAATTTCATTTTAAATGGATTTTAAAGTTAGTCTAAGTCAGGTGGATCTTATGTTCAGGTAGAATAGATAGGTGCCCATGTTGATATAATAATTTGAGGACTATGGAGAATATCCCTTTGCCATCAAATTCTCTCTCTTCTTGAGCCATTTCATAGATTCTGAAATTTCATCATTAGCTACACATTTCTCAAGGCACAAAATCATACACCCCATTAAGGGTAACACACTAAGTTGCTGCTAATTACTCTTATTATGGACTGATTTCAGATGTTTTCTAAAAGGACAAATTGTAAAACATAGGAATAAGACATCGAAAAAGGAAGTTTTTGATGGTATGAGCAGGAACACAGCATTCTGGAGAGAGACGTTTGGGTGTGGAATCAGAAAACTCAGATTCATGTTCTGGTTCTATTCCTTATTGACCCTGGATAAGTCACTTCACCACTCTAGTTTCTTCATCTGTAAAATGGGGACAATGACCAAAAGATGTCTAAGCTCTTCTAGTTTTATATTCTCTTATTCTATGACTGAGGCAGCCTGTGAAAGCCAGGAACATGCAATGAAAGCAGAAATGCTTGAAGGGGAGAGAAAACAAGCTTCAGCATTTTGCTTAAGGGGCACAGAAAAAAAAAACTTAATTAGGAACTAGGTAACTGCCCTCTTATAAACTGTATTTTGTACATAAAATGATTTTTGGATTCTCTGAGTCACTTTTTTACTTGACTACTGTGGATAATTGCAGGTTTTCTGTCTTTCAATCAAGTGATATTTCTCCTTAGTTTTTATCTCCACCTGAATCAACCTATTTAGATAACATTATTTTAAGAGATTCTAGACCATGAAACAGTCCATTCGTGCCCAATGAACCACCACAATTAAAACACATTCATCTACCCACCCACACACCTAACACACTCACCCACACACCCACAAAATCACCGTTGGAAGAACTGCACTGACATTTTTAAATTCACTTATTTTCCCTGGCACTGTTTGGCTGGCAAAGTAAAACTTTTCACTTTTACAAGAAGATTAAAGAAAAAGTATCTGATTCTCTTTTCCAGTAATTCATTTACAGCGAAGTCTAGGCAGTGGGTGGGCACTGAGTGCAGCATTTTACATTCCACAGAAAGTATGTCAGCCAATTTATTCCACTGTGGGAGATTCCTTACTGTATGGAGAAAGAGGACTGGGTCTGGAGTCAGAAAGCCTAGAGTCCTCACTCTACCCTTGATTAGCTGCATGACTTTGGGCAAGTCAACTTAACTCCTCAGAGACCAGAGGAGGAGAAGAGATTTATAGAGAGCTTGGTAGTATGCTAAGCACCATAAAACTGTTATCTCATTTGATCCTCTGTGAAGTAGTTGAGGAAACTGAAGCAGATAGCAGATAAGTGACTTACCCAGGGTCACAGAACGAGTAAGAGTCTGAAACTGGATTTGAACTCTGGTCTTCCTGACTCCAGACCCAGGAATGATAGGATTGGTGTTCTCAAGCATATCAATTTAACTCAGGATACATTTATTAAATATCTTTTAGGTACAGAGTACTCCCATGGGTCCAAGAGGAAAGTATTCTGTCACCTGTGAAGTAACGTGCAAATCCAAGTTACAATTGCACAAATAGTAACAGCCAAATAGAACAACAGGGCCACAGATCACAGAATCCTTGATTTAGAGCCAGAAGGGATTTCCTAGGACAACTAGTCCTTGAACATCAGTGAAGAGGCTGGGGTCCAAAGACATTAAGTGATGCGCTTAGGGTCAGTGATGCGCTTTAGTCTAACAACTGAATTCCTGATCAAAATTGATTAACAGTAACTAATGAATGTTCACAATGACCCATGAGTTTGGTAATTAGCAGTATCTGCAGAGGGAGAGGTTCAATTACTTTCTCAGTATCACAGGATGTCATGAGGCAGTTAGTCAGTAAACATTTATTAAGTACCAACTGTGTACCAGGAACTGTCTGGAGAAGGAAATAGCAAAGCACTCTAGAATCTTTGTCAAGAAAACCCAGTGGACACTGGTGGCTTGCTGTGGTCCATGGGGTCATGAAGGGTTGGACATGAGTGAATGCCAGGCACTGTCCTAAACACTGTAGATACAAAAAGAGGCAAATGACAGTCCCTGCCCACAAAGAGCTCATAGGATAATAGACAGAGAACTGACTTAAGGCCACAAGGAGCTAGGGATCTCTAACACTGATCTCAGTGACCCTAAATTTCTGTAGACACTTCTCTAAGTCTTTAAGTTTCAGATAACATGCCAACCTGAAGTGATAGAGGTGAAAGAGGAGGTTCCTCTTTTGGGAATTCTCTATATCATCAAAATAGCAGGTCAGTCTCTTTCCTTACCCACAGGATACAAGACTTGTCAGAAGATTAGGGTACCTCTAACCTAAAGGCAAGGATCAGGGTGGGAGCTCTAGATGAACAATTTCTACTAATGCATGCTGGCATCTTCTTTGCAGTGTAGACCCTCAGAGAGCTGTCTAGTGCCCTAATAACTTGACTGGCACCACTCAGCCAGTGTGTGCCAGAGGCTGTTCTGGTTGTTGTTCTGGCTATGAAGCTGACTCTTAGCTATACCACACTACCTTATTATATCTTTGTTAAGATACCAGTTGGGGTGTGGAAGTCTTAGTACCCAAATTGGTGCCTCTTATGGTAAGTAAAATAAGAGCAAAAACCAGTCAAGACTCTGGACCCTACAAGTTGCCTAGGTCAAACTGGCTTCTACAGTTGGGTAACCCTGGGCACAGGAATAAGGATTATCTTACAATTATCTAAAGGAGGAAAATTTTCAAAATAGAAGCACTTCAGCAAAACTGACTTCTATATCACCATTACTATTCCTGTCACCCTTCTTCACCTGCACCCTGCCCCTCCCAAAGACAAATACAGAGAAATTCCTGCCAATATGTGCAAGCATGGCACTGTGTCTGCAGCAAATACTATTCTGCAAAGTTGTTTGGTGTTTCAAAATGGTGTGAATGAAAAAAAAAGTTCTGTACTCAATAAAAGTAAAAAAATCCAAACTAACAGGCATACATTTACTAGGTATGTCTTAGACTTCCTTGGTTAACTTTCCATCTTTATATAATGGCAAGGTCTTTAAATGATCATTGTTATAGCAGCAATAAAGATAATCATAAAAGTACTTTGAGGTCAGAAAATGTCAAGAAAAAAAATCAGAAAAATGAGAGACATAAAACAAAGTATAAAACACTACCTAGGTTTGGAAAAATTCAGGTACTGTATCTCCAAAGCACATTACAGCAGGAGGTGGCTAGCTACTGCTGTTTTATTTAATGAGTCTCCACATAAAGTCCAGCTGCTAACCATGTGATAAGTCCATCTCTGAAAACAAGAAAGCCCATTCTCTGTCACTATACAGCTTCAGTTCCCATTAATGGCAGTTTAACTTATAAGTAAGGCAGGAAAATAATCCAACCCAAGACCTCAAAGAAGGGTTTCTTTGGGCCCAAGTTTTATTCTGTACTTAAAATTTTAGGACTAGAACTCTGCTAAACTTGACTTTTCCAAATAATAATACAATTACTACCTAAAACTCTAGACTAAAATAAAAATAAAAATAAAAAGGAAATATGCCAAATCAGGATCTATTAGAATTTTTTAAAACTACAAATAAAATGTAAGGACATTTTCTACAGCAAAATATAAGCTGAGATCTGATCATAAAACTCACAAATTTATTGAAAATATGTAAAAGGAAAGAAGAAATTTTAAAAAATCTTTTAAAGAAACAAATTTATAGATCATTGTAATTACCTTCCCCCTTCCCTTCCCCCCATTTCAGGGACTGAGGGATATTACATTTAAAAGATGAGTATGTATGAAATGAAATGCAGACTATGCATGGAATACAGACTCAATTCATTATGCAGTTAATTAAATGCAGAATCACAGAGCTGAAGAGAGATTCAAATGATCCAGCTCCTATGCAGGTCAATGCCTAAGCCAACTTTAGACGGCCAACCTATTTTTATAGCTATCTAGGGACAGAAATTCCACAGTCTCATTTGGTAACTTATTCAGTGTTTGATCATTCTCTCATTTAAGATATTATATTTTCCTAACTGAACCTTGTCATTGTTATTGAAGTTCACTTCTATTTGTTCTGTGATAGGTTGCAGAAGTATAAGAAGGGTTTTTTTGCACAAAGAACAGGAGTCAAGAATCTTGTCCTTGGTTCACTGGTTCATATAGAGTGTCAGGAGCCACAGGTCTTGGGACAGTAGTGCAAGTGGTTAGAAGGCAGAGCTCATACCTGCAGATTCATCATGTGATTGCTTCTTCGCCAATTTTACAAGTACTTATTAAGCATCTGATATGTATAAGACACTATTTTAGATGCTAAGGATGAAAAACAAAATAAAAAAAAACATTCTCTGCCCTCAAAAACTTTACATTCTACTGAGAACACAACATTTAAACATATCATTAAAGAAAATAATTTGGAGAGCACTAATAATGTCTAGGGAATAAGGAAAGGCTTCTTATAGGAGCTAGCATATGAGTGGAATCTTTAAGACAGTTAGGGATTCTAAGAGGCAGAGGATTTTTGGATGATGATTCTCTCATCCAGCTGGTTATTGCTTATCTCTCCCAGCTATGTGTTGTCTGTAAATTTAATAAGAATGCCATCTAATCAGGGCAGCTAGGTGGCGCAGTGAATAGAACATTGGCCCTGGAGTCAGGAGGACCCGAGTTCAAATTTGACCTCAGACACTTAACACAAAAACTAGTCGTGTGACTTTGGGCAAGTCACTTAACCCCAACTGCCCTCCAAAAAGAAAAAAAAAAAGACTGGAAATGAGGGGAACAAATGATCACAGTGGCTCAAACGACAATATATGAAATACAAAGACCCTTTTATAAAAAAGAGACATAATTCATTTTTCCTCTGTGTCTATGTGTGCATGTGTATGTATGTGTGTATGTATGTATGTATGTATGTATGTATGTGCATGCATGAGTATGTGTATGGAAGAAGAGGGGTATCAATATTTTAACACGTCTACTTCATTTGCTTTTAAATACATATACATAATACTTACATAGGGTAATTCCAATATGTGTATTCACATATTATGAAATTGAGGAAATTGTTTAAAGAAAAATTCCATGGATTATAAAGTCCCCAGGGAGTCCCAATGACTCACACTGATTATGGGAAATTTTCTATAGTATTTTATATAAATGATCTGCATCATAACAATCAGATTATCTTGGGTTAGCCACTGTATTTGGTTAGTCAGCTTCTTCTTTTGTTTTCTTTCTTAAGAACAGCAACAAAAAAACAATTATGAGTTCACGAGTTGAACATACAAAGTGTGGTAAGATAAGATAAAATCACCAACTTGTTTGACTTGCAGTGTAGTGAAAATTTCAGGCTTTGACAGTACCTGTCATTGCTAGAAGAGGAAATTAAAAAAGAAAGAATGTCTGACTGTAGCTTGAACTATAGCCAAAACTTGAACCCCTAATATACTTTGCCTTTCTTTCTAAGTTAAACATAACAAATAAATATTTTATACTTGCTTCATCTGAGAATAAGAGGGCATATAACTTGTTGAAAAGGTACAGTCATTCATATGTGAACTTGTACAAACTAATGAAATCATTTGGCATTCATTACTTAAGGTATTAAAGAACTACCGAGGTTTGGGCCTGATTTTCTAAATGTCAATATGGTGGATTTTTTTAAAAAGTAGTTACCATGAACAAGATACATCTGAAAATTTTAAAATTTTAGCTGGTTTCTAGATGATATCAAAAAGCAATGATTTTCACATTTATTGGATAGAAAATAATTTTTCATATTATAATCCATATTTTAAGATGTCTTAAAATTATTGTGCAGCTATGAGAAAGGCTAACTAAAATACTTCTAAAGTGTAATGGAAAATAAGTTTACAAAAAATAATGTGATTATCTTCAGAAACATTTGCACTACAAGACAGCACAGATACCATCCAGTGTACTGGTTCTGCAACTATTTCAAGTACAAAGTCCATATTTGTATGTAGCAGTAATGATGAAAATCATCATCATCATAATTATTATTGTAGCACTTAACAGTTTACAAAGCAGTTTTACATGTATCACTTGATCCTCATAAAGGCTCTCTGAAGTAGGTAGAGTAAATTTTTTCAAGTCTATTTTACAGATGAAGAAACTGAAGCTTAGAGATAAAGTGATTTGTCTATGTAATTGGGAGAGCCAAGGTTTGAACTCTGGCCTCTTGATTTCAAGTAGCGAGCTTTTGTCCTTTTAGCTCACTACCTGTGCAAATACAGAGAATCTGTGTGAACACATTGTGTAAATTCATACTAAAATATAATATTTGGACAGTAAAATTCATTTCTTATTATGGGCCAATGTACCTTAATGTGTCTGACAGAGATCAGGTTACTACCACAGACGGAATAAAGTTATAGTCTCTTTACATCAGTAGCTATAAGAATTTAATTTTTTTTTTTTGGAGTGGGGAAGGCAAGGCAATTGGCATTAAGTGACTTGCCCAAGGTCACACAGCTAGTAAATGTGTCTAGTGTCTAAGGTCACATTTGAATTCAGGTCCTTCTGACTTCAGGGCTAATGTTCTATTCACTGTGCCACCTATCTGCCCCAAGAATTTAGTTTTAAGAGCTGTGAAACTGTACATACCCTTTGATCTAGCAATGCCACTACTAGGTCTACATCCCAAAGACATCTCAAAAAATGGGAAAAGAACCTATTTGTACAAAAATATTTATATCACTCTTTTTACGGTGGCTGAGAATTGGAAACCAAAGGGATGTCCATTAATTAGGGGAATGGCTAAACAAGATGTGATATATGATTGCAATGGAATATTGTTGTGCTGTAAGAAACAACAAGTAGGATGATTTCAGAAAAACCTGGAAAGATTTATATGCACTGATGCACAGTGAAGTGAGCAGAACCAGGAGAATGTTGTACACAGTAACAGAGATATTGTTTAATGAAGAATTGTGAATAACTTAGCTATCCTCAACAATACAATGATCTAGGACAATCCCAAACGACTAACAATGAAACATACTATCCACCTTCAGCGA
The DNA here is from genome assembly GCA_028646575.1 of Pseudocheirus occidentalis. Taxonomy (NCBI): domain Eukaryota; kingdom Metazoa; phylum Chordata; class Mammalia; order Diprotodontia; family Pseudocheiridae; genus Pseudocheirus; species Pseudocheirus occidentalis. The sequence goes on along the minus strand of CM053594.1, from coordinate 127,222,387 downwards.
AAGAACTGATATTAATTGCATATAAACTGAAGCATGTTATTTTTTACTTCCTTTCATTTTTTATTCAAGTCTTATACAAAATGACTAATATGAAAATGTTTTACACAATTGCATATGTATAACCTACATGAGATTGTTTACCAACTCAGCAAGGGGGAAGGGAGAGAGAAAGGGAGGGACAGAATTTGAAACAAATTTGCAATGTAAAAAAAAAAAATTTTGGTTTTTCATTTAGCCTATAATATCTTCCCTTGAGACCAACATTAGCTATTTAAAACATAAGCTGATAATACAATGAAGCTTATTTTGCCAATGATATTCTCTGTAAATTGCATATTTTGAAATAATTTTAATTTTGTTTTTAAGTATTCAAAAGTGGTAGACTTGGGGTGGCTAGGTGGAGCAGTGAATAGAGCACTGGCCCTGGAGTCACACACACACACACACACACACACACACACACACTAGCCGTGTGACTTTGGGCAAGTCACTTAACCCCAACTGCCCTCCAAAAAACAACAACAACAACAAAAAACAAAAGATCAGAAGTGGTAGACTTTCAAGAATCTTGGCACGGGTAAATGTAACTGGCTATAAATTATATAGTTTTTCGTGGCTCATCTTGGTGCTCTTCAAAGAATGAAAATTGTCTTGTAATCCTGGCTTTGATGACTACTGAAAATCAGCTGTCAGGTCTCTCAAAGTATCTTTGGAGCTCAGTTTAGTTTGGGGTTTCAGGGTAGTTGGGGAAGGAGGAAGGAAAGATTTATTAAATATCTACTATGTGCCAGGCGCTGTGCTAAGCTCTTTACAAACATCTCATTTAATCCTCACAACAACTTTGGGAGGTAAGTGTTACTAATCCTATTTTACAGTTGAAGAAACTAAGGCAGATGGCAGTTAAATGACCTGCCCAGGGTCACACAGCAAGAAAATGTTGGGGACTGTATTTGGCCTCGGGTCTTCTTGATTCCAGGCCCACTTCCTCTTGAGTCTTCTGGTCTGTAGTTATGCAAATAGTGATGTGGAAAGAGTGCTACTTGAAGTCAGATCCCAGATCTGGACAAGTCGCTTCTTTTGTTTGCATCCCAGTTTCCTTATTCATAAAAAATAAGCTGTAGGTGACCTTTGAGATCCCTTCCAGCTTTAGATCTATGATTTAAAGATGAGGAATATTTTTTGTTTACTTTCAAAAATATTATAGAAATATGGCAGCTCAGTCTTAGAATTCTCTATATGAAAATTCCTAGGTTAGTACACTACTCTCAATAAGTGAATTAGATAGCTTTCTCTCATTCCTAAGAGGTTAGTTTTTTTTTTTGGAGAAGGGGATATATAAGGGAATATGAAAGTCTACAGTTATGGGTTAGCGTGTGATATCTCTATTACATAGACAGCTATACCAGAGATAACTGTGGCCCTGGTATCCCATACTCCAAACCAGGGGTGGGGAAACCTGTGGCCTCAAGACCACATGTGGCCCTCTAGATTCTCAATTTTGACCCTTTGAGTGAATCTAAATTTCACAGAACTAATCCCCTTAAAAAAGGATTTGTTCTATAAAATCTATAAAATCTGGATCTAGAAGGCCATATATGGCCTCAAGGCTACAGGTTCCCCACCTCTGGACTGGGATATGGCAGCAGGAGGTGGAAATTGCCCTGCACTGGCACAGGTAGAAGTTGTTACTTTAGACTAGTGGTGTCAAACTCAAATAGAAAAGCACAGACCACAAGTTTCCCATCCCTGCTCCAGGTCAACTAAACCCCATGGAGTTTGCGGAGCAAGCATCAAGAGTTATTCCAGTCCCTTCCCTCTCATTATCACCCCTGTGCAAGGAAATCCAGAGCCTTACTCCACTCAGACTTTCAGGGCCCCTTCCTCTTTTCCAATGGTGATAGACTAGCACCTTGAAGACTATTCTTCCAAGGACTGAACATAATTATTCAAATCTCTTAGATGACCAGGGAGTCACCAATTACAATCTTAATAATTTAGTTAAGATGATGAACCACCAGGCTTTACCCTTTGGCTTACCTCTGCAATCTAAGATCTTCCAGCAACTGCTTACATGTGAGTTACTGATGCACTTAAGGATGTGTTGACCTGGCCATTAGCCTCACAGCAGTCCACTTAGGACTTTCTCAACTTCTGTCTGAAGACTTCTACATGTGCTGTCTTTCCCAATGAACAGTGTGAGTACCCTGAGAGCAGTGGTTACTTCAAATTTCTATTTGTATCTCCAGCAATTAGCATAGTGGTTGGCTCATAGTTAACACTTAGTAAATATTTTAAAATTTTATTAAAGTTAAAATTTGATTTGTGACTGAGGTTTAAATCATAACAATGTCTGCTCTTTAGCTTTTAAAAATGTTTCACTTGTATTTCACAGTGTTAATTTTCTGATCAGTTGCCTTCTTCAATACAAGTCCAATTTATAATTTCACAAACAACATTTGATCTTATTTCAATCAATCAACAGGCAAATATTTGTTAAGTGCCTACTATATGCCAGGAACCCTATTAAGTTCTGGAGATAGGAAGAAGGGTAAAAACGGTCCCTAAAAGCAAAGAGTTTTTGTTCTAATTGGGGAGATAACACATAAATTACTAGGAACATAGATGACATATATATATATATATATCCTATAAAAATAGGATATATATATATATATATATATATATATATATATATCCTATAAAATATATCCTAAAAGCTACATTTAATTGGCCTTGTTATTCTGGTCCATGACCTAAATCCTAAAATGTTTTTCAGGTTCAGATAGGATTAATGGTTGACTCAGAGGTTCCAACTGATTTCAAAGGACCTTTCAGAGACTGGGATGGTCTCGAAAGTCTCACTACTATCTTATAATGAGTCAGAGAATTGACTTGTGGGGGTGGCTAGGTGGTGCAGTGAATGGAGCACCCGCCCTGGAGTCAGGAGGACCTGAGTTCAAATGCGGCCTCAGACACTTTTTTTTTTTGCTTTTTGGAGGGCAGTTGGGGTTAAGTGACTTGCCCAAGGTCATACGGCTAGCTTTTTGTGTTAAGTGTCTGAGGTCGGATTTGAACTCAGGTACTCCTGACTCCAGGGCCGGTACTCTACTCACTGTGCCACCTAGCCGCCCCCCCTTAGACACTTTTCACACACACACACACACACACACACACACACACACACACACACACACACAAAACTAGCCATGTGATCTTGGGCAAGTCACTTAACCACAATTGCCCTACCTTACCCCCTCCAAAACAAACAAACAAACATAAAAGAATTGACTTGTGCTCAAAGACAAGAGCTCTGAGCTTTTTGAAGATGTCTTAGTCCTCTGAATTTTAGAATTAAGTTTCGGCATAATGGAGGCTCTAAAACTATCCCAGGTGCAGGCTGGGGGTTCCCATTATGCAGTCATACTGGGTAGCAAGGTACAACAGCAGCTAATCTTCTCACTTCAAAAAATGCCAAGGGAAGTTAAAACCCCCCAAGGGGATAATTACTGTCTTTCTCTCTCCCTTCCAGGTCTATGATTTTATGATCACCTGGTGTCCTGGGGCCCTGCCTTTTATTTTGTGTTTCAGAGTGCAAACATTTTCTCTGCCAAGAAGTCCTCCAAAATGTGTAAGACTAAAAGAACAGAGGTGTCTGGCAGGTCAGGATTAAGTATGAGTCTATACACTGCTTAATATGCTGCCTGGGTCCAGCAGGACTAGAAGAGCCCAATGAGAAGAAAGGAAACCGTGGAAAAGAGAACTGCATGCTAATGTGGGTGATTGCTTGGTTTTAATAGGATTGGAGAAAATGATTTCCAAAGAGTAGGAAAACAAACAACTGATTGTTCTATATGAACGTGTTGTAACAAGGAAGAAAATGGAAGGAAAAAAAGTATGGTGATTTACATGAGTATGAGATGCTAATCCAAGCCCTTTGGAAATAGTTTATCATCCAGTCACCCAGACTCCCTTAACCATTTTCTTAGTGAATGACCAAGATAAACTTGGGGTGGTCTTTACTAGTTATGAATGCAGAAACTACAGTGGTGTGTGTGTGTGTGTGTGTGTGTGTGTGTGTGTGTGTGTGTGTGTGTGTGTGTGTGTGTATTTTCTAAAGATCTATCAATCTTCAGTACTCCTCAGGACCAGTTAATCGAAGCTTCACGATCTGAAAACTCGTACTGTTTGTGAGGCAGCTGGAAAAACAGAATAAGATGTGTGGCATCATCAAGAACCACAGGGAAAGGCAACTGAGGTCATTTTATAGCTACCTGAGTATTTGCTGGTTGGAACCTCCGTGGTGTGGAATCTACGATGAAGGACCAAACTCGAGGCCATAGCTGGCATTAAGGAACTACAGACAACTCGGTAGCAGAAAGAGAATAATTGAGCTTTCGTGCCTCAGTCTGAGCTCATAAATGGATAGGGCTAATAATACAGATTTAACCCAAAGGGATGATTAACTTACAATGTTAAGACTTCCTTTTTAGATCAAACAAACTATTTTAAGTGAAGGAAGATTAATTCACAAGTGGATAAAGACTTGAAGAACTTTTTCTCAAAAGGTCCGTTGTTCTTGGAAATTTGGAATATAGTTGTTATTCTTTCCAAATGGACATTTTCCCTTTGGGATATATTTGGAAAAGGGATACAAGTGTATTTATTAAATACGTGTGTGTGTGTGAATGGCATTTATTTTTTTAAATTCTGTGATTGCACTGAATAGTCTGAAGTGAAGCATTACTTTCAAGTAATGGTTTCAACAAACTTATTGTCATAAGTGATTCTGGTGTGTGAGGTTAGTACCACATTGCTGTTTGTTATTTAGTTGATAAGTCTTAAATAATTCCATCAGGCAGGCAGGGGTTAGATGACTTGTTCAGGGTCATACATCAAATGTTAGAGACAGGATTTGAATCTAGGTCTTCCTAGTTCCAAAGTCAACAAACTGTTTACTATACCATGGTGTCTATAGTTCAAAAGTTTTGAGGGATAATCTCTCAGGCATTTATTTTACTTTTTATGAAAGAAATCTTAGTCATACTTTAAAACCATGAGGCACCAGAATGAATCAATTATACACAGTTGGTCTTATTGCTTAAATGAAATTCTCATACTGGAAAATGATGGAGCTTCTAAGTATCAACTTCATTTCTACCCACCCCTGCCCCTCTCCTGTGTCCACTGACCTTCATGTCCCTCAGCCTTTAGAAAGAAAAAGGGAATCACTGTACAGACTTCATTAACATTTCCTCATCACAGAACAACTGCAAGTTGAAAATTTTCTAAAAATCTTTTAGCAGTAAATGAAGCAGTAATGATTCAGCTAGCTAATACAAACTATTCAACCAATTATGAGATGAAACTAAAAATGAAAATTCAATAGCCAAACAAAGCCAGCCATATTAAATATCTCAGTGGTGGGACATGCACTGTGGTTTACTGAATGCTAATGTAAATAGATGTCCTTATTTTAAAGCAGTTCACTCACATTGAGTTATAAAAGTTTTATTACAAACACTAAATTTAAAGAGTACTTTGATTTAAAGATACTGTAAGAAACCATCTGCAATTCAACTCTGAGGAGTAGCCTGGCTGAGCACTAATAATTTAACACAACTCTATAATCTGTATTTAAGGGGATCATATATCTAACTGGCTAATGGAACCAGTGGCAAGATTGGTGGCAGGTTAGTATAATGATGATGATAACAATGATAGTGGCGACGATGATGCTGATGATGGCTAACATTTACTATGTACCAAACACTGTACTAAGCAGTTTACAATTACTATCTCATTGAATCTTAACAGTGGTGGGAGCTAAGTGCTTAGTAAACACAGCTAGGCAGTATCTGAGACTGTATTTGCACTCTGATCTTCCTAACTCTAGGCCTGTGCACCTTCCTTTCCTGTCACTTTCCAAGTTTAGTAGGGTGTCTGCAGCAGTAAGGAGAGCTAGCTTCATTATCTTTAGCCAACCATGGATTTGGTGAGAAGCTTTAGCCTGTCCTTGTTCATACCTTTCCCAATTTAAAAAGAAAAGAAAAGAAAAAAAGGATAGTCAAAGACTCCCTAGAATGTTCTCTGACATTCTGGTACAGGAGAGAGCACCTGCAGTGTTCTCTATGAAGGGATACTTTTAGTCTCAAACATTTCCCCTATTTTGCTGGAGAGTGCCTTTTACTAAGGTTAAGATTCCCCAGCTGTAATTACAGATAAACTACAGGGTCCTGTGAGGAGAAATGATTTGCTCAAGATCACACAGCAAATTAATTTCTTGGATGTGGTGATTCACAGATCTCCTTGAAATAGGTTATTGTCTCCAGTCTCTGATTTGAGAGTCGCTAGACCCCATCCCCATTTACTGTTTGTCATCTCTTTCCATTCCAGCTTTGCTGATTTATTCATTCTGAAATCTTTTTAACAAAAATCCTTAAAAGGGAAATACCTTTAGGAAATGTCGAGCTTTATCAAGCCAACACCACAATGGACAGGACAGTCAGTCACTATAAAGACAGATGGAATGTAATTCAGTCTTTGGGGTTGAGGAAATCAGGGAAGAGAAAGTCTGTTAAGAGAGAAGTGTAGGAACACAACAAATGGGTAGCAAGAAGATGAAGCCAAGTTTCATTTCATAATCTTAATCAGGGCTAGCCTAAAGTAAGATGAGTGACTCAGAGTGTATTTTATGTGAAGAACTGCATTGAGAATTCCAGGGCACTTTCAATACAATATAGTGTAGTCCTTCCCCACCTCCAAAAAGAAAAACTCAGTGGATCATCTTAGCTTACACAAAAATAATGGAGTAAATCTTTTATTTTACCATAAAATAGCTCAGCATCTAAGAAAATATGATGAAAACTGGGACTTTTTAACCACCCTTCTAAAATATTCATCTTCTACACTATTTCTATACAATTCTTTCAAACATATTTGATTTTCCAAATTTCACTGCTCAAATTTTGCCTTTATTTTCAATGACTTCATTGGCGCATTTGGTAAAATATTTTGCTCCCTCCCCTTTCAAATAATGAAATAATTTTCTAAACCAATTAACTATGTTTCCCTTCCAATTAACGACTTTGTTTTAGTAGCGAGCAAACTTCAAGAAAATAGGAGTGGGTTATTTTACCCTTAATAGTAAGTGGATGTCTTGCTTTTTATCGTCTTCCAAAACAAAAATATCCCTGTAGTTATTACATACTTATCATTCTCAACATTATATAAAAATAAAGATCATATAACTATCTTACAATTTAAAAAAAGTCGATTTTAATGGCTTAAGAAAAAAGGAAGAAAGAAGTTTCTAGAAAGTAAAATCAAGCCTGGAAAATTCAAACTTCCCAAAATAAAGTGACAGAAATTGGCGGTTGATAAGGACAAGGTTAAAAGGAATTTAAGGGCATTTTTTTCCCCTGTACTTCATCACCAAGAAGGAATAAGGGAGCCCTTGAGAGTATGAAGGGACTGTGGTTCCTCATACAATCTTAGAGTACATTGAGAGGGGCAGAGGGTCCAGAACTTGGGAAGTGATAAGAATCTTTCTATGAACCTAGCCAGACTACATCTAGAATATTGTATACTGGAAAGAGTTCTGGACTTGGAACCGGCAAACTTAGGTTCAAATCTAATTTTGGATCCTTACTAGGTCTGTATTCATGGGGATCTGGGAAGACTTAACTTCTCAAAATCTCAGTTTCCTTATCTGTAAAATTATGATAATAATTATTGTATTATCTATCTCACAGTGCGGGTGCTGTGAGACAAGTTCTTCACAAGACTTGAAGTATGATTTACATGTTGTTGTCAAATATTTGATCCACGACCTCACTGAGGTAAATGCTTCCTCCAATGCTAAAGACCACTGCTCATACATGCTTATACATCCAGTTTGATTCTTGCCATGTCCTCCCACAAGTCTGCCACAGCGGATCCACACAATATATTGGAAGTCTTCCTCTCTTGACATCAGGAGTAAGAATAATACATGTTATTACTATCATCATTATTTCCTTAATCACCATCTTTATTATTATTATTATTTGGCAAGATGGAGTATGTATAGGAGGATGAGCTGGTTGGTGAGAGATTATACATCATGTCATATGAGGACTGACTAATGGAACTGGGAATGTTTAAACTGGAGAAGAAAATTCCTAGGGGAAGAACAAGATAGTTGCCTTCAAAAACCTGAAGGGCTACTATGTGGAACAGGGATTAGCTAGGTTGCCATGCCCAAAGAGGCAGAATTTAGTGCCATTGCTCCAAGTGGAAGATGCAAAGAGACAGATGCTACTGATTAGAGCTAACCAAAAATAGAATATATTGCCTCTGGACATAGCCTCACCAGACATTTTTAAGTGAACACTGAAGGACCAGTTTTTTAGTATAATGTGACAATACTACTACTACTATGCATTCATGGGTTAAACTAGTGGGTTGCAACCAAGTCCAACTCTGAAGTTCTATAATTCTATTTACTTACTTGTTTTTAGTTTTCAACATACACTTTTATAAGATTTTGAGTTCTAAATTTTCTCCCCTTCCCAAGACAACATGTAATCTGATATAGTCTGTACATGCATGATCATATTAAACATATTTCCATATTAGTCATGTTGTAAAGAAGAATTAGAACTGAAGGGAAAAACCATGAGAAAGAAGAAACAAATAAAGATAAAATAATATGCTTCAATCTACGGTCAGACTTGATAATTCTTTCTCTGGATGTGGATAGTGTTTTCCACCATGAGTCTTTTGAAATTGTCATGGATTCTTGTATTGCTGAAAAGAGTTAAGTCTATCAAAGTTAGTCATCACACAATGTTGCTATTATTGTGTACAATGTTTCCTGGTTCTGTTCATTTCACTCAGCATCAGTTCAATAAGTCTTTCCAGGTTTTTCTGAATTCCCCAATTGATGGGTATCCCCTCAATTTCCAATTCTTGACCACCACAAAAAGAACTTCCATAAATATTTTTGTATGTGTGGGTCCCTTTCCCATTTTTATGATCTCTTTGAGATATAGACCTAGAATGTAATTTTAGAGTACAGAATTTACATTTTCATTACATTACATAATATACATTATATAGCTCTATTACATTTTAGAAGTATAAGGTAAGTGCCCAAATCATAAGTATATCTAGTTCCTTCCTTGCCACCAACAAACATACTTAAAGTTTTCCCCAACCTTAAATAAAAAAAAAAACCCTCAACCCTCTGCCATTCCATCAAACCATCTTATTCCATACCTTTTTCATGTCCTGACCAAACTCTTCAGAAAAGTTATCTTTATTCATTTCTCTCACTTTATCTCCACTCAATTTACTTCAGAACCTTTTCTGGCTTCCAACTTCATGACTTAATTGAAACAACTCTCTCCAAAATTACCAGTGGCCTCCAATTGACAAAAAAATCTATTGTCATTTTCTCAATATTCATCTTTGATCACTGAAACCTTTCATACTGTTAACCACTATCTCTTGTGTAATCTTTCCTCTCTGAGTTTTTGTGACATTGTTCTGTCTCAGGTCTCTATTTAAATAACTGTCTGACCATTCTTTCTCAGGCTACTTTGCCAGACCATAATCTAGTCATGTCTTCTAACAGTGCATCTGTTCCAAGGATTTGTTCTGGGCTGCTTTCTCTCTTCTCTCTATATTCTCTCATTTGGTAACCATATCAGATCACAGGGGTTTACTTTTCATCTCCATGCAGATGAATTCCATATCTATATAGCCAGTCTTAATTTCTCTCCCAAGCTCCAGTCCTCATCACCAAATGTACAGTAGATATTTGGAATCTATAGATATCCCATAGGCACTTTGAACTCAACATACCCAAACAAAATTTATTATCTTTTTCTCTCAAGTTTATTTCTCTCCCAAACTTCTCAATTTCTCTGGTGAGTACCAGCATCCCTCCAGTTGCCCAAGTTCACAACTTTGGTATTATTCTCTACCGTCTTTAACTCACAAAAAACACTTTCCAGTTTGCATCTACCTCCCTGCCTCCTTGTCCTCCTCCAAAACATCTCTCACATAGCTGCCAAAATGATTTTCCTAAAATGACAATTTGACTGTGTCATTCATTTCCCCCACCAGATAAACTCTATTTATGTTCTCTGTTGATGCTAGAATTAAAGACAGCTCCTCTGTTTGGCTTTTAAAGTTCCTATCAACCTGCCTTGGTCCTATTTTTCTACCCTTATTACACAGCACTCTCCATTTGTCACTTTGTTTCTGCTTGCTTTTTTTTTTTTTTTGCTGTTCCTCATACATGACCCTCCAACTCTTTTTGCTGTATGCCTTCCCACTGGATTTGTTTCATGTCTGGAACCTCTACCCATTGGAATCTCCTTGGTTTCCTTCAAGATTCAGCTTAGATATCTCTTTCTGCATGAGGCCTTTCCTGGTCTTGATCTGGTAATGTTCTCACCATCCAGGCTACATTGTCCCTAAGTTGAGAACAGTTTTAAATGCCAAACACAAAAACTTACATTTGATCTCAGATCTGAACACATTTCACAGTCCAGGCAATACTTTAGTGACTACACACTGAATTTATTCCAATTTTGTCTTAGTTTAGAATATTTTTTTTTCTAATCATGGAACAAGTGCATGCACGCACACTCCCACACAGTTTCATGGCCCTGGAAACTTTAAAAGAACTGTAGCATTAAGCTCTTGGATTACTGTCCAGCTACCTATATCATTGCTTATCTTTTCAGTGTCCAAGGTCATTGACAAATCAAGGAAGCATCACTGGATTATTTTTCATTTCCTCCTCTGGAAGGCAAGCACAAAACTTGTCCAACCACTGGCTTGTGCCAATCCTATGTGTGGGTGGCTTTGGAACCATATACAAACTTTTCTTATGGATGGAATGCTTCTTTGGAATCTGTTGAGAGACCTCTGTCTAAGTATGTTCAGAACTTTCGAGCTCTCCTTCCAGTTAGCAATCCACTGAATTGCTGCTCTTGCTGGCTTATCCCAGATCTGGGAGTTTTCCAAATGAATGTCCCCTAAATGTCAAACATGACCAAGTACTACAAAGCTCTGTTTTCCCAGTGCCTTCCTTGCAATCAGATCAGATTTTTTGGTTTTGGCACCTCATCCTACTACAGACTCAGAGACAGCTTTGTTGACACCTACACTGGCAGCCGGACCTGCAGGCTATGACACATCAGTGGCAACACAAGCCTGTGTTGTGTGTGTGTGTGTGTGTGTGTGTGCGTGTGTGTGTTTCTAAATACACTTCTTACAACTGGGAAGTTTTGAAACCAATTTGCACAGGATAGAACAGGAAAGTGAAGACTGAAAAGTAAGGACCCTAAATTTCGCTTTGCTACATACACGGAGTTCCATTGGATGAGAACAATGGAACTTAGAAGTACTTTGCTTTGAGGGTTTTGTTTTTCAAGTGCTGGTCTAGTGCTTCACTGACAGATATATTTTTATCATAACTCTTTATAGTTAAATACTTAAATTTAGGAAATATTACCCAGAGAATTTCTTATACTTTTCTTAGTTCAAGAAGTCTTCTCTGAGGGGGAGGAGACAGGGTAGAATGAACTGGTAAAGAGGAGGAAGAGAAGGAGAAGGCAGGGAGTAAGAGAGGTAGAGGGAGGGGAAAAGGGAGACAGACAGATAGAGACGGGAATAAAGAAACAGAAAGTGGGATTTTATTTTGCTTCTTTTTCACTAGCAAAGAGATTTTCTCATATCTCCTGCCTCTCCTGTGATGATCAGATACAAAAATAAATTCCCTTTAAAATGTCAAATTTATCACAAATTTAATCCCTGATTATAAGGGGAATGACTCTGACATGTTGGATACAATTTCATGTTTTCAAAAGAAGAATGGTATGCTTTCAAAAGAAGAAGGCATCATAAATATAACCTTTGCCTTTTCAAGACTCACTGTGACACTCCCCGATAGTGACATTTTGTTTACATTACTGGGCAAAGAACTTATTCCTTTGCATTTCTTTTTAACCATTTTGAAAGTATGGTTTCTCTTTCTTTGATTTTTTTTTTACCTATAGATAATTTCTGTGTTCAAAGGAACATTAAAGATCACCTAGTGTAGCCCTCTATCCTCTATTTTTTTTCCAGGAAATAAAATTCCCCCAATACTAATTATTTCAATTAAATTCCCATGAGTTTTGGCTATTTTCAGGCAAGGCTGCACTCACAGTAAAGGACAAATAGGCCCTAAGACAGGAGCAGACGTTTTTTCCCCCCAACACAGGCAATATCTGTTTGACCCTCTTTTCTGGTTTTTACATTCAATAAAATTATTAATATCAGCCGAGACTTACACTAGTTGAAGGAAAAATTGAAAGGAGTTATGATAGAGAGAAACTCCTATGATCTTTCCCTACAGTGGTTATCATGGTATTACAGAACCTTGAACAGAGTACAAGCTCACTAAATGCTAACTGAATTGAACCTAATTCTGCTATTTATAGATCACAAACATTTACATTATGTTATTTATTAAAGTATGATTTCCCAACATAAAATCCCTTATATTCATGTATTATCCATTTAGCATTTTGAATATTCACTGTCAACCCACACTGACTCTTTACTTGGAATTTTTGGGGGTGAGTATACCACTTCTGTTGTTCAGTGACTCCTGCAGGAATGTATTCCCCCCTAAGAGGCTTAGGAACCCTAAGCTCTTAATGCCCACTTTCCTCCCCATCCTAAGGAAAAAAACTATATGATGTCTGCATTGTTTAACCATATACCTCCCAACTACCCTATTCTCTATCTCCATTAGTGCCCAATGTAATACTATGGAGATGTTTTTCTACTTATGACCTGGGAGTTGATCAGTTTAGGGAACTCCCTGATTTGGGAAACTCCCCCAACTGATAACAGCTTAGCAATTCATCTATAACATACATTCTAAGTCAGATATGTCAGACATGTCAGGCCACATGCCTCCCAGCACTCCCAAGTGCAGCCAGAACTAAAGTATAATTGGGAAATATTTAACAAAGGAAATAAAAATACAATAAAACACAGATAACATTGCATTTTAAAACTAAGTCAGTACATGGCCACAATGGTCTTTTTGTATTTCTATTTGAGTTTGACATCGCTAGGCTAAAAAACAACTTCCACCTCCTTCTGCCATAGCCTAATCTCCCAAATGAGATGTGGAGAACCTCCGGTGCAAAGAGGAACATCCCCTCCTTTGACTTCAGGCCTTCAATCTCCCGTTCCTCCTGTCTTTGGAGGGAAGAGGAAAGTAGGTAGGGAATGGGACCTTTTTCTCCTACTATGCAGGTTCAACTTCCATCATCAGCTTTGCCCTTTTCTTGCCTGATCTCCAGCCTTTGGAAGGAAGAGGAGTTGTGAAGCAGGGCCTCCTGGCTGACCACGTGCTTCCTATCTCATATTGTGTTTGCCTCCAGCTTAATCTCCAACTTCCTTGAGGAAGAAGAATGGTACCCTCCACTCAATGATGAACATTCTCACACTCAGTCATGTCCTTCACTTCTTAGCAACTCTACACTCCTGCCAACCATCATGCAAACCCCATTCCTCAATCCCCACAACCTGATTCTTCATTCCCATTTCCATTAACCTTCCCATCCCAAAGTTTCAACCAAACAACACCCAACCCTTCCACTATGTCCTATTGGAATGCTAGTTTTTTGGCAACAAACTTCATTTCATCTTAAATATTTTCCTTTCGTATTCTTTCCATCTACTAGCTATTTACTGATACCTGGCTCCTACTGATGACAGAACTTTCCTGGCCACCCCTTCCAGTACTACATTCACTCATTCCCTTTAACTCATTGGTTAAAAGGCAGTGGAGGAATGGGGTGAGGTAAGGATTAGAATATTTCTTGCTCCTCATCGCCACTTTCAGGTTCTCCCCTATCTCTATCACTCAGTAATCTTTCTCCCATTAAGATTCATACTATTCATGTAGATCAAAATCTTGGTAGCTATTGTCTACAGAACCCTAGGTACTCTAGTTGCTTCCTCAATGAGTTTGGTACTAGGTTTCTCTCCTTCCCAACTTCTGCTCTCATTCTAGGCGGCTTGAGCATACATACTGACTCTCTTCCAAATGCCTAAGCCACTCAGTTCCTTCACCTACTCACTTCCCATGAACTATTCCTCTGGTATACCTCAGTCACTCACAAAGGTGGTCATATTCTGATCTTGCTATTACCCACAAATGTACCACCTTTATGTTTAAGAACTCTGAAATCCCATTATTTGAACATAATTTATTGATTTTTCACTTCTCCCTATGCCAGCCCCTACACAATCTTACTCTTTGTCTGCCTCGTGGCCTTCAATCTTGTGACTCTTCAATTCTCTCCCAGTCCATCTTTCTGCATTAGCCACTCTCTTCTCTTTTTTCCATCTTGACCCCATGGTGAACCAATTAAATTCTACACTGTTCTCTTCTCTTGAATTCTTAGACCCTTCATCATATCATCAATTATACCCTGTCAATAAATCTTCAGTTTTGGATCACTCCCATCATTCACTGCCTTCACTCCTACACAGGTACTGCTGAAAAAGGATAGTAAATCATACATTTTGACTGGGTTCACTACAAATTTATGTTATATAACCTCAAACTGGGCTCTCTTGGTTGCTGGGCAATCTTTATACACCTCCCTTATCAACTCACTAGTCCATTTTCTACAACTGCTGGTCCAAACTTTTTTTCATCATCCCTTTCTCAAAGTATCCCATTCCTCCCTCTGTCTCAGCTGAGAACCTTCTTTGATATTTTGCAGAAAAACTGAGGGCATTCATTGTGAGTTCTGTCTTCTCTCTTCTTCCTCATCTACTATCACTCAGATGCCTTCTATCATCATTTCTTCCTCCATTCATATGTCAAATGATGAAACTGCCTTATTTGTTACCAAGGTGTTAACCTCTTTACTTGTTGAAACAATCCCATCCCATTCTATCTCCTCCAACAGATTACTGTCATCCCCGCTCTTTCACCTACTTTGAATCTCTCCCTGCCTACTGGCTCATTATCTACTGCCTACAAACATGCCCATGTCTCCACCATTCTGAAAAACTCTCACTTGACCTTTCCATACATGCTATCATACTGTATCTCTTCCACACTTTGTAGCTAAACTCCTCTCTTTCTTAACCTCTTCCAATTCAGCTTCTGACTTTACTACTGCACCAAAATTGCTCTCTCCAAAGATACTAATTAATGATCTCTTAGTTGTCAAACCCAACAGCTTTTTCCTCTATCTTCATTCTTCTTGTTTTTTGCTTTTGGAGGACAATTGGGGTTAAGTGACTTGCCCAAAGTCACACGGTTAGTAAGTGTGTCAAGTGTTTGTGGCTGGATTTGAACTCAGGTCCTCCTGACTCCAGGGCTGGTGCTCTATTCACTGTGTGACCTAACTGTCCCATATCCTCATTCTTCTTGATCTTTCTGCAGCCTGAGTCTCTGCTTGTCATATTCCTCTTGGTTCATCTGCCTATCTGAAGGTTCCTTCTCTATCTCCTTTGATTCTCTTCTAGCTCACAGCCCCTAAGTGTAGGTATCCCTTAGGGTTCTGTTCTGGGATCTCTTCTCTTCTTCATCTCTACTGCATTAATTGAAGATCTCATCAGCTTCCATAGATTTAATTACTATCTTTATGATGATGATTCTCAAAGCTACCTTTCCTGCCCCAATCTCTCTGCTGATTTTCCAATTCATATCTCCAACTTCCTTTCAGACATCTTGAGCTGGATGTCCAGTAGACACATTAAATTCAATGTGTCCAAAACCAAACTGGTCTTTTCCCCAAATGCTCGCTCTCTTCTATCCTTGCTATTACTGTAGAACACAATACCATTCTCCCACACCATCAGGCTCCCAACCCATGTGACATCCTTGACTCTTCACTATTTCTCACCCCCAATATCCAAGCTGTCACCAAGATTCGTCAATCTCACCTTTGTGATACCTCTTGAATATACCACCTTCTCTCCTCTGACACCCCCACCCCCACTCTAGTGCAGTTTCTTATCACTTCATGCCTGGACTACTGCGATAGACTGCTTGTGGGTTTGTCTGTTTCAAGGCTCTCCCCACTGAATCCATTCTCCATTCATCCACTAAAATAACTTTTCTAAAGCACAATTCTGATCACGTCACCCATCTACTCAATAAACTCCTATGGCTCCCTATTACCTCCGTGATCAAATACAAAATTTTGTTTGACATTCAAAGCTCTTCATAACCTAGCCCAACCCTACCTTTCCAGTCTTCCTATATCTTACTCCCCACCACATACTCTTCAGTCCAGTGACAATGACCTCCTGGCTGTTCCACGAACAAGACACTCCATCTCTCCATTCTGGGCATTTTCTCTGACTATCCTATCCCTGTGCCTGGAAACACTTTCTCTCCTCTGCTCCACCTACTGACCTCTCTGACTTCTTTTAAGTCCAAAGTAAAATTCCCATCTTTTACTGGAAGCCTTTCCCAACCCTTCTTAATTTTAGTGCTTTACCTCTGTTAATTATCTGTAGTCCTATTTATTTATCCTGTAGACAGCATACTCTGTAAAAATTTGTTTGTACATTTTCTCCTCCACTAGATTGTAAGCTCCTTGAGGGCACGGATTATCTTTTTATCTTTTTGCATCTCCAGTGTTTAGCACAGTGCCTGGCAGACAGTAGCTGATCAATGTTGTTGGTGGTCCTTTGTTTGTGAAGAGGACCAATGGTTGAATTTAGACCAGTGGATATGAGTGATATCTTAACTTGTGTGTGAATTGGATTTGAGGGAGGCAAATTGCACAAAGCAGTCAGACTTACTCTCTCTTCTAGAGTCAACAGAGTCCACTGGCAAGCCAAAAATCAAGACCCAGGATGCAGTGAATGACCTTGGCATCTTCAATGTCTGACTAAGCTCAAAGAGCTCCACAGCATCTGCTTCAGCCACCTTTGTGGTTGTGGGAATAAATTGTTCTCATCTACTCATTCTGCTAAGGAAATTCTTTGCATGCTTGGGGGTAGCCATCCCCCTAACTCACTGATGGGTTTGAGGTTGGTCAGTTACCTTCAACCTGGCTTAGACCAACTGTGGAGATGGTTTACTGGGGTATGGCACTGCACATGCCACAGCTTCTTGGAGCCACAGGTGAGAGTTGGGTGAAAGGTGGACACCAAAAGTGGATGAGCAGCCCTGAAAAGGGTCAGCAAGCCCTATACCAGAGATGTTAGTCCTCTCTGACTACCCCATACATCCCCAGTGCTTAATAAACATTTATTGCTTGAGTGCCAGCACACAGCTAGTATGTGAAAGAAAGAAGCAGGACTTGAACCTAGTTCTTTTAGAATCCAAGACAAAACCTCTGTGCATGATATCATGTTTCCTTTTGCTAAGGGCATAATAGGTGCTTAATAAATATCTGTTGAAACTGTTGATATTTCTATTGTGATGGCATCTTTGTTATGACATAACCTACCAAAATCAAAAGACTTTAATTAAAAGTTACATCTTTATTTGGAACATATCAATTAAGTTTAACAAACACTTATTAAGTGACTGCTGTGGGTACACGGCACTGTTGGGCAATGAAGACATGAACATGAAACCGTATCTCGTTCCTGCCTTCAAGGAGATCACAACAGAAATTTAGAGCTGGAAGATACCTTAGAGGTCACCAGATTCAACTTTTTTATTTTATAGATGAGGATGCTGTGGCTCAAAGTGGTTGAGTGAATTATTACAATACAAATTTTACAATAACTACATAAGAGAGAAATCTATCCAGAGTACTAAGAGAAAATCAAGGAGGGAGAGATCTATTCTAGATTTCACTTCTATAAACAGTTTTATGTTCTAGGACACTGAAAAACCCTTGTGCCTCTAAGACAGTGGTTCTCAACCTGTGGATCGTGACCCCTTTGGGGGTCAAATGACCCTTTCACAGGGATCACCTAAGATCATCGGAAAATACATGTTTCCAATGGTCTTAGGAACTGAGACAGGGCTCCTCTATCAGTCTCCAGGTGGGTGTGCCCACATGCATATATGCCCACATACAAGTATTAAAGGCTTGTGGCATTAGGAAGGTTGAGAACCACTGCTCTAAGAGATTATGAAATGCCACATTGCTGACGAATCACTGTCTCCAAGAGGTTATGAAATTCCAGATTACTAGATGAAACCTTTAAGGTGGTAGGACTTGTGGGAGAAGGAGCTTTCCAGGGATTGTATTCTTTTAATGTTATCACCAAGGGAAGGGGTAGGGGTGAGGAGGAAAAAAAGCTAAGCAGCAAGCCACTACTACTTTTTACTTACCATCTCTGAAAAATTATTTATTCTAGTGCTAAGAGTGAAAACCAAATCCTTTGGAATGGTTCAATCCTAACTGTGGGAGACTCTGATTTTATTCTATGACAGTTTATCCCCTACTATGTTAACTTTGCAAAATATAGATATTGCTTGATTACAGAGCCAGAATGGGAATCTCACCTCTCACAGACAAGAATTAAAAAAAATTTTCT
Organism: Pseudocheirus occidentalis; assembly: GCA_028646575.1. Classification (NCBI taxonomy): domain Eukaryota; kingdom Metazoa; phylum Chordata; class Mammalia; order Diprotodontia; family Pseudocheiridae; genus Pseudocheirus; species Pseudocheirus occidentalis. The sequence goes on along the minus strand of CM053594.1, from coordinate 127,203,859 downwards.
TATAAAGATCTGAGATGACTTTTATAAATATGTATGTATATTTATATCTATACAAGTATATATAGATATATGGGATTTAGCTTCACGTTGACATAGATCTTAACATGAAATTGTATCACATTCTCGCTGTCAAATTTAACATAGAAGAGATCACAATACAGATTTAGAAATGGAAAAGACCTTGGAGACCATGTGGTCCAATTCTTCATTTTATAAGAGAGGAAAGTGAGGATCACATGATTTGAGTAACTTATTTCAAGTCACAAAGATTACAGAGCCAGGATCTGAACTTAGAACTTATTACATATCCTTCTACTGCATAAAAAACTGTAATCAAATTTTGTAATAATTTTATAATAACTTTTATAATAGAGAAGACCAAAGTGAGAGGAGAAACTAAGAAAAAAGAGATCGATTCTAGATTTCACTTTTATAAAAATAGGGCCAATAGTTTTATGTTATAAGACACACACATATAGAGAAAGTTATGTTATAAGCTATGCTAAGTATATATAATTATGTAGTATAGCTAGCTACATATAAAATTTGTGTATGTGCATATATGTATGTGTATATATGTATATACACATGTATTATTTAATTAGCCTCTCTTTCTGCAAGACATTTATTAAAAATGATTGTCTTATGTTTCTCAGCATGCCCCCTTTCGGTGACTCTACCTATACTCTTCTTTAAGAAGCAAGCTCTGGAAGTGATTTAGTGGAGAAGTGATCAGTGATCTTTTTTACTGTAATCTGTCTCTGTGATTCCTACACTTTGATTAGAATGTGGCTGCTGCAGTAAAAGGTTTATAGTTGTATAAAGCTGTCCAGCTGGAATGGAAGCAACCCACATCATTTTCCATGCAAACTGCATTCACATGATACTATTCATTTCTCCACCTCCACTCATTTTTGAGTGAGGCAGGGCAAATGAAGCAGATGCTTGCATAAGAATTTTCCCATGTGCTTTATTTAGGGAGCTCCTCTGATAAGCAAACCTGTGTAACTGAGGCCTGGATTTGGAGGACATCCTTGAGTGAGCCCTTTAGGAAACTAGAAAACTCTGCATCATGCAGGTAGAGTACCACAGTCGCAAATGTTTTCTACTCTTACAAAAATCCTGGGAATTTGCTAAATTATTTGTGTAATTCAAGTATTGACCAGTTTTCCTAATGGAAAGAAAAACTTGAACTCTTTCCAGATTGTTGAATTATGTAATTCATTCATTTCCATTTTAAAGAAAACATCTCCTATAACACAAATAGTTGCCACGAGCAGTGAACTCTAACTCTTCTATTCCAAATAGGTGCAGGTCCTTAAGAAGACTTCTCATTCTTTGCCTATTCCAACAACTAGAATGGAAGTTCCAAACAAAACAAAACAAAACAACCGAATTACTTTAAGATACCTACACATACACACACACAAATACATATGTCACTGGGGTTCACATTTGCACATAGAAAGGAAGAAGGCGGGGTGGGTGGGAAGGGTGATGGTAAAATAATCACAATACTTGACTTGAAGACCTAACAAGTTCAGCCTCTATAGCCCTGGATCCTCTTAAGATATGAATCCTTTCTAAGCTGTCCCTGCCAAGTGGTTTTACCAGTGGGTGCTAGAACACCATTAGTACTGGCCAATTCATATATTACGAGATAGCACATCTTGTCTTTGACAGTTCAAGTTCTAAGTGTTACGGTTTAAAATATAGCAATACTTAAAGAACTTCCCAGGATATGTTGAGCATTTCTACAGAACACACATAATCATTTTTTCATTGCATATACCCATACACACACAGTACCTAGGTAAAGTTATGGCAAGATTTTGTGAGAGCAAAAAGGGAGAGATGAGAAAAAAAAATTCCTCAATCCAGAAATTTCTCTCTCTCTCTCTCTCTCTCTCTCTCTCTCTCTCTTTCTCTCTTTCTCTCTCTCTCCATTCAATGATATATATAGTTATATAGTTGTGTGTATGTCTATACACACACATATGTGTGTTTAATAGGCATAACTTAAAGTAATATGCAGGAAGTATGTCTTAAAATGCTTTTGCTTTAGGTCTAAAACATTTTCCTTTCAAACTATAAAACAGCTGAAATCATGTATCCTCAGCCCAACATCATTTCATGCCTAATTTATGGAAAGAGAATATCAAAGGACTCTGAAAAGGGGATAGGAGGATGAGGGGGGCAGGGTGAGGCGGATAGTGTAACATTAACACAGGAACCTGCTACTCCGCCGTTTGGCAGGGAAGAGAGGGGCCTGTACAATTTCTACCCCACAGTGCAACACCGTGAGATTCCAGCAAAAACATGTGTTATGAGGGGAGGAGGGGGTGGAGTGTTCAACTGAATGAACTTACTGTTACCTTTTTTTTCTAACATAAGTCTTCTTTCTCCTGATACTGTCTGAATTTGAAACATCTAATTTAATCCATTGAAGGGCCCAGTCTTCCTTTTATTTCCTGTCTGTACTGAAGCAGTCGCCTGTTTCAATTATGACTTTCTCCAGCTCCTACATTTTCCGTGCTCCAGCTGGCTCACAGTGCACTTCCTTGGAAGTTAAAATGCACTAACTGTGCTGATCGGAGACTGATAGCTGGAGAGCCACAATATTTAATAGCTGAGCTGATAAGAAGGTTAAAAAACACACCCATTTTTGAGCCTTAACAAAAGGATATTATGTAGCTGTATGTTCAATTAAGAGTGAGTTAATTTTTTTCCATTATGTGCAACTCAGCCTACAATATTTCATAGACCTATGGCAAATTTAATCTGTATATGTGTATGCATATGCATGGTGGGGAGTGGTCAGGGAGAAAGACACAAAAAGACAGAGATGTGGAGGGAGAGGGAAAGAAAGACAGAGGAAGAGATGGGGGGGAGGAAGGAGAGAGAGAGAGGCAGAGAAGCAGAGGAGAAAGACGGGGAGAGAGAAGGAAAAGAGGCAAGAGGTGTGTGTGTGTGGAGGATGTTTCCTTCTTGCTTTTCAGTTCGTTACTACTGATTTGAGACAAGCTCAGTGCAATTATTTTAAAGAACAGAACTGTAGCATTCTTGCAAAATCCTGCCTTGCTAAAAATAAGACTGTTTTGTAGTTGAAAAGGAAAAAAAAAGCCTCTGGACTGTAAACACCAGTCAATGTATTTCTTTTCTGCTTTATGAAAACCACAAATCTTTTTTTTTCCCCTTTTCCTTTCCTCCTTACTCATAGTGAAGTTTAATTACAGCTTAATCTTTCTCAGTAAGCACCCCTTGAGACTTTATTGTCCAAGCACAGTATTATCAAGGCTACAGCTACAATTTATGGCAAAAGGTAGGGGCTCCCCTCAGGAAGACCAAAAAGTACCAAGAATGAAAGGTCACTTTATTATTAACTTGCGCTGCAAATTTTTATTAGGCCCTAGAGATGGCAATTCAATAATTAGAGAAACACCAGAGGTGTTGATCAACACTTAGCCTTGTTCAACTCCACTGGGTCAGTAAACATGAATGAAAACTTTTAAGTTAGCATGGTTTAGGTCTATCGTTGATGAAAGTATTCAATTACACTGCGAAATGAGGTGGGAGAGAGTTGGAAAAGAAATCGAAGGGAAGCAAAAACTTAACTCAACACTTGATACACAGGAAATATACAGTAGAGTTTGTTATAATTCATAGGAATGAAATAGGAATGGCTTGTGAAATTATTTTTGCTCAACCTAAACTCAACGAAGTTTCTTTTTTTCCATATTATTTTTTTTTGGGGGGGAAGGGGTGAGATAGTCACTAGGACAAACAAGGTGATTCTGATCAAAGGAAGGCAACTAGACTACTACAAGGTTCTGGTTTACTACCAGGAATAAGGATAAGGAAAAAAAAAAGGTTCTAAATACAGGAAGTGGAATTTTATCCATTATTTTATTCTGCTACTTAAATAATTTAACTCTACTTGATTGAACTCTAGTAAAGCCAGGATTCAAAACTGGCCTCAGATACTTAATTAGCTGCACGAACCTGGGAAGTTTACTGAGATGCTCTGGGCCTCAATTTCCTCTTCTGTAAAATGAGAAGGATGGACCTTAAGAACTCTTAGTTCTATCACCCTATGAATCCTCAGGCAACTAGCAGAACTTCTGATACCTGAGGATTTGCCTTTTGTAAATCCAGGGTTTTGTTTTTTTTCTTTAATAGAAATGGTTTTAAACTATATTATAAACCCCTCTACTTTTAAAAAGGTTACACTGCTCACGAGTACATAACATAGAACTTAGGCATGAAGGATTCTGCTTGTCAGTGTACTGTGTACAGCAACAGTTCTCATTCTTTCCTGCTCCTTAAAAGACTGCAGTACTGGTTGGTTCACTTTCTCTTAATCTGGAAAACTGATGATCTTTTGTGTTTCTGATGTGTGGATTGCCTTGATACGTCTTGCCATCCCCACCCCTCAGAAATGGACATTGGTGGTTTCCTATCCCTGTGTTTTCATGAACTACAGCAATGGAAGCCAACCTTACTTTCCCCATTTCATCACACATTCTATTTCTTCAACCTTGACTGTGCAATTATTCTACATTGTATCTCCTTCTAGAACTCTTTCTTCTACATAGTTGCAATGGCAAAGAACATCTTAAATGTGCATCTGGAGAGGCAAAACAAAAGTGCTTCTGCTGGTTAAAAGTATTCTGGAATATCATGGAATCTTTCTATTGGAAGGGATCTCAGAAGCCATCTAATCCAACCTTATACCTACATAAGAATCCTCTACATAAATAATCAAGAAGGGGGCATCCAGTCTTTACTTGAATCTCTCCAGTGAGGGGGAACCCACTGACTCCCAAGGCAGCTTGTGAGAAGAACCTGCTTTGTCTTGTCATTTATGTACTTCACACTGCTGCAACAACTGATCCACGAGAATGGGTATGTGTTATTGATCTATTTGCAGAAATGTGTCTCTTTGCAGAAGGCAACCTATCTGGCAAATCTATGGCTAAACTGGCCCATCACAAATTTAAAGAACCATTTTCAGATCAATTTGTAACTAACTAAAATATTAATCTGTTACACTCTACTAAGCCCCACTGTACTCCATGACATGTGATTGCAATCAGTATGGGCATCTCCTCTAATGAGGCACAGTCTAACCCCTTCATATTTCAATACTGTTTGAAATAAGGCTTTTAGCACAATAAAGATCAAGTTTCTACTAATGTGATATGGAGAAAAACAACAAAGTACTTAAAGGCATTAAAAAGCTTTTGTGAGATATTTAAGTTGTAAAGAACCCAGCTTTATGCCTTCATAGGATTTGTTTATGCTATGTACCCTAAATCACAGTCAACAACCCTAATGGTTTTGAATGCCCCTAAACAGTAGTTCAAACTTAGGCACAGCTGGGTTGACCATTTTCAGATAAACACATTTCTGCTTGTGATCCTTAACATATATATACAGTGGCCTAAGTTCTTTGCAGCTATAAAGTCTACAAAACTGAGATCTAAATGGGAACAAGAGATGGCACTTTAATAGGGTAATATCAAAAGCAGAAAAATTCTGTCTGCACATTTGCTATTTGAGGTACTGAAAATACTATTTTTGCCCCTACTAAAGTGACCTATTCTATTTTTGTAAAAGTGATTTGTGTCTAGGGCACAATGAGAAGCAAGGGCTTGAAGATAGATTCAGTCTTGACAAAGATTCATTTCTTTACAGTTAGGCTATCCAAAAGTGGAATAAGAGGTACCACTTAAGAGGGACGCTGAGGAAAGCATTTAGGATTCAGTCCATGTTGGACTGAATAAACTCTGAGTCCCTTCGAAGTTGGAGAATTTTTATTCTATGGATCTCTTTGAATTTTCCTGCTCTACTTTCCTTGAATTGGGTGCATGGAGTGGTTCTTGGCTCTTAAAGGTTCTTAAAGGTGAGCAGAGCAAAAAAGATCTGGAAGCTCCTACCAGCTTAGGGAATGAGTAGAGGGCTTGGGAATAGATTGTATCCTGGTTATCTGAAAATCACCCAAGATAAGTCTGGAGAAATTCATCACCAAGATGCTGGCTGCTGGCCACTAGGACAGTGATTTTTTGGGAGGTTATTCTTGAAGACAGTGTTCAAAGGCACAAAAGGGTTACACTGTGTGTTAGCAGAGTGTCCATAAGGAGGAAATGTCAAGTCTTTCAGAGCATATCAGAATATACTATAGTGGAATACTCTGGCATATTATTGGTAGGGAAGAGGCTGAATAATTTCACATAATGATGCAAGTAATCAAGGCAGTGGGTTTTAAGTAAATAAATGGCAGTCTTACAAAATAGAATAAAATAATAATTCATAAATATATTAATATTCTTATAGTCAATTTATTTTTCAGTTCAGATATTATGTGTGTGTATATATGTGTGTGTGTGTGTGTGTGTATAAAACACACCATCAAAAGAAAGTTTATTTGTTAAGCTTAACAAAATATTACATGATTGATTTATTCAGTCAGGATGGTAGATATAATATTGGACAATGAATAACAGCTTCTCATTAGCTATTTTTGGGAGGTAGGATATAGTTAAACTATTTTTAATTTAGCTCATTCCACTGGTACTTCTTTTTTTTCATTTATTTTATCCATTTCTTTTAATTTAGTTCAATCCATTGGTATTTTTTAAAAATTAGTTTTTCCATTTCTAATAAGGGAGAACAATTTTTAAAAACTTATAATAATAAATAGTAATAACTAACATTTATGTATTTTACTAGGTATCAGACACCATGCTATGTACTTCACAATTGTCTCATACTGATTATCACAATCATTGGAAAGTGACTGCTATTATTATCATTTTACAGATAAGGAAACTAGATCAAAGGATAAATCTCCTTAGTCTTCTTTTATTTGCGTTACATTCCTGTGATATATGCCTAAGTTCTTCATGCTCAATATGTATTCCCCAGGTCTCAGCAATACTAGTCTGAATATTATTCTGGTAAAATGCTCTTATCCCATATTATAGGGATGTTATGAACGAATGATTACAGTGAGAGTGAATCAACTACTTTTGGAAAGAGCTAGAGGTGACTCTTGAGAGATGTTTTCAGTTGAGAGTACATTCTCAACCAGGAGAGATATGATCAGAAATGGAGGTGGGCTGGTCAAATAGCAAGATGAGCAAGGCACAAAGCAGAAACCTTGAATGCTATGCTATGTACTGAATGTTCAAAGACATAGAGAAAGGCCTCTAGTGCTTTAGGTTGAGTTTTCTTGGATAATTTAAAGGAACATATGGACAAGGATCTCCTAGGATAAGAAGGTCATAAGTTGACTTATGCACTGATGAGGTAAGATGACAGAATGACTAAGTAAAGCACATTTTTCATACTTCTTTCCCTATTCAGTCTATAGTGAATTTCAATGCACTGGGAAGTTTTTGTTTGGTTTACTGCTGGGAATGCAAACTAAATTATCCCTAACCTCCACCCTGAAATCCAGTTGTTAAATCAGTGGTGGTGGTAGAGAACCTCAACTTCTTTACTTCATAATGATTGTAAACACATACCTAAGTACTGCTGAGATACTCTGATATTTAGAAAAATCTAAAAAATGAACAATTTAAGAAATGTAATTAGAATCACAGAATTTTACACCTGTAATAGTTCTTTTTCAATTCTTTCTCCTTTTCAACATCTTTAAATGATAAAGATATGTTAAATTTTCCTTTCTATTGTGAAGTTAACATCACATTTACAAAATAGTATGAACAAGGCTGATGTTTAAAAGAAAAGCTGAATTACATATATGTGTATGTGCATCCATCCACCCTTCCATCCATCCATCCATCCATCCATCTATCTATTTATTGAGATGGGGAGAGGGAGAAAAAGACAGAGAGACAGAGACTGGTATCCCTCTCTAGGGCACCTAAATGGCACAGTGGATAAAGTACCAGGCCTGGAGTCAGAAAGAACTGAGTTGAAATCAGGCCTCAGACACTTATAAGCAGTGTGCCCCTTGTCAAGTCACTTAACCCTCATTGCCTCAGTTCCCTCATCTGTAAAATGAGCTGGACAAGGAAATGGCCAATTCACTTTAACATCTTTGACAGGAAAACCAGAAATGGGGTCATGAAGAGTTACACACAACTGAAATGAACAACATAATCTTTATCTGGGGTTGGAAGTATGATCACCACTGACATATCCAATCCTAATCCTGATCAGCACAGAAGCTTTAACCTGCTCTGTTTTCTGACCTGGGTAAGTTTGCCCCTCCTTGGGCAGTCTGGTGGCCTTCCACTGCTGGGGAATCAACATATTAGTAGTGGACTTAGTATAGAATATGATTAGTCTTTAGCCCTAAATGTAGCTTACAATTCCCTAACTCAGGGGATCCACCAGCTTCGGCCTCTATCAATAGTGGGGATTAAAAGAGTGTGCCACCATGCCCCATGATTAATATTATTTAAAAAATGTATCCTGGCATAATTGTTATTGTCTTACCTTTTATAATGGGGGTTTTATTTTTATATCAATATTATCCATGAATCTATCTGCCATTTCCTCCATAGTCTGGATTTACTAAATATCATTTCTTATAAAAAGTATGAATTTAAGCCTTCTCAAAATAAATTAAATTTATTTTTCTCTCTACTCCTTCCCTACTACTCAGAGTGGCTAATATTTTATACTATAAATGGTTGGTAACAACCAAATCAAGACCATAAAGGCAATTAAATGAATAAGTACTATGAAGTAAGTGTAAAATATTAGTGTCCAGACATCCAAAGATGTGTGTAGCTACTATGAAACTTCCACAGCTGTATAGGCCTGAAACCCATGTGGTGCCACAGGTTTAACAGGAGCCATTACCAATAAGAGTTTTATTTGCTTAATAAATTACATTCAAAAGCACAATAGCCCAGGCTTTTAGTTATAAAATTGCCAAATATTGTCAATGAACACTTTCTGGTTATTAATAGCAAAATAATGTATGACTCATTAGATTTTTGATTCCCAGTGCAATTCTTTCTAACCATTACTCAGAAATTTTTTTGAAAAAAAATAGTGCTTCTACATGACATTTTATAGAGGTTATAAATTGCTCAAAGGAGATGACATGGGATAGATTTGTGGGCAAAGTGAAGGGACCTAGTCAAGTCACATGTGTAACTTAAAGAGCTAGGGACAAAGTGAAAGAATACCAAAATCATTAGGGTTGACAGATAAGCTTTAAGTACTAAAAAAGGAAGAGGAAAGACTATACTGATGGAAAAACTAATAGGAACATTCTATTGGCATTGAATACAATGGGTGGTGTGCATTATCATTTATCATTGATCATTATAACCAAATGATCTTATTCACTTAAGGTGTCTCCAACAGTCAAAATTCAGATGAAGTGCATTTTACACTTGCCAACTAAATTGGGCAACTTTGAAAGATCAAAGTCAGGTACTAAACTCTGCCAAATGTCAGTAGGACTGACTTTGCTCATTAAAAAAAAATACAAGACTTACAATAAAATGATGTGATTCAAAATGTTTTCTTGACTTGATGGGCAAATTGATATGTGGTATGAGTGATTAATGTTTTGATAGTGAAGTCAATAAAGTAGAAGATAATTCGGAGGATATTTCCTTTCTGTACTGAAATTTTCTTAAAGGGAGATCCATCAATATGAGAAAGAAAAATGAGCTACATTTTGTACAGTTGTCATTAAGGATAAGTGTAAGTGGTGCCCATGTTGTATTATTAGATCTCTCTTTCCTCAGATTTTTCACTTTTCCTTGTCCTCTTTGCATTTATTACCTCCACTGAATCAGTTACCCCAACTTCCTATCCCATTTAACTTTAAGGTCCTTAAGAGCACATTTAGTGTCTTGACTATTTTTATATCCCTGTTATACAGCAAAATACTTTACACATATAGCAGGTACATTTTAAATATGTATGTGTATGTGTGTGTATGTGTATGTGTGTGTATGTATGTATGTATGTATGTATCTATCTATCTATCTATCCACAGAATTTCTGAATTGGAAGGGACACAAAATTCTTCTAGTCTATAAAGAAATAAAGTGTTTATGAAGGACCTACTGTGTGTCAGGAATTGGAAACACAAAAACAAAAACTGTACTGAATAATAAATATACTAGACAAGTGATCATTCAGCCTCTGCTTGAAGACTTCCAGTAAAGGGAACCCGACTTGCCTAACAAACTGGCTGTGTGACTCTCGAGGCTTCTCTGGCTTCCTTTAAATCCCATCTTAAATCTCATCTTCTACAGCAGTGGTTCTAAGCCTTCCTAATGCTGTGACCCTTTAATACTCTTATGTGGGCATAGCTGCATGTGAGCAGATCCGCCTAGAAATGGACAGAGGAGCTGTGTCTTGGTTCCTAAGACCATCAGAAAGAAATATGTGTTTTCTGATGATCTTAGGTGACCCCTGTGAAAGGGTCATTCAACCCCCAAAGGGGTCGAGACCCACAGGTTGAAAACTGCTGCTCTACAGTAAGGTTCTTCCAACCCCTCTTAATTCTAGTACCTTACCTCTATGAATCACTTCCTATTTATCCTCGATGTGGTATTTTCCTGGATATGTTTCCCTTCCCCCCACTGGATTCTGAGCTCCTTAAGGGAAAGGATTGCCTTGCCATTTTTTGTACCTCCAGTGCTTTGCATTGTGCTCTGAGCATCATGGGTGCTTAATGTTTATTGACTGACTGGATGAACTTCTCTTTGCCTCAGATTCATCATCTGTACAATAGCTGGGTTGGACTCTGGGGCTTCTAGGATCCTTTCTAGATCTAAATCTGTGATTCTATGAACTCTCAAGGACTCTGTAGTATAAATATCTTTAGTTACTATCACACTTTTTCCTTAGGTCAAGCCTACATTTGCCTTTCTGAAACTTAAACCCGGTACTCTTGAGTTCTGTTCTCAGGGGTAAAACACAACATGTCATATAGCTCTGTTACCCATGATAGCCCTTTAAACACTTGAAGACAGATAACACTTTCCCCCATATCTTCTATTTTATAGTGTACACATTCTCACTTCTTTTGTGTTACTAAATTCATTCCTCTCTAGATCTGATTTTTCTGGACTTTCTCTACAATGCTCTAGGACAGCGGTTCTCAACCTGTGGGTTATGTTCAATTTGTAACAATAAAAATACATCCTGCATATCAGATATTTACATTATGATTCATAACAGAAGCAAAATTAGAGTTATGAAGCAGCAATGAAAATGATTTTATGGTTGGGGGTCACCACAACATGAGGAACTGTATTAAAGAGTCGCAGCATTAGGAAGGTTGAGAACCACTGCTTTAGAAACTACTTTATTTTAGAAGCTCATTTCACCCCTGGACTTCTCACACTAGAGGTACGTTCTACCCCTGGGGCCCTCTCTCTTTGATTGGCCCATTTCTATCACATTTTAAGGAAGAGTTTTGGGACTCTTGTCTTTTTTTTTTTCTTATTTTGTATTTAAGTTTAAAATAAATTTAAAAATAAAAAAATTATTTGGAGTTTCACATTCTTTTTATCCCTCTGCACACCCTCTGATGGAGGTTATAGCCATCAGTGAAAGTAATCCATGTCAGTTTCATGTCTTCATCTCTTTCTAGGACACATTCTTGGCTCTCAAGGATTTTGTATTTTCATAGTTTACTGACTTGACTGATTAGATGCCCATTCTATGTAGAACACTGTGTTAGATGATGAGGTTGAGAGGAAAATAAAATTTCTCATCCTCCTTCATGAACCCAACTCAATTTTGTGGAGGCCTTTCCAGATTCCCGTTCCCACCATCATCCCTAGTGCCTTTGGTCAGGGATTACCTCTATTTCCTTTAAACATATCTTGTGTCTATGTAGCCATTTGTGTTTTCTCCCCCCATTAGAATGCAAGTTCCTTGAGGCAAGGATGATGTTTTTGCCTTTCTTTGTAACTGCGGTACCCAGCACACTATAAGCATTTAATATACGCATATGTATATTAAATATATGTATATACATGTGTATAAATATAAATGTGTGCATTTTTACTAATTCTATTCACTATTACAATTTTATAACAGAATAAGTAGAGATGATATGAATCCCCTTCAGTGATTATGAAATCAAGGATGCTTTTTTTAAAGATTTTTTTAATCTAAAAATATTTCTTACGCCATATCTTAGTATTTGCTTAACCAACAAGAGACAAAATTATCTTCAGCTGGAAAATAAGAATCCATTTCACATTGATAAAGGCATAAAATAATGACATTTGTTGTTAACTGGATTTGTTCATCACCCTTAGACGTCCATTATGTGGTGTCCTCCCTTTTTCTGACAGTGGGAAGGAGAATACTCCTATGGGAATGATCCCTGTTTCGGAATAATTCTGTTCTGCTGATGTAGAATTTTTTGGAAGTGCCCTCTGTAATGAATGGATACAGGCAGTAGATAAAAAAAAATTGTTTGTGCTTACTCTGATTATAGATAATACATTTGAATTCCTGCAGGGAATACCTTGTAACAACAATGATAGACAACAATAACAACAATAAGCCTTTATGTAGTATTTTAAAATTTACAAAGTCTCTAACACAAATTATATTATTTTATGGATAAGAGAACTAAAACAGAGTAAGTGACTTGAACAGGGTCACACAGCTAGTGTCTGAGGTAGGATTTGAACTGAGTCTTCCTAATGTCAGTTCCAGTATTCTATTCATTGAATTAATATCAACTTACAAATGGCTACTCACTTTTCTTCTGAAGGTATATAATAATTTTTGCTGGAAGAATTGTAATGAATGGTAATTTTATTTATGTCCAGAGTCAACAAATTGGTGGATTTCCCAGAATCCCTACTTTCCTACTTCTTTTTGTGAGTTTCACTGATGGCTATAACCTCTATCATAGGGTGTGCAGAGGGATAAAAAGAATGTGAAACTACAAATACCTTTTTTTATTTTTAAATTTATTTTAAACGTAAATACAAAATAAGAAAAGAAAAAAGAGCATTGCCATGTACACAGCAGAATGATAGAACTCGATATTAATTAATCAATTTCCATTTCAAGAAAACCTATATAATGAATACTGTACTTTATTTCCAAAGCTGCCTATCTTTTCTTTCCTTCCTTGTATATTTTCTTTTGTCCTCTGTTGCGCACTTTTTACTTCACTTTTTTCTCCCCTTCTCCGTACCCTCTTCTGTAACAAGGCTATAATTAAGCACAGATACACATGCACACATGCATATGTATACACATATATGTAGATATCCATAAACATACATATATGTATACTTATGCACTCAAATGCATATACATGAGACCATATTATGCTTATTTTTACTTGTCATCTGTTTCTCTGAAGGTGGGTAGCATCTTCCTTTATAAGTCCAAGTCTTGGGGCGGCTAGGTGGCGCAGTGAATAGAGCACCGGCTCTGGAATCAGGAGGACCTGAGTTCAAATGCGACCTCAGACACTTAACACAAAAACTAGTTGTGTGACCTTGGGCAAGTCACTTAACCCCAACTGCCCTCCAAAAAGCAAAAAAAAAAAAAATAAGTCCAAGTCTTTCCATATTTTTCTAAATCTACCAGCTTAGCATCTCCTACAGCACAATAATAATCCAAACCAATCACATTCTATCTGAAAGACTGTCTATGAAGGTTTTTCCCCCAAATTTTTCTGCATTTTGTCTGTTCTTGATAACATAAATTTTACTTATAGAAGAAAATTTTAATTTTAAAATAATAAAAAATATCCATTTTACACTTCAATTCTGCTCTCACCTTATAATATGGTTTAAAGCCTAATACTACTGAATTTAGCCCCTTCACATCTTTCCCCCTGGTTTCCTTGAAGTTCCTGACTCTCTGGCTCTTCCAAATGAACACCATTATCATTTTTTTTTTTACTTAGACCAAACCCTTTTTTATGATTTATTAGGTTTAGGGATTGTTTTGCACTTCAAGTATCTGTGTTCTTTTTTGTTCTCTATTATCATACATAATAAAGGTTTTTTTTTAACATTCACATACTTTTAAAAATAGAAACATGTGCTGAATTTTTTCTTCTTTAGCTAGCAAACTAAAGTTCTCCTATTTATAAATCTCCAACCCATTCACAGATCTGAGTCTAGGAGAAAGAAGCAAATAATAGAACAAACCAATGGCAAAGGCTCAGTTTAAAACATAACCAGTCAGCTTGCAGTATATGGCCTGAGGGTCAGTACACATTCAATTCCATTTCCTATACTTTTTATATCTTCAATTCAGTATGGCATCTGTGTTGTAATAATAACTCTGAATGAATGGATTCCATGCTCACTATATATTTCATCTAATATTAGAACCCATATACAAGGCCATTGGGGAAGGCTCAGTTTTTAAGCCAAAGAAAAAAAATTTAGTGGGTGGACTCTTCTTCAAAACTAATAATAGGTGATTCTGATGTCATGTTTGAGTCGTATCATTTCAAGAGTGGAAGGGGCCTCAGAACTAGATCATGCTATACCTGAACAGAATCCCTCTCTACAATAATTCCTCACAAGTGGACATCATTGCCTTGTTTTATGATCCCTACAGTCAAGGAAGTCACTACTTCTTCAAGCACGCCAGAGGTAGAATTATAGTTAGTGTATTCCCCTTCACTAGAGGTCTTTATGGGAAGGGAAAGAAGGGAACAACTATTTACTAAGACATTACTAAGTGCCAGATACTGTGCTAAACACTTTACAAATATTACTTTATTTAATCCTCATTACATGACTCAGGAAAATTCTATTATTATCTCCATTTTACAGATGAGGAAACTGGGGCAAACAGAGGTTAAGTGATTAGTCCAGGATCACATAACTAGTTAGTGCCTTATTAGGGATGGAAGAAAATTATAGTTCAAACTAGCTGTTGTTTAATAAATAAGAAGTTTTGAGCAAATGTGTGATATAACTGCAGGAAACATAGTTTCATCAAAGTAGAACTCAAGGAAAATCAGAAATGTTTGTATATTATTACATGATATTAAGACATTTTTTCTTTCTTATTATATTGCTAAAGTGTCTGAGGCCAGATTTGAACTCAGGTACTCCTGACTCCAGGGCCAATGCTCCATTCACTGCGCTACCTAGCCACCCCCAGTAAAGGTAATATTTCAAGACATATGAAGAACTGATTCAAATCTATAAGAATAAGAGCCATTCCCCAATTGATAAATGGTCAAAGGATATGAAGAGGTAGTTGTCAAGTTAAGAATTCTAAGCTATCAATCACCATAAGCAAGAATGTTCCAATCACCAACAATTAGAAAAAAAGCAAGTGAAGGTAACTCTAAGGTTCTACCTCACAACCATCAGATTAACAAAGTTTGCAAAAAAGGAAAATGCCAATTTTGGATGGGCTATAGAAAGTAAGGCCATTACTACACTGTTGGTGAAGCTGTGAATTGGTCTGGCCATTCTGGAAAGCTATTTGGAATGGTGGCCCAAAAACTGTATATGCCATTTGACTCAGTGATAATACTCTTAGGTCTACACTCCACAGAAGTCAAAGAAAGAGGAAAAGTATCTATAGATGTACAAAAAAAATACTTACAGCAGCTCCTTTTGTAGTGGCAAAGAAATAGAAAAAAAGGGGATGTCATCAATGCTGAACAAATTATGCTTTGAGAATATAATAAAATACTATCATGCCATAAAAATGAAGGGCATAGTTTCAGAGAAACTTTGGAAGACACATCTGAATTGACACGGAGTAAAATGAGTAGAGTCAGGAGAACAATTTCTACAATTTTTAAAGTCTGAAGAATGCTCAACAGTGCAAAGCCCAATATGATTCCATAATTCCAACAATGATGATGCATGCTACTTACTAGAGTTATGGAATCAACATATAGAATAGTAAGTATATTTTTCATCACAGCTCATGTAGGAATTTGTTTTGTTTAGTTATATATATATTTGATACAAGTTTTATTTTTCCTTATTTTTAATAATCTAGGAGAAGTGGGAAGGAGAGAAAATAAATGCTCATCATTTGAAAATAAAACCCTTCAAATCACAAATTGAATAAAGTCGGCGGGGGGAGGGGGGGAGGATACAGGCTAGGCTGGCCTGCTTTTCCCCTCCTTTAACCTACTGTGATGTCTGACCACATGTCTTGAGATGCAGATTCTGAAGTAGGATGAGGACTGGATAGAGATAATGCCTCTGATATAGATGTGCTTCAAGTATCAAATTACAGAGACCCAGCCAGTCTTGGTGCAGGCACTCTTAAAGAGGATACAGTGGCAGGCCTTCATGCAACTAAATAGGGCTGGAAGACATAACCCCCATTTCCCCCCAAAATACTGAATTTGTATGAATTAGAGGTAGGGAAGTGTAGCAAAGAACATCATTCTTACTAGAGTAGACTTACAATGCAATTTGCATCCTTGTAGGATCACTGAATAAAAGTGGAATCAGGGACACCTGTGAGTAAAGTTAAGTCAAGTTAAAAAAAATTATTAAATGCTTACTCTGTGCCAGGCACAAACGTATGTTTTGTTATTTCTAGGAAGAGTAGAGTATTGTGTCTCACAAAAATATAGCCCTCATATTCACCTTGGCAGAGGGAGAGATAAAACTCACTTATTAACCAGATGCTGTAAATAAGTCTTGTCATCCCCAAATAAGTCGCTGCTATTCAGGTAGCGATTGGATGAGGTGTCTGATGAGATCTCATCCAACTCTGAGGTTTTGCAATTGTAAACTATGACGCTGAAGCTAGTATGAGGCTGAAATTAGTCTATTTGACAAGTAACAAGTAATTTTTTTTCTCAGACTGGGGATTCTTAGTATCATGAGTATGCTAACTACTATTGTTTTTATGCTCTTGTATGATATTTTTGCTGAAGAATTCTTTTTTTAAATATTAAAACTTTTGATTAAAAGGCTAAATGATTAACTTAAATATTCAAGGGAGAGGAGAAGGGGAAAACCTCAGAATTTCCTGTGTCATGGGCTCTAAGATTCCTTCCACACTGTCAGCTTAGCAAATGTTTTTGGTATTAGTGATGACAACAAATTTTACTATGGAAGCTTTATTCCATGCTCTAAAAGTGCCCACTGTTTAATTCTATTCAACACAACAAAATACACTTGATAGCACTTCAGATCTTTGAAAGTGGCTATCTCATCACCTGAAGTCTTCTTTTCTCCATGATAACCAGCCCCAAAGCTTTCACATATATTCATGCAATATGCTTTTGAATCTCCCCACTATTCTAATCACTTTTCTTTTTCTTATTTACTGCAACATTCCTCGATTGATCCAGTTGACAGTGCTTTCTCTCTTTTCAAATGATTTTCTTATTACTTAAATTCCCCAGTAAAACATAAGTTCTTCCAGGACAGAACTGTTTCCTTTATGGCTTTGTGCTCCTAATGTCTATGATACAGTAGTTGGCACATGGTCAGCACTGAAAGCCTCCTGACCATGGCTTGACCTTACAGCCAAGTTGGTAGATCCTACAAGCAAGGGATCAGCATCATCCATCAGTTACGCTGAATTAAAAAATGAACTTGTTAGGGCAAATGTTTCTTTCTTTTTTTTTCTTGTCTTATCTTTTCTTTTTCTTTTTGCATGGGCAAATGTTTCATAGCAATTGTGTTAAGTTTGGATCCACTCTCACTAGCAGTGAGGTGGTATAAGGGGAGAGTGTTCCCATTGAGGAGAAATGTTTCTATGTATTTTCTTTCTATATCTTCTCAGTATATATCACTTGGGCAAGTTAATTGATGTTAACTTACTAAATGAAACTGAAGTGCTAATGACTGGTTATTAAAATTGGGGAGAACACATTGGAAACTGGAGCTCATGGTATTAGAAAAAGTATTCCATCCCAGCTCTTCAGGGGTGACCCTAGAATCCCGAGGAAGAAACGAACCCTTGCTCTGGGCAATCGGACTCATTGATGTGATTGTGATTTGAGATAATGATTTCCCAGAGTTTATATGAACACTTTTTCTCTCTAACACCAAAGGTAATGCTCCCCTTCTCCTACTTCAGTCACTGAAGAGAGTAGGCTTAAATGTAAAGCACTTACAAATGTGCTATCACTAATAGATAAGTCACTGTTGCTCTTTCTTGACTGTTTTAGTGACTTGTTCTCCAGAGGTTTCAAAGTTCATAAGGTTGGTTGTTGCCTTTTGAATGCATGTTCAATTCCAAGTATTGGCTCAGTAGCCAGTTCAGGAGCTCCTATTCTTCACGTGGTAAACAGAGTAGGCAAAATTATGGACATATCTTATAAATATATCTGAGGATTACATCAAAAGAGATATGTGCAAAAAGAGAGTTCATATAGATGAAGACTGGTAAACTCACTGGCCAGTCCTTATACCCTCATTATGACAAATTTTAATATGCAGAAACACTGACTACTATAACTCAATGCAATTAAAAAATTCTAACTCGGGGGTGGCTAGGTGGTAGGTACAGTGAATGGAGCACTGGCCCTGGAATCAGGAGGACCTAAGTTCAAATCCGACCTTAGATACTTAACACTTACTAGTTGTGTGACCTTGGACAAGTAGCTTAACCCCAACTGCCCCACTAAAAGAAAAAAAAAATGCTAACTCTGCAGGGTTCAGAATTTATTTTTATATATGTTTTTATTCTGAGATCTAATTAGAATCATTATTCTTCTCAAGGGATTTGGGAACTAAAGAAAAATTCTTTCCCCCTAAAACTTTTCAATTTCAAGGGTTCTTTAAATCAAAATTCAAAACTGACCCTTTTGAAAAAGCAGCATAAAATTATCTTGGAAATTACTTATGTTTTATACTGCAGTATAAGATTATCTTAGTAATTATTACCCAAGTCACTCCTATCTATTAGCAAAACTCATTCTGACTACAGAAAAGGAGTCGTCCTTCTTCATTTATAAATTTTACTACAAGACTTCTTGGGAAGATAATCATAAAAGTGCTCAAGTACTGTCTTCAGAGGCTTCCTGATTATATTTAAATATTTCATTATGTTAGGTTGAAACAGGTGGAGTATTTGAATTAATAAATCTTTCTAAGAATATGATTAACAGCTGCAAACAACCTTGAAGGGATGAGTGTGAGGGACAATTCAAGAGTTTCTTTAGAAACTTAAAATTGTACTAGAATTCTGAAATAAGGAAATTGGATCTGACATCATTTGGATCCTGATATTTCATGTTCAGACTTTTAAGGCAAACTATACCCTATTGCTCTTTCTTCACTATTTGTTTTTTTAGCTTATTTCAGTAACTACAAATATAGTGAGAAGAAAAAGGACTCACTAGATAATTAAAACCCAAGTCAGGATGTTTTGCTTTAGAGTTAAAAAACATTATTAATTGCCTTGTGAAAACTATGGTGAATTGAGAGTTGGCATCTAAGCTAGCTGATATATTTATTCCTCTAATTTGTAAAAAATTAGGTGAAACAGGGAATGCTATTTCAAGAAAACATTACTAAAATCCAGAGTACCACAGTTTCTGTGGTCAATTTTATTTTCTTTAACAAGTAAATATTTTGTGAACAGGAGAGTGAAAAAAGCGGGCAAGTCATATAGAGTATTCAAATACACGTACCCAAGATATGAAAGGTACCTAGGGGAAAAAAATTAAACCCAGCTGTATTTAGCACACTGAAAGACCACCCAAGTTGGATTCTTTAGTTTGAGAGAAGAAAAGAGCAATATAAAATGTGTGTTAGAAATTACAAGACTATCAAATAATATAAAAAGGAAATTTAACATCTGTTAAATGTCAATGAAGAACAGGGAAACAAAAGGTTGATACTATTTAAAACATTACTACTCACAAATCTGGAAGAAATGTATAGGTTTTTACATGAGCACGATAATGTAGATATTTGATTACTGAGTTCTGAAGTTGTATAAACATAACATAAAAAACCTTAGTGTGTTCCATGGTTAACTTAATTATACAAAATCACAAGATAAAAAATTGCATTTCTATTAAATGAAATTTATTCACAAGGTATAATGCTGCAATTAGATAGCAAAGTCTCTAGAATGTAACTAATCATACAACTAATGTTTAGTAAAGCACAGAATTTACAATTTGAGTGGTTTTTAGTTATAATATAGAATTTTATATTTCCTGACATTGGGATATTTAGCTATGATAGTAGGAAGAATTGTGTATTCAGTTATTTACATTCATAGTTCAATCATAAACTCTACAATTAAATAGTAGCCAAGCACTTTCTGCCTTGAATTTCTGATATTGATGAAATCAGACTCCTGTGTACTTACATTGACTCTCTCTCTCTCTCTCTCTCTCTCTCTCTCTCTCTCTCTCTTTCTTACTCTCTCAAGGAAAAACATAGGATTATTTTAAAGATTATGCTAAAATTGTTCATGTATAAAAGTGAAGTATAAAATTTTATATTTTTTTCCATAATTACTCACTGATAGACATACCTCACTTAATTATACAAGTTAATATTCGAGAAGAATCAAGTTATGATTTTAACTGAAAATGTGAAAGGTAATGTCATAGAATAATTAAATGCTTAAAACGTTTATTTATTTTAAGAAGAAAAAGGGGTCTGCAGAAGGATTGCAAGGCCCTCTTTTTTGGCCAAATCATCAATCACCACCAAACCATCCTCACTTGTAATTTGCCATACTGATCTGTAACAAATATTTCCATATCAAAGGTTAATATATAGGATTTACTTGAAATGCATTATGATATATTGGTTCTTATGCACTTCTAAAGAGAACTGAGGTTGATTAAATGATCTTAAACTATACCAAGTATACTCATTTTATAAGTTAAAAAAAATCAGGCTTTCAATTCCTTCCTACTCCTATTAAAGGAAAAGAAAAAAAAAAGATCACCTCCTTTAGATACTTTACTCTTTAATTAGTCAACTGTTTTTGATGGTTTGTTTGCCTATTTTATATCTTGCACTGGTGTCCAGTCCCATATTTACCTTTTCAGACTTCTTACACAATGGAATTGAAAAACTATGAGAAAAAGGATACTAACCTTTCAATAAAAAGAACTTCAGCTAGGAAAAGAAATACATTTCTGATCCCTGATATACCTGCACTTGTCAATCAATCATTCAAGCTATTTTTACTTTCAAGCTAACAAACAACTACGTAAGCTTGTACCATACATGTTGGGTAAATTTTTGTTCATCACCTACAAGACTTACTATATCAAAGATCCTGCCTGATAGACTTTACGAAATTCTACAAGGGGAGATTAATTCCTATGCATTAAACAGTGTTCTTTCAAAATGTAAATAGTCTCAGGAGGGGTAAGAGAGTAAATTGTTATTATCATTAATATCTTAGTATGAATTTGTTTATAAAATAATTTGTCTCAGTGAATATTGATAACTACAATCAATGTATTTCATGAATGACATTTTTGATGGTTTGATAGTGTGAGGGAGAAGAGACTTAAACATAACTAGCATTTATATTTGCAAGGAATGGGATGCTCTACCCCTGGGTTAGCATTCCCCAAGGCAGAAACATTTAGAAATTAGATAATTAAAAATTAGTAATAGCTATAAAAAATAAAAAAATATAACAAAAACCAGTCTTCTACTCAAACTTTTCTTTCAATGCTTCATCAATGCATGGAAGTAGCTCTTACTCTTTATGTCTATGCCAGTAGGGCATGAACTATGGTAGGGCCTACCAAGCTGGACGACTGCCCTGGTGGCACAGGGTGACTGTCAACTGAGGGCTAGCTTATCAAAGTTCAATGATGTTCATTACAAAAAGTTGGGCTGGCAATGAACTATTTTTTGTCACAGTCTAATAAGGTATGAAAGGGTTACTCACAACGAATAAAATAGTAAGCCCCGCAGAAGAATGGAAGTATATACAAGAACAGCAATAGGGTCTTAAATTCAAGCTGATATATACATACTCAAATATTGACTTTATTTCTAGCCTCCATATACACAAATTATACTACTCATAGATTACACTTGAGAACATGTTCTTCAGGATTTAATACAAATGGAATGGAATTTACTTGGAGCTTGGTGAGGGTAAAAAACAGACTCGTCATAAGTGTGTAATGTCTCGAATCAAAATAGACTTCCTTAATGATTTGTTTTCTCCGATTTTACCACAAAGTGTAATATAGCCAACAAAAGAACTATTCCACCCCCCCCACCCCAGCATAATAACATGTTATTCAACAATCATGTGCGGAAGGCCATACACAAGATTGCCAAGGATCTTAAAATGAACTTCTAAGTCAAAAGTCTGTGAAATAATCTTAATTTTTTTCAAGTTTCACTCCAGGCTTTGAATAAATATTTCTAGGGACATGTAGTTTTGCATTGCTCAAATGTCATGCTTACAAAAGGAGGAAGGGTTTATTATGATATAGACCACTAAAAATATTATCTGTAAAAACACCTAAGAGAGGAAACAGAAGCTCATTTTAGGGTATTTATGTCCTGAGTGTTTAAATTCCTCACTGCCCATCTGATGGAAGAAAGTTAAGATCAAGTGTAGATGACTAGCATCTGTGGTCCTGCAGATACTGTTCTTGTACCACCACAGCCAAGACAGGAGTGAAACATGAGACAAGAAACTACTTCCATTCTGTGATCAGCTCTGATTAATTATGCAAATAAGCACTTGCATCCACTTATTTATCAAAGACCTTATGTGAGGAAGATTAGAATGGGGCAAAATGTTCATTTGTATTCTGGAAGGAGAGATAAGAAACAGAAGAAAATAAAACTGCAAGGTTGTAAGAAGTTTAGAAGGGGAGGAAGTCCATACCACTCTCCAAACTAATAGCTATTGTTTTAAAAAGTATGAAGGAAACCACTGAAAGCATAAAAAGTCAATTAGTAAACAAGCATTTGTCAAGTATTTACTAGTGTTAACACGAGAGATACAGATACAAACAGACAGTCCTGATCCTCAAGGAGCCTGCTGTTGTTTGTCCTTCCGTTCTGGAAGAGGACCAAGACATCAGGAAGGTGATACAATGATTTGCAAGTGAATTGGATTTAAGTGATGGAGGGTTGTACAAAGTCACCAGCTTCACTTTCTCCTCCCAAGTCATCTGGGATGAGTGTCAAGATATAGATCAGGATGACTTGGAGATGGCCCTGGATGCAGTGGGAGACCTTGGCTTTTTTAAGTTAAGGTCTTTCTCAGATCTCAGTCATTATGGCTCGGTAAAAAATGAGGCAGCAAATGGTCTCTTTTACCTAGTTAAAGAAAAATCTGGGAGAAGATCCTCAGGGTTTCTGGATAAAAATGAACAATTGCTATTTATACTCATTCTGAGCCACCAGGGCCTAAACAATAACCAAATGAGGCTTGGGCTGAGACCAATGTTATAACGGAAGAAAATAATGCATAAAAGGGGGCTGAAAGGGGAGGAGCAGAGTTTAGAGAAGGTATAAGTCCAGATGCAGGCAGAGGAGTCATGGCAGGTGAGCATGAAAAGTCAGAAGCAGGGTTGATGGAGGAATGAAGGGTGGCTGGCTTGTTGCCCCTCCCAATGTAGAGGCCCCGGTTAGAATTTGCCAGTGGGAGAAGGGGGCCAGAGAGTGAAGAAATGGAGAAACTATACTTTGAAACAGTCTTTTCATTATATTGAATTGAAATAGACAACATCTGGTAGTGATATCCTATAATATTTGAAATCTTTAGAAAGAGTTCATTCTCTTATTGACTCTATGAAGTCAATAAGAAAAAAATGAAATAAAAAGTTGATCTGGTGTAGTGGAAATTGTGATAGACTTGATGTCAGAGGGTCTATATTAAATTTTTAACTCTGCTACTGACTGTGTAGATGGGTAAATCTAGGAAACCATTTAACCTCTACGATGTTCAGTCTCCTTAAATATAAAATATATATGAGATGACTGCCTGGGTGACTTAAAGACACTTTCAGCTTTATATTTACAATCCCAAGATGCAATGTTTTCAAGTTCTAAATTGGCCTATGGTATATGTATATTCATCATATTTAATAAATTTCCATTCCTACAGAAGTAACATGCAGACCTAGAATGTGTATTTTCATAATTTAAACTCTTTCACTTGACCCTGCTAATTACTAAAGATATTAGGCTATATCTTACATCTTTTTTCCAGTCAAATTTCTAGATAAAAACCCTATATGATCTTTGACTTTATTTTCTCACTTTCAACTCACTTTTTAATTCCTTAAAATGTGGTTTCTGATCCAAAGGTTCCTATAGGCAAAGTTTTGGTTTTTCTAATAGCAATGTTGGGCCATAAGAGTTGGACTACAAGGAAAACAGAGCACTGCAGAATCAATGTTTTCAAACTGTACTGCTGGAGAAGACTTTGGGAAATCCCTTGGATAGGAAAGAGGTCAAATCAGTCAATACTTAAAAGTAATTCAGATTATTTACTGGAAGGCCAAATATTAAAGCTGAGGCTTAAGTACTTTTTCCATATAAATGAAAAATGGGACTCATTGGAAAAACCCTTGATGTAGGGAAAGATTGAAGGCAGAAGGAGAAGGGGATGGCAGAAGATGAGATGGATAGAAAATGAGACAGTGTCATGGAAACAATGACCATGAATTTGGACAGACTTTTAGAGATAGTAGAGGATAGAAGAGTCTGCCATGCTATGGTCCATGGGAAAAACAGTTTGTGTATGTACACACACACACACACACACACACACACACTCACACGCACAATTTCACCATCAAAATACATTAAATTGGATAGTGTTATCCCCAGGGGCAGAGTCAAGATGGCAGCATAGAAGCAGCAAAACTCCGCAGATCTCCCCTTAACAACCTCAAGTACCTATAAAATATGACTCTAAACAAATTTTAAAGCTCCAGAACTCACAAAATGACAGAGTATCAAAGCTCCTGCTGAAGGCAGCCTGGCAGGCAGATGGGAAGGGGTTCATTGCAGAGTACTGGGAGCCCAGACCAGCACCGCATGAACCTGTGGCTGGAGCCCTAGGGCTGCCAGAACAAGTCATGGCTGGAGCACGAATCACCGGCAGCTGTGGAGTTGTCCAGGATTACCAATTCATAAGAAACAAGGGCTAAGTGAAAGTTCAGTGGAACTGAAATAAATTCAGGGAGACAATCTGGCCGACTGCCGCAGGGCTAGAAGCGGCTGCAGCAGCAGCCCTGCAGTCACTTCCATGTGGCTGCTATGGAAGCTCCTGGCCTGCAGATTGCAGGGGGGCCAAGTGATTGTTCAGAGGCTAAGTGCTCTTTCCTTGAGCTGCCTGGATAGGGATCATGGTCTTGGGTGGTGGTCCTGAGATGCGTTTTCAGTGAGCCAAAGTTGGTGGGGGCTGCAGAAACAGTGGCTTCCTAATAGCTCCGGCAGCTGCAAAACCCCACAGCAATTTGGGACAGAGCTCTTCCCTCTAAAAGCAGAGTTCTACTGAACCTAAAAGTCAAGTAATTGACTAGCAACATGAGTAAGAAAAGGAAGCAAAGTAAACTCAGCAATGCAACTTTAGATTCCTTTTTTGGGGACAAAAAGGATCAAAGCCTGGAATAGGAGGAAGACAACACAGTTAGAACTCCCACACCAAAAGCTTCCAAGAAAAATATAGACTGGCTACAAGCCATAGAGCAGCTTAAGAAGGATTTTGGAAACCAAATAAGTGAAGTGGAGGAAAAATCGGGAAGAGAAATGAGAATGCTGCAAGAAAATCATGAAGAGAGAGTCAACAACCTGACTGAAGAAAATAACATCTTAAAAAATAGACTAACTCAAATGGCAAAAGAGGCCCAAAAAGCCAATGAGGAGAAGAATGCCTTAAAAGTCTTATTTGCCACATGGAAAAAGAATCTCAAAAGCTTTCTGAAGAGAATAATTCCTTCAGAATTAGAGTGGAGCAAGTGGAAACAAATGACTTTATGAGAAATCAAGATACTATTAAACAGATCTAAACAAATGAAAAAATAGAAGGCAATGTGAAATATCTCCTCGAAAAAACAACTGACCTGGAAAATAGATCCAGGAGAGACAATTTTAAAATTATTGGACTACCTGAAAGCCATGATCAAAAAAGAACCTAGATAGTGTTATTCCCTCCTGCCCTCTACCTCTGGTAACCAGGCAAAAGTTTCAGGGAAATGGTTAGTTTCCTTCATAGATTCATCTGTATTTACTAGCCACTGAATTTTCAATATGAGAAAGCAAATTTTGGTACAGTAAGGTGATCTTTGATGGGTATAAACATAATTTCCTTTGGAGACTTGATTTTGTAAAAATGCTTTAAAAATTTATGTATCATTCCCTTATTAAATTACCATATCAGATCTCCACCAAACTTCCAGCATTTATTGTAGCTGTCATGCTAAGATGCCACAATTACTATACCTTCTAGTAGATGACACGATTACTACACCTTCTAGTAGTCAACCATCATTTTTGGAAAGTCCATGGAAGTAACATGATATGATACACATATTTACATACCAACCAAAGAAATGCCATTATACTTGGAATCTAGAAAAATGTTCATTGTTAGTAATCTCTCCCTCGTCAAATTATATTCTATTTATTTATCTGATTAAATAGAGTATCCATTAGTATAGAGCATCTTATCTTGGGGTCCATGAATTTGTTATAAATAAATTTTTTGATAATTATATTGATATAATTGGTCGTTATAATCATGTTTTCTTTTACGCCATCCAAAACATTAATCTGAGGAGTCCATAGCCTTTACCAGATTGTCAAAGTAGTCCCTGACACATAAAAAAGGGCAAGAACCCCTGTTCTAATAGAACGTAAGCTCCCTAAGGGAGAGAGCTTTTATTTTTTATTTTATTTTAAATTTATTTTAAATTTTTATTTTATCTCTTTTTTATCTTATTTTCTATCATCTTTTCTATCTCCTTTATTTTTCCTTTATATCCCCAGGGCTCTATAAATAGTAGGTCTTTAATAAACATTCAGTGGATTAATTTGTATGGAATATAAGTAATTCTCCACACAGCATAAGAATTGTGTGCAATCATATGAGAATAGAAAAATGTTGTATTCTTTCACTTGTTATATTTACAAATTCACTGTCAATATGTATGTCTTGGTGAGACCAAGAAATATATTAGGATATGTCTAAAATCCTAAATAGTCATGAATTATAATTTTCTTTTGAACCTCATTAAAAGACAAAGCAAAACAAAGGTCACTATTTAATAGTTTATCATTAACATACCTTATCTGATGGGTAAAAATTGGTGAAACTTTACTAAGTTATTTACATTTTAAAAGTAACTCTTGTTTTCAGGGAGAAACAATATAACTCTGAATTTATATATATATATATATATATATATATATATATATATATATATACATACATACATACACACATGTATTTCTATTCACAAAATAATAGGCATGAAACATCCACTTAAAAGCACACATATAAATTAAATGCATTGTGAAGGGAATGTCAGGGGAAAATGAGCCCTGACTAGACACCCTGAAATGTGTGTTCTACATGTTTTACAGGAATTTCGTCGTGAGAACTCTGTGAGCCTCAATTTCCACATTTGTGAAATGCCAGTTCAAAGTATCACAGGAAAAATGTAAACAAAGTACAGTAATTATACCAAATGCTTTAGGGGTTAAAAAAGTACCATGGAAACGTGAGGTCCTACATGTGTGCACATAACACACACACATATATCTCACATGTAACATATATACATTTAAAACAAATTCAGGGCTTAGGGTTCCAAAGAACTTTCCTCACAATAATCCCATGAAGGATTATTTTTAATGATTATTTTTCTCTTTTTATAGATAAAGGTAACTAACTGTTGTGCAGGTATAATGGATTATACATGTTTACATAGTTACTAATTGGCAGGGCAAGAACTCAAATTCAGGTGCTTCCTGATTCCAAATCCAGTGGTCTTTCCACTATAACATACTCTCTTACATGTGTATATATGAATATACATGCATATATCCATGTGCCTCTACACACATGTAAGCATATGTGAACCTTTCCTAAAGTACAGAGAAACTATATGCATGAAGGTAGTAATTATTGTAAGAGTAAGAAACAGGAAACATAGTGTTTTCATCACTCCTAATACACAATCATTTATCTCGTCTTTTGGCAAAAAGAGGAAATTTTCTAGCATTTCAGAAGCCCACTAAGAAGTTCAGAAAAGATTTTATGTTAAACATTCATGAGCTTAAAAAAAAAATCCTGGTCATTTTTTTTTTTCCCCTAATGAGGAAGTCTTATTCTGATGGTCAGCCAAGCCTTGCAGGAATATATGCTGTCAAGGGACCACCACTGTTATTCAGTCATCTGAGTGGCCAAACCCATACTATAAACTCAGGGATTTAGTATGTCCCAAGACCGGGAATGTGGACTAGGGATGAGAGGGAACAGAGAGAAAGTTACATTTTTGGGTAATAAAAAATCAGTTTATATAAACTATAGGGGACTCAATGAGAAAGTAAAAGAGGTAACTGTTCACATTCCAAATGTTTTGATATATAAACTGTGTAACCATCACGCATGAATAGAGCAGCTGCTAACAATTTATATTTTTAAAGAGATAAAAATCATGCTTCATGCCAAATGATGTTTCTCCAATGAATGATAGTTTGAAACTTTGAACAAAACATAGTTGTAAAATAGTACATTAAAAAAAAACTCATGAGAGCTAATAGTCTGAGTTTGAAAGAAGGTTCAGTTTTATACCCAATTAAGGGGGGAAAGGCCAAAAAACCCTCTTTTAGTCTCTAACTGTAGTGGTGTTCTCAGAGATTCCTGAAGGAAAAAAAAAGCCAATTCTACATGCACATCTGTTTCCAGTGTGATGCTGGTATGCAAACTATTGTCTATTGGAAGTGTGTTGTGGTAATGTTTGCCAGGGTTAAAGGCTGGGTCAATTTGATCAAGAAGCTAAAATTAGCTTCTGTGTGTTTTCCTGAAAAGAAAAAAAATACTGTAAAGCTCTTTGTTTTCTTTCAAGTTCTGTTCTCAGATTTCTGTTTCTAAGTGTGTAAACTACCATGAAACAGACGCCTGTGAAAACTGACTTCTTGTTCACTTAGTTCCTCATAATGAAATGGTGCAAGAAAGGCAGTTAAGTCCACTAGGTTGGAGGGCTCATGGAAAAATCAAAACTACTGAGCCAACTCATTATTTCCCCATATTCGAAATACTAATGAACATTATAAAATTCTTGAAACCTTTTGCTGGGAAATCCAAAACATATAGGTAGAACTTGGCAGAATATGGATGTACCAAAAAAAAAAAAAAATGAACCCCTTCCCAAAACCAAACCACAACCAACCAACCACCACCACAACAACAAAAAAAAAACCCAAATGAAAACATAAGAAACAAAAATTCTAATCACTTAGGGATATCGAATCACTTAGGGTCCAGGGATAATTTGTTAAGCTGAATATTCTCATATGATTCCTCTGAAAAATTAACAATATGATAAAAATGATATGGTGAATCTACTAATCTAGCAGTTCTCAACCTGTGGGTTATGTTCAATTTGTAACAATGAAAATACACCCTACACATCAGATATTTACATTATGATTCATAACAGTAGCAAAATTACAGTGATAAAGTAGCAACGAAAATAATTTTATGGTTGGGGGTCACCACAACATGAAGAACTGTATTAAAGGGTTGCGGCATTAGGAAGGTTGAGAACCACATACTAATTAATCAAAGAAGAAAACAGAAGTTCTTTTGTCAAAATTGCTGGAGAAATGAGTTTTAGCCTCATTATGTTAATGTAAAAAAGCCTAGTATTAGGGTAACTTGTGCATCATGATTTCCTTTTTTCTATACTTCCTCTAAAATCTTAATTTTTTAATAAAGTGTGAGGTGTTATGTGTTTTCAACTTTTTTCCCCCCATCTCACACCTATATTCAGGTCAGAAAGTATAGGAGGAGAAATTCAGGTTTTTGGTGGTGGTGTTTTTTTAAAACATCAATCCTTTATTTGCAATTCATAGACAAATCCCCCATTTCAAACCAGTCACAGTTTCTAAAATAAGTATGTCACATGTTACCTGGGGTTTTCAGTTACCTAAGCAAAGCTGTCAACAAAGAACACATCTGAAAAAAGTATAACTTGTGCGCTGTCTCTCAAAATATACAGACTCTTGTCAGAACAAGTCAATAAAGAATAAAAAGAGAATCCAAAGGTTTCGCAAATATATAGTTTAATTTTTTTCTTTAAAATATTTTTTTTCTAACAAGTAATATCTTAAAAATTTATTGTGCTTATTTCACCTCGAAAGTCAAGGCAGAAATGCAAACAATCACAGAGCTATGAGGGCCCTTATTGATTATATATTACAACTTCCTCATTTTACAGATGGGGAAACCAAGACCAGAGAAATAAACTTGGTAACTTGTGATTACTACACTTTAAAGATGACCTCTACCACCACTAACTTTGGTCAAGGTAGAATTTAGTATGACAAAACTCCACATTTGCATTGGCTGTAGAGAAGCCAAGTCTGAATTTTTTCAGTAAAAGAATAATTTATGGTCAATGAAGCATTTTTAAATAGTGCTCCTACTGGCTTTGGACTAAGGAATAGAGGGTAATCATTTATCTAATTCATTTTGAGGGAGTTACAATGAAAAGAATTCTAACCAAACTTATTTCAACAAATTATTGACAACAACAACAAAAAAGTGGTATAGATTAGAGGTCTGGACCTGCAGTCAGGAAGAGCTGAGTTCAAATTTAGCCCTAAGCACTTATGAGTTGTGTGACCTTGTACGTGTCTCTTGACTGTTGCTTACCTCAGCTTCCTCATTTGTAAAATGGAAACAATAATAGCACCTGCCTCCCTGGATTGTTCCAAGGATCAAATGAGATTGCATTTTAAAAAATATTTTATAGATTATATATATTTCCTTCTTTCTTTATATTTAAGTTTGTGATATGTTTTTATTTCTTTTCTCTATTCTGTATTTGTATTCTGGACTTTGAGTCTAAAATTAAAAAAAAGTTTTGAAAAAGATTATATTTGTGAAACACTATGCAAACCTTAAAGTGATTTTAAAATACTAGATTTTTAAGCTATTAGCTATTTTAGCATATTGTTTTTATGCAAAAGGCTGAATCAGAAAGAATGAGACAGGTCCAAAACTCAGAGTATAGATACCTCATGCCCACTTTCAAGAAAAGATCTGAAAGGCTCTGGACAAGATAGCCCCCTAACAATATTACTAAAATGTAAACGATTATATTTTTAAAAACTGGAAACAATTAGACATTGATGCAAGATGTCCTAAAAATCTAACTATATAGTCAGACAAATGATTTCATTTTTTGCTAGAGCAAAGATCAAATTAAAACTAGAAAAGATAATAAAAATCAGAAAAAAAGTATACAATTAAAATAACTCATCAATAACTTAAGCAAGTTATTGATAAAAAAAGGGATATGGAGAAAAGAAACTTCAAAGACAATAGATGTAGTTTCATAAAGAAGGTTAACCAACGTGATCAGTCATCATAATGAGAATACCAAAATGTCCTAAAGTTCTCCTTAGTCAGCTAACACTTGATTTACTTATCAAACAGAGAGATAAAGCAGCCAAGAGTAATTGGGATTTAGAATATGAACTCATTTGTAAAATCTTTGTGGGAAAGGATGTTGGAAGATTACAGAAATATCACCTCAAAAAAACAGGGATTCAAGGGAGGATAAAACCAGTACAAAAATTTGCCAAAATATCCAACTAAGCAGAGGCATCCCAGTGTAATTAAGGATGGAGCTAGAAGGAAGGAAACATATTTTAAAAAAACACAAAGATTTTTATAGCAAATTTTTTTTTTACCATCTAGTAGCACTACCATCCATCCAACTTTGTACAAACAATATATATGATAAATGGAGATAATCAACAGAGGGAAGGTACTATAATTAAGGGAGGAAAGAGAAAGACTTCTTATAGAAGATGGTATTTCAGTTGGACCTTGAAGGAAGTGAGGGAATCCAGGGAGAGAATTCTAAACGTGGAGGACAGCTAATGAAAATGTTCTGAGCCAGGAGATGAGGTGTCTTGTTAGAAGATCAGCAAGTAGTCTCGTCTTATTGGAGTACAGAGTAAGGGGAGGATTTTGGATAAGATGTCAGAAGTCTGGAAAGGTAAGTTAAGAAGGTCTTTGAACACTGGAGAATTTTATATTTGATACTGGTGGCAATAGGACAAGTAAAAGTGGAGTATATCGAGTGGGAAGAAGGTGCTATGACCAGATCGGAATTTAGGAAGATTATGTTGACAGATGAGTGGAGGACTGACTGGAGTGGGGAGGGCCTTTAAGCAGGGAGACCAACCAATAGGTTCTTGGAATAGTACAGGTGTGAACTGATGAGGGCCTGCACCAGGGTGGGAGCAGTGTTAGAGAAAAGGAGAGTAAGGGAGTGTATTTGAGAAATGTTGCGAAGGTGAAATTGATAGGCCTTGGTGGCAAAGAGAGGAAAAGCAGCAGGATTAGTCCAAGTGTATGTGGAGATTATTTGTGCTGGAGATGATGCTGTTATTAAGAGAGCAATTCAAAAGTTATTTGAAGAAAACAAGCAAAAGGAAAAATCTTACACTTTGTTGACAGGGGCACAAAGGTAACAAAAACCATCAATAACTGCTGAGCTATATGCATGCCTACTTTTCTAAGTACACGAATTTCTTATGAGGATAATATACACACAAATATTGACGTCAAGCCTTTTTGGGAGACTTAGCAGGCCACGTGTTTACTGAAACACAACTAAATGGAAGATGTTAAGGAAATCAGACAGAACTATCTTTAATGTTTGTTTACTATTTTAATACAAGCTTTTGATTTGGTAGAAATTACTGCCTTTAAGGTTTTCTTCCAATAAGGTTTCTCCCAAGCATACATACAAATTATGAAAAACTTATAAAAAGATATAACAATATTGACTATATTGCTTTGAAATAGCAGATGAAGCAATGCTTCTTAAGTTTGTTGCTTCATTTGTTTTCCAGGTCAGGTTCTTTTTTTTCTTCAAATAGGCAATATATTACATTATATTCTATTTTCTCAGTATTTTAATTAATTTTTAATAATTCTTGTTATCTTTGAGATGTTAATTTCTATTTGGTCCATTATGATTTTTAATGAATGTTACTAGGACAAGCACCTTTTCTGCTAAGCTACTGATCTTTTTTTACAAGTCATTTCTCTATATTTCTGATTTACTTAATAATATCTCTTTAAGATAATTACATTATTTCTTTGAGGAAACTAACTGTATATGTTGGCAAACTTCTTTTTTTATTTAAGTTTTTGATTGTAGGTGTCTTTGAGTTTTGAGAAACTGTCTCAAGTTTCTGTCTTGGTCATCCCAAGAAACATAAAATTCCTTTTTTTGTTTGCTTACTTATTTTTGTGCATAATATTTTAGGAAATCATTAAATAATCTTTTTCAGACAAATTAAAACAAGGGAGCATTATAAAAACAGAATCTACCAGTCAACTCTTGAAACAAATCTCCAAATTCCAGAAGCCCCCAAACTCCCTGGAACTGTCATTGCAAAAATCCAGAGCTTTTGGATAAAAGAAAAAATACTGAAATAAGCTAGAGTGAAAGAATTTAAATATCATAGAACTACAGTCAGGATCACACAAGATTCAGCAGCTATCATGTAAGGGAGTGAAGTACACTGAATGGGGTGTCCTAAGGGAAAAAGGTAAAAGATAAATCAACTATAACTTACTCAGTAAAAATGAATATAGCTCTAAAAAGAAAAAAAATTGTCAATGAAATAGAACATTCAAGCATTCCTACAGAAAAAAAATCAAAGTTGAAAAGGAACTTTGAAATATAAATATGGAAAACAAAAGAAAAATATGTTCTTGCAAATTATCATAATTTCTATATAGTGCCAACAAAACACTGCAGTAAGAGAAAAAGAAGTTGCATATAAAATGGAATACTATCAAATATATGAAACATATGGGAGTCTACCTACTAACATAAATACATGCAGACGGATATATAATGCACACACACATATTCATGTATATATGAACATATGAGTACAACTACATAACACTCTTCACAGAAATAAAGACAGAACTAAATAATAGGAAAATTTTATTTTTCATGAAAAGTACTATTCAATATAACAAAATACTACCTAAATTTGTTTGCTTACTTAATGTTTATCAATTAAAGTATTAATTTGTTATTTTGTAAATTTTTTTTTAAAAAGAGATGAAAAAGGAAAATCAAGTAAAAAAACTTCAAAGGAAACAATGAAAACTAGTAGTGCCACTTCTCAAACTGTATTAACAAAGCAGTAATTCTTAAAACAATTTGATCTTGGTTAAAAAATAAGAAAGATTGATAAATAGAAAAGATGAGGTAGGCACACATGAAAGGAAATATATATATGTATATATCAGTCTAGTATTTGATGAATACAAAGATCCCAGATACTGGGATAAGAACTAGCTATTTGATAAAACTACTGGGTGAAGCAGACAGCAGTATGAAAGATACTAGATTTAGACCAATACCTCACATATACCAAGAAAAGCTACATATATACACATGATCTAGATTGAGAAAGGTCTCATCATAAACAAATTAAAGCAATATAGAAAAAAATATATAGATCAAATCAAGAGATTGAAGAAAAGTTGATAACCAAACAAGGGATAGAGAGGATCATAGAAGATAAAAGTATATAATTTTGATGATCTACATTTTTAAAAAGTTTTTGCACATCAAATACAACAAAGCTAAGATTAAAAGGGAAATGATTGACTGGAGGAAAAAAATCTTTGCAGCAAGTTTCTTTGATAATGGTATAATTTCCAAGATCTATAAGGAACTGATTCAAATTTATAAGAATAAGAGCCATGTCCCAACTGATAAATGGTCTAAGGATAAAGAAAGAAACCTAGACTATCTATAGCTATATGAAAATATGTTCAACATCACTACTACTTAGAGAAATGTACTTTAAAACAATTCTGAGATGCTATCTCACATGTATCAGACTGGTAAACATGAAAAAAAAGGAAAATCTAAAAACAAAATTGAACATCTTTGATAAACGTGATTGTTGATGGACTTATTAATAAAAACGAACATTTTTGGAAAGCAATTTGGAATTTAAAAAATTTACCACACAGCATATGTGCCTTTTGACCCAGATATTATACACTGGTAGGCCTCTACTCAAAAGAGCTAAAAGAAATAGGAAAAGGTACCACATATACAGAAATATTTATAGCAGCAGCTCTTTTTCTTTTGTAGTGGCCAAAAATGAGAAACTAAAGAGATGTTCATCATTTGAGGAAATGGCTGATTAAATTGTGGTATATGAATACGATGGAATCTTAGTGTATCTATCATTATATCTTTTTCTATCTATTTATTTATCTATCTATGAAGTAGGAAGTAAATTATTTAAAATGGGAAGACTTGTATGAACTGATACAGACTGCAGTAAGAAAACCCAGCAGAAAAATTTATACTATAATTTAAATAATATAAAAATGAACAAGTATGAGGACTTTACAAAGGAAGAATTAACTGAGCTGAATGAGAACAATTTACAAAATGACAACATTGTAAATATATTTTGAAACTTGTAAGAACTATAATCAATGAAATGACCAGTCATGATTGAAGATTGATGATAAAACATGCCATTCACCCCCTTACAGAGAAATGATGAATTTTTAATGGAGAGAGACAGAGACAGAGACAGAGACAGAGAGAGAGAGAGAGAGAGAGAGAGAGAGAGAGGGAGAGAGAGAGAGAAAGAGAGGGAGAGAGGGAAAGAGGGAGAGAGAGAGGGAAAGAGGGAGAGAGAAAGAGAGAGAGAACAGCCAAGAGAAATCAATTACTGTTCATTAAAAAAACCAAAATATTGACATTGGGGTCCACAGATATGGAATGTTGCATATATTTTCAAATGAGATTGCTATAAATTGTTAGTTTTATTTAAAATAATCAAAAACAGGGGGTGATACTTAAATTCTTCTACTCATTGAAGAAATAAATATCTTAGAATTTGTGCAGATTTTCTTTTATGTATATGCACCTTTCTCATAGATAACACATCTAGCCATACTCTACAGTCAGTTTCCTGTGTTTCCTGTGTTTAAAGAGAAATGCTAGGGATGCTACATGGCTAAAGACTGAAAGCAAATCCAACAATTATCATGTCTGGAAGTAAATCTAATATGAGCTTTGTCTAAATACACTGGAGCCTTTCTCTGAAGTTATCCTTGGAGTCCATAAGGTGAAAACATCATTTAAGTGAGACCATAATGGTACTTGAATAACTAAACCTTTATAGGAAGGACTAGGATGGATAGGCCTTATGAAGTATGTTTGCCATTAAACTGGTCACCTGAAACTATTCCTAATTTCACTTCAGAGATATGAGATCTTTATTTGGATTAATAATTCTACCACGAGGCCAACTTACCCACGCAGATCCCTTGATTCTTTTAGCTAAGTTTATTTTGAGAGTTAGAGTCTAGGATTCTGGAATGAATACCTTCTAATGGCACAATACATAATTTCATAATTTTGCCTCTATCTGCAAGATCAAGGATTAGGAAGATACTGAGCCACAATAATGTCTCAGTTTCCTTATCTGTAATATGACCTACCTCTCAATGTTATTGTATGAGAAATGAGTTAATGTTTGTAAGCTCTTTTGTAACCTTAATGTGCCATATAAACCATGGCTATTATTTGTATATTGGAGCTCCCAATAGGCTGCTGAGATCCTGAAAAACAGCTACTGTCTTTTGCCTTTCTTCCTAAATTTTATATCAGTTAGGATAAATGTCCCTAGATGACCATTTTCCAATTCTTAAGGATTACATGGCTACTACTATAGGATTCTCCTAAAGTTTATAAGTAGTATTTTTTTTTAACACCCTCATTGATTCAGAAGCTCTTGTTTGTGGAACAGAGGTATCATGGATACAGTGGAAAGAACTCCGAATCTGAAGGCAGTGAACCAAAGTTCAAATACTTTTACAGCTTGTGACATGTGTGACCTTGGGCACATTACTTCACTTTTCTGGGTTTCAGCGGCCTCATTGGCAAAAAAAGAGGCATAGACTAGATGGTCCCTTCAGTTCATTTGCACTAAGAATCTATGATCTTCTGAGAAAAGTTGTCTGTAGATTTAAATAGTGTAGCTTACCTAATAAATGGAAGTTTACATAGAATGAGAAACTTCTGACATGCTTTTTAGTAGAAAATATATTTGGGGGGTATCTAAGTAACAACTAATTTGAGAAATTAATTATCTGAATCAAGAAAATTTTCAGCTCTGGGTTCACGTCTACTTTTCAAGTCATTAAAAGATTAACTAACTAGGTGACTCAGAGAATACAGCACTGGACAATACACAATCAAGAAGATTTGAGGTCAAATCCAGCCTCAGATACTTGCTATATTAATTGCTATTAAGTGACTTTGTAAGCAAGTTGACCTCAGGTCCCTCATCTGTAAAATGGGAATAATAATAATGGTGATGATGATGATGATGATGATGATGATGATGATGATGATGATGATGACGGTATTATATACTTTCTTGAGAGTCCCTTGGACAGCAAGGAGATCAAATCAGTAAATACTAAAAGTTAATTGATTTCTCATCGGAAGGATAAAGACTGAAGCTGAGGCTTAAATACTCTGGACACATGATGAGAAAATAGGACTCACTGGAAAAGATTAAATGCAAAAGGAGAAGCAGAAGAGATAGAAAGATAGTGTCATGGAAGCAATGAACATGAGGTTGGACAGACTTTGGGAGATTACTCTTTCTTGAAGGAGGATAGAAGGCCCTGGTGTGGTGGTCCATGGGGGCACAAAGAGTGACTTGCATAATAACATACAATAATATATGTAATATATAATATGCCTATGTATGAATAATGACAATCACAATATAGCAACTAGTCATTTATATAACACCTATGATATGCCAGGCATTATGCTAATGGCTTTACAAATATTATATAATTTTATCCTCAAAAAAACCCTGGGAAGTAGGTGCTATTATTTTTTTATAGTTGAGGAAACTGAGGCAAACAGTAGTTAAATGACTTGTCCAGATTCGCACCATTAGTGTCTGAGATCATGTTCGGACTCATGTCTTCCTGACTCCAGGCTTAGGGCTTTCATCTACTATCCTAGTTAGATGTTTAACTACATCTTTAACTACATCACAGGGTCAGGTCATTATGAGGACCAAATTCCATAATATTTGTACAATTCTTTGCAAAGTTTTAAACTCCATATAAATGCCCATTTATTATTATTATTATATCACTAATGATTAATAACAGAATGACTAAGATACAAGCTTGTATCCTCAACAAGTACAAGAAAAAGAAAATGGACGTAAATTCTCTTTTTGGTCAAAACCATTTCTTAGCCCCTTCCTCTTATCTGTGAGGAAATCCAGCAACAACAAATGAGACACTAATTTTAACCTGGGGTGAAGATGTGCGACATTAACAATGAATCTGATTCACAGAGACATTTGAGGAGTAGTATAGAGAGAACTTGCCTTGTTCAAATCCTGCTTCTAACACATACTAATTCAGTGATCTTGAGAAAGTTATTTAACCTCTCAATGCTCTAAGCAACACTCTTACTCAAGTTGCAAAGATAGTACTTAATTTTATTGGCAGAGGGAATTTTCCCATCTGGAACTTCCCTATACAAAAAAAAAAAATTACAAGTCAAGATCCTATCCCTGTCCTGTTTTAAAAAATGTTTAACAAGGTTTTCCCAAGTGTGTTGAAAATTCACTGAAATAAGTGTGCAAATCTTTCAGGAAGAAATACTATACTATAAAGCTAAACATTAAACAAATTCTTATATTAGAAAAAGAAATAGAGAAAATTCTCAATTTCACTTTGACATTTTGAGTTATTTACAGGTTGGTCTACTGCAGAAAAGTTAAAGCTTTTCAACCAAACCTAGAAAACAATTTACCAAAAGAATTTAATCTTGCTAGCATTTTTCCAAATAATCACTTTGACAGAAACGGAAAGCAAGAAATTCTCTGGAGATAGGGCAAATGATCTGCTTCATTTTTGCCAGCAAAGAAACAACTTGAATGTTTCCAAAATAGAGTCATGGAGGACAGAAATTCAGTCACAGTCATCAGCAAATGGTTTCCTGGTAGGATGGAAAATCATTAGTATCATTTTAAGCTTTTAGTGGGTACACTAGGTCCTTCTAAATCATTTCCATAGTTCTTATT
This sequence comes from Pseudocheirus occidentalis, assembly GCA_028646575.1. Lineage (NCBI taxonomy): Eukaryota > Metazoa > Chordata > Mammalia > Diprotodontia > Pseudocheiridae > Pseudocheirus > Pseudocheirus occidentalis. The sequence continues at coordinate 127,164,572 of CM053594.1, read as the reverse complement.
TGAGTACATGACATTCAGCTGTGTGTGTATTCTGAGTGCAAGGCATCATTAAGTACTTCTGTGACATCTTTTGTACAATGTTGTGGCCACTAGCCAAGGGCAAAAGAGAGTAAGTACCATGTGTCACTGAGTGGTTTTAATCTCACAGGCAGCTTTTAGAGGAATATGATTCTATAACATGCACACAGACACTGAGGAATACCACGTCACTCAGAAGATAATGAAGAGAAAGCTTTTTAAAATTTGGCTTTCTGAGGATCCACCTGCAACTGAACAAAGACTTTCCCACCCTTCTTAGGTTTTCAGTGATGTCTTGAAAGCGCTGTGCACACCTGTAGGGATTATTTATATGAAGAGCCCGAGTCCATTTACAGGTTATTTACTGGGGTAAATAGGACAGTAAAATGAAATTGTTCTACAATTTTCAAGACTGTAAGTTGAAAAAAAAATCTTTACTATGCATAATGTAATCTTTTAAGCCCTAGAATTAAATGAGCTTACTTTTCATACTCTGGCAAGTTACACACTCATAATTTTATTTCTGTGTGTGCATGTTTGTGTGTGCAAGCAGACTGAAGAAATACCTTCCTCATTTTAAGAGTTCATAAATATTAGAAAAGGTTTGAGGTTGGGGGTGGAGACAACGGTATGAAGGGATTTATTTTTCTTACTTGAAAGGGTATTTGATTCCACTGAGAGTCATTCAAAGGTGACTAGTTAATATGAGCAGCAAAAGATAGTACTACAAAAGAGAGGATGGTGAAAGAGTCCAGGTGAGGCTGAGACCTTTGACAGAGTGGTCTGAAAACGAACAAATCTGCCACTAAACTGTTGGTTTGAATGTCTATTTAATTAGTAAGAAAACAAATGGCAAATTGAGGTCTTCACATTTGGGAAAACACAGATGCTACAGCCCTCTCAGGCAGAAATTAACTTTTTTCTTGGAATTAAATCGTGCCTGCAATATGTCTGACAAACCTCAGAGAAAACTTTCCTAGTGCAAGTATGACATGTAAAATGAACCTTATCATGCTTTGGCCCTAACGGCTGCAATCCAAATCACACATTTATCCAGCAAAGTGTTCAGGCCACACAAGGAAGGAAGTCTTCAGCTACTGAAGATCATTAGCGGTGAGTGAAACCACTGTCAGTTTCTTGGGATTGGTCTCTGAGCACTCATACAAAGGACGGAAAATTGTTGGCGCCACTGGACCTCTGCCCAGCTCACCCCTACAACTGAATATATGAAAAGCTGTTTCTTTATACTGAACATGCTGCAAGGAGACAAAGGGTGGTATGAACCCACCAGTACATTAATCAGCAGGGGAACAGACTACATGTCATCTCATACTGAGCTTCATGGCCAAAGCTAGAAGAGAGGTTTACTCCCTGAGAAGGGGAGGCATCAGAATAACATTAGGAGCATCAAGTGTCCTCCCTTCCTAGTGTATGGAAAGCTCATCTAAGAGGTGTCAGGATAAAACATGAGAACTACACTTGTATTCAGAGACAAGGAGGAGTGATTCACTATATCATGGCCCAAGTAGGGAAGGAGGAGGTTGTAATAAAAACTTTATAAGGTGAGATCTAAATTCTGAATGCAACACACAATTACAAAAACTTCTTTTTTCCCCTTTTCTTCCTTTTCCTTCTCCTCCCTTTCCTGAGAGAGCATAGCAAGACTATAATTAAACTGTAAATTACTTAACACAAGGAGACATATGCTTAGATTAATGACAAATCTTTATGTAGAAAAAAATCCACACCCCACACATACTTTATGACCTGTTTCTCTCAGCAAAGTTCTAAAACCCAAACCAAGAAAACAATAGTTTTAATTTTTGTTGTTGTTATTTTTGCTTCAGATGGATGAGTACTGGATGGCAAAGTGTTTATTATTCAACAAAAGGATAATTTATGGAGATGGAAATGAAGATAAGACAGTGTTGCCCGTTAGACAAAGTCAATCAAAAGGTTTATATCCCAACTAATTTCTTGAAATGTCTCTACAAGAAATATATTTCCATTAAAAAAACCACATACATTTCATTCATATTTAGCAGAATGCCACCAGTTTTACTCATTTGAAAATAAAATGTCTTTATACACATAATAGATTTAGCAAAGTAAGTTTATTTCTAAAAGAAATTTATAGAACACTCTAATAAAAGTTTTATTAAAGATACTGTTTTAGAATCTACTACTGGAAATCTAGCAAAGGAAAAATAATTACAAGTAGATAAGAAAAATGTTTGTTATGTTTTCAGTTACACTGATCAATGGGATTTTTTTTTCCAATTAGGATCAAACGGAAAGATGTTCTTCTACATTCTTTCATTACTATTCTTTAAAGCAAATACTCCCATTAAAATTTTCTCAGTAGTGAAAAGAGTAGCCAAGCTATTTTAAGACACATTTCCATTTGGCAGGATAGACATGGACCAACAAAGTTGCATTTCCCTGAGCAATTGCTCTGAAGGTCCCAAGGGCTACAGGAGGTTACCTAATGTCAGGGGCACCATGATAGATCTTCTGTCAGTCTGTTCCAGTTGGGATCCATCTTTTTTAGTACATGACAACTATGTGGAGAGTACTCAGATTACTATTCTCCCTCATTGGTTTAGAAAACAAACAAACTTCTTTACACTCCTTTGTAAGATGAAATTAAAAATAACTTAGTTTTTGGCTGGTATTTCTCAGCACAGTAACTGTCTTTATCCAACATAAATGTGTAATTCACCAGATAGCTGTTTTTAATGGAGGATTGGTAAAACAGTAACATCACAGAAAACTATCCAATAAGCAATCCCCCAAACAGTCCAACATAAATCATTTTAGGAAGAGTATTCATAGACTTTTAAATTCCTGTTTCATTCAGTTTCATGGCCCCCTGTGAGAAAATTTAGTCACGTGCATTTGATTCTTGGCACAGGGAATTATTTGATTCGAAAAGGAAGCTTTGTAGTGTAATTCTAGAGGGAAGCCTTAAAGACAATCAGGCACAGTGCTCATGCCCGAGCTTCTCATCCCCATGTTTTATGGGGTTTCTGATAGGCAGTTGACCTCTTCTACACCAAACATTCTAAATATATTCAAGAAAAAGCTATGTCTGGGTAAAATAATATTAGTCATTAGAAAGAAGTAATATTTTTGCAAAAAAAGTAATTACACACTGTTTTTCCCCACTTTTCTATACTCAAACATGATTTGAGCATGCTTTTTAAATTTCCAGCAACTTTCTTCATAATATTTATGTGACACTTCAACAGCATGCATCAGAAATCAAAACAAAAGCTCAGATAGTGCCACAATTATCTATCAAGATGCTTAATAATCTGTCAAAAATTACAATTCTATAAGAATCAGTTGGTGGTCAAACTGGGAAGGAAAAGGACAATTATAGTATTTGAGTGAAAATAATCAAAAAGTTCAAAAATGAGAGTTAAAGAATTACAAAAACACTAAGTTTGGCCAGTGAACTAACTAACTTTCACTCTCTCTCTCTCAACATCCAATTTATTTTACCTATTAAAAGGCAGTGAGGACAGTATGGTAGAAATCAATTTTAAGCTTCAACTTGGCACCAAAGAATAAAATGCAACTTTGTTGTTCCCTAAGTTTGATAGAAATTAAATCCTTTATTAATGACAGACACACTTTGTGGAAGGAAGATTACACACAGAGGCCATAAAGGTTTCAGCTCTTATTCAGAGGTAGTCAGGGCAAGGAAGTGAAAGGAACACTTAAATGGAAATGGAGAAACCAAGTATTAGTCTCAACTCTGCCATTAATTAGTTGTACAAGTCATTTTCACACCTCTGAGGCTTAAATGAGGGAATGGACTAGATGATCTCTCAGGTTCTTTCTCATTCTAAATTGAATGATGCAAGCTTTGTAGATTGTAAAAGGACAGAGGGATCCATTCACTTAGCACAGCACAAAAGCACATCAAAAGTGCTTTTGATGATGATGAAACTTGAAGATGTGAGTTGGTGGATGCGATCTAAATAATGTATTTGTATCTTGAAAAGAAGTGGGATATAAATTTAATATTTAAGAAAATAAATGTTTTACACATTATTTGAATTTGTGGATAGAGTGGTAGGCCTGGAGTCCAGAAGATCAGAGACTAAATCCAGTCTTAACATGTACTAGCTGTATGACCCTGTGCAAGTCATTTAGCTGTTGTTTGACTCAATTTCCTCAACTGTAAAATAGGCTTGTCGTGAGGATCAAATAATATTTGTAAAAGCATTTAGCACCACGAATGACAAATAGTAGGCATTCAAAAAATGCTTCTTTCCCTTCACCACTCCCTACTTTTCCCTTTATGCAGTGTGTTACATAACCTTAAAGATTTTAAGGTACGACTGCTTCCGAGGTAAAAAGAAATGCCACTCAGAAAAGCCCAGGCAGAACATACAAAAGTAAAATTAGATTGCCAGAAGATGACTGATATTCAGGATTTGCTTTGCAAAGCCTGTTCACTACTCTTATACTCTAGAAAGCTCTTGGAGTCAAGTTAAATAATTATAGATCAGAGAAGAGGTGTCAAATGTGTAGCCCACAGGTCACATCTGGCCCACAACACTCCTGAATGTAGATTAAAATGGATAATGATAAAATAGGGATAATAAAAACACCTACCTCACATGGTTGTTTTGAGCACCAATTAAGCAATATATGGTCAAGCATTCTGCAGACATTAAAGTACCATATTAATGTACTTTAAATATATAATTGAAATCTAATTGGGAAATAGTTAACAAAATACAAAAATGTCAAAATATATGAAAATAAATAACATTTCATTTTAAAACTGAGTCAACACGTGGCTTACAGGGACCTTATGTACAGTTTAGGGGCCCCCATTTCTCTTTGAGACTCACAGCTCTGGATTAGATTGGTACCAATCTAGCCTGAATTTAAATAGTTTTTCTGTTTTATGGGGTTATGAATGTACCCTTTGGAAGCTTGCTTTTAGTATCATTTAGGTTATTCAGAGGAAGTTAAGATGGAGCTAAAGGTGGAAGTGAGGTCAAGTTCATCTAGTCCAGCTTCCTCATTTTACAGATGAAGAAACTCAGACCCAGGGCGGCCAACAACATTAACAACAGCAGTTAACATTCATACATTGCTTTCAGGTTTACAAAATTTTCCAAAATATTACTCATTTGGGCCTCACAACAACCATGTGAAATAGGTGCTATTATTATCCTGATTTTACAAATGAGTAAACTGAGGGTGACAAAGGTGAAGTGACTTGTCTGGGATCACACAGCAATAAGTGTATGACGCAGAATTTGCACTCAAGTAGAATTTCCAGACTCCAGTTTCTGTGCTGGGATTCGTCACCTAGCTACCTGTTCAGTTGTCTAGTGACTAACCTATGATCTTACAGGTTGTAAGCTTTTGAAGTGTGATTCTAATCCAGGGCTTTGGAGTTCAGAATTAATGCTCTTTTCAAGTATCATAATGCTTTTACTTTAAATACTACTGTTGTTTTTGTTGTTGCTGGCTAGAGATGATGGCAAATATTCAACAGTTTTGATGAATCTGTAAGGCATTCAGAGAATTACAACTAATTCTGCCTCATCCCCCAGATTAATAATTAGGTTTAAAAAAATGAAGAAAAGTGAAAATAATCCAGTAGAAAAATGCTCTTATTGCTATGGAGTGCCTCTAAAAGTGAGGCAAAAGAGTGGGTGAGGATAGTCATTGAACTGATTGTATAAACTCGTGTTTCTTCACTGGTTTTGTAGATTTTTCCCTTTTCCCCCATAAATTTCTATTGGCTATCCTTGTAAACCACTCATTCCTGCTGCAGCTAAACTTTCATTCAGAATAGAAGACACCTGAATTACATAAATCTCTAACACAAAGTAACATTTTCTGTGCAGAGTAAAACCCGTCATGACAAAGGTAATGAAGAAGAATAGCTTAAACAAAGTGCTTTAATGAGAGCCAGCTGCTGCTCCATCTCACTTGCTGATAAGACTTTGTACTAATTCCACAATAGAGACAGTTTGGGAAAAGGTTAAAATTGAAATAGAGGAAATAAAACTCTTTATATTCCATTGGCTCAATTTCCCTTTACCCTGCAATCATTTTCTTACAAAATTTAATTTTCAAAAGGCTCGACTATGTCACTACAACATTAAAAAAAGGAAAATAATATTTAAATTGAATATTAAAGGGCAGAAGTATTGTTCTTTGGGGAAAAGGTCCACTGACCTATTTGTGTTTGCTCATTATTTTTCCCCATAAATCACCAAAAACTGGATGATAAAGTCAATTTGAGATTACATTAGAATTAAAATTAGTGAATAGTTATAGTAACTTCAGATGGTCATTACACAAATTTTCTATAGGAACTTTAGAAATATCATAGGAATGTTTCTATAGGAACTTCTTTAATACCCTTCATCTTTGCATGTCAGCATTCTTTAAGAGTACTAATTATTTTTTTCATTGTAGATTACATCTATGTTTTCAGATCAAGAGAGATGAGAGAAAGAATGCTTCATAACTAAATTCATATTAACACATGTTTTAAAACATTCAATTAAGTAGTTTCATTATTACCCATTTTGGAGATGTCTCATTTTCATTTTTCAAAATGCAAAAGAAAAGTTTAAACAGATAACTTGGTAAAGGATTAAATTTTGCCAAAGTCATCCTGACAGGTACTAAAATATAAATGATGTTTATGACTCTGCCTTCCCTCAAAGGGATTCCAGTAATTTCTTATTAACATAATAGGAAGTTCCACTAAAGTTATAAAAACATACTCCTTGAAGACAGAAAACCCTCAAAGGAACTTCTTAGTATAAACTGGTTAAGTTTTACTTAGGAATCTGTCATTAATACAAAGGGATCTGCTCTCAGACGCTCCCATTTTTACTTGCCTACATGACTGTTTTAAGATATTGCTTAAAGTGCTGATGATCATAGTAGAATCCAAATATTAATACCTCCTTTCTCGATGTGAGTGTAACGTCATTAATATCTCCTTAGAGGATCATGGGAAATTCTCCCAGGGAAATTTTCACATCCTTACTGGGTGAAATAAACAGATGACTGCTTTAAAGAAATAATCTGTACCTCTGAAAGGTGAAGACACTGTTGGACTTAATCATGCAGAAGCCAAAGAGTTAAAATCAAGGCACTATATTCTTGCAGGCTGATGAAACCTTCCTGTTGGGAGTTCCTTTCAGAGTGAGTGGGAAAGGAACAGTATTAATAGCTATTGCTATATGCTGCACTTTCCCACAGGTCTGGACAGGATCTCAAGATCAGCATTTGCCTCTCAGAAAGGAAGACCTGCATCGCCAGCAGACACTGGAAACTCTGGGCCTCACAGGGAGGAAATGGAGGACCTGGGAGACAAAACTCAAGCTGTCCCACACATTTCAACTGCCCACAGAGGGCTCTGAAAGGTCTGACAAAGAACCCCCACCCCTCCCTTTTTGTTTAAGGGCAAAAGGCATATTGAGGTCAGTGGCAGGTACCTGTCTCTTGACTTTTAACGCTGCTCATACAAAACCTCCCACATGTTGAACCCAAAGGAATGTTCCATCCTGGCAGGAAGTCTCCAGATACAGGAAAAGCTAATAAAAAAAAGGGGAGGAGGGTTTTTACCCTCCCCTCTAACCTCAGCTCCTAGTCACCCCTCCAACATCTCACCTTACAAATTTGTAAATGAACTCATTAGAGGCTATCATGATTTTTTTAATATAACTACAAAAATAAGTAAAGTTTCAAATCTGAGGTTACTAATCCAGTTGGTCTAATACTTCCCTGAATTCTGGGAAATCTATTGGGATACAAACACGTTAGCTAAACAGCATGTGCAATGAGTCAAAAATCTCCTCCATGCTAGCATTGTTGAAAATGTTTTCTGATGATTTCACTGACTTTCACAATTATCCAAAGCAAATATGACTGCACCAGGGAGTTCAAACAGTGTAAGTTCAGATATTAGTAGTGGCATTGTTTCCTCAAGCTGCCTTGATTATTTTTTCTACTGAGTGCTATCTCTGTGAAATCTCAGGTTAGCCAGTGTTACTTCAAACAGAACATAACAGTGGAATCCAAATACCAAGAATAAAACAAATACTGTAGTAATTGATATATAAAAGTTTCTTGATTCTCTTAGTGCAAAGATGAAGATATGGAGAAACAAAACAATCTTTTTTTCTGCCCATTTTCTCAATGATTTCCTTAAAAAAGAGGGAAAGCCATAATTCCTTTTCTTGACTTCTCTTTGAAAGAAGCATTCCAAGTGTGATTTACTTAATATAGCCCTATAAATCAACTAATACAACAATAATCTCCAGATCTGTATGTAAACATGACTATTAAAGATATTATGATGACTGTGTTTGCTTAATGCTATATGATAGAGCTCGTCTTCAGGCATGTAGCTTTCACCCAGAGTAAGAAGCTTACCAAGCAACTATTATATATATGCAGGAAAAGGATAGTGGGAGTTATTAAAATATTGTGCTACTTCACAACAATAAAATTTTGAGCAAGAAAAAGTTATGAATATAACTTAGTTTACCATGGAAAATCTAACTTCATTTCACAGTGGCCCATAACACTACTGATCATTAATTTGCAAAGAAATATTTAGCTCACAAAAAAAACTCCAAAAAGCAAAAGCAAAAAACCCAAAACAATCCAACAACAAAGAATCAATCATACCTTTTGATTCCATTTCTTTAAGAGACTTAATCTGATAAATCCTTGAGTATTTCTTTTAAAATTAGGAGAGAGGAACTAAATATATAAACCTAGTGTTGATAACATTTTGATTTATAAGATGTAGATTTGTTTGGTGTTGTGATTTGTGAAAGTTAAGTAATCATTCTACCTATGACCATTACATTAAAAACTGTAAACTACCTACAATTACTAGCATGATCCCTAACCTCTGAAAGGTGGTAATCCAGTATTGGTTGTTAGCTGTCAAATTTATTTCCCTTTGGTGAAATATAACCTGGATTTAATTACCAGTCATTCTTGATACTTTATGGAGCTGTGCTCAAGCACTGTGGCTTTGACATTTGACCCCTGACCCTTAAATATTTACCAGCTTTTAAACTGGTTGTGTACAATTATCCCTTCAAGTATATCTTAGATCCATCATCTTGACCACTCCAACCAACTCCAAGTCAGATATACCATTTTAACTCATGATGTAATTTTCACTGAGATGGAAAATAGAACCATGCTGCCCCACAATGGACTACCTCAGGCAGAGTTTAAAATTATTTACATATGCTCAAAGCTACCTGTTGAATAGGGTGGGCTATTTATTTGTTCCATACTAATGTGGTACTATGAAATTAAAAGTAGCATTGCTTAGTTGTTAGGCCTTAGGACAGGTTGGATGTTAGGTATTCTGTTGGCTCTGTTACTTACAGAATATGATAACTTGAGTGTGAGACACTCAAACAATTCTGTTAAAGCTGTTATCAGAAAAACAAAAACCAAAACCTTAGTGTTCAATTAATAGTCACTGGAATTTTCTGAGAATCTTTTTTTTTTTTTTTTAAGATTTTGAGATTACTAAAGAGAGACCTCAAGTGATAAATTTTCACAATTATCCATTGTTAATCAGAGAAGCATTCTTATTCTGAATATTAAAGAAGTGGATTTTAATGAAGAAAGGAAAAGTCTTTCCTAGAGATTTAGATTTTTAAGAGAATGGAGTTAAGGATATAATAAGTCTAGAAAACATTCAATTCCCTAATTTGAATATATACGCGTGTGTGTGTGTATATATATATTCACACAGGGATTACAATAGAATTCCACTACAACTTACCTTATTAAAACTCTCAAAACACACTGATAACACCTCATACAGAGTAGGGGAATCATTAAAGCTTGTTGAAAAAATACTGATATTAATATTGTGGTAATAATAACAAATTTCCCCAAAATAGGCAAGTTGTCAAGGAAACTAAAAGAAGTTTATCTAAGGAGAAAGAATTTGGCTGAGAGAAAGCACAGCCAGAAAAATGGAGGAATGTAGCACTGAGAACCCCTCTTCCTGATCAGAGGGAATAAGAGAGACAAGAACAAGAGAAGTATTTGCTGCTGGTGGGGAGCCCATATGCTGAGTATAAATTAGGGCCAGATGCTCATTTCTGGCTACTCTAAGAAACCAGTCTGGGTCAGCTGTATTTCCAAATAGAACACTATGCGGAGACATTCAGCTTTGAAGCCCAGCTGATCTAGACACTGGTTTTCTGAAAGGAGCCAAAACCGGCATGTGAATCAGCTGGATTTAAAAAAAAAATCTGTATAAGAGTAATAATGTGTGGTCTTGAATAGTGTAATCTCAATAAATGGTTTTCAGGTTGGGCAAATGCTTCAACTTCATTTTGGCACTTACCCGATCTGGCAGCTAGTTATTATTTTATTCCAAACAAGAGCACACTATTGCATAATTAGCCTCCATTGAATGCATAACTCATGTTAAAGGCAAATAAAGCAAACCTCATAATTTATAAGCCCAATTTATTTCATGTTCTCCTAAGGTTAATGCATAGGTGAAGTAGTTATCATATAATTTGGGTTTCAAGGATTAAAATTAATTACATATTTTATCTCTCCCTACAAAATTTTCAAGTTTTATTAACATTTTAAATTCACGTACAACTCGCAAAGTCAACAATAACAACAACACCTCTCAAGAAGAAACAATAATAAGGCAGACAATGAACATTTAGGGAGCACATGTATGTGGAATATTATAGAAGACTATCTCATTCTTTTACTTTCAGTTATTACACCCTGAAATGTTCTTTTCATAATACTAATCTTTGCTTTGGTTGGCTCAAAAGGTGAAATCTCTTGTGTAGACGAATTTCACGAAGCACATTCACTCGTTTTTTTATTTTTATTTTTTTGGGAAACTAAATCAATCTTTTTTTAACTTTATTTTTATTTGTTTTCTTGTTTACATTATTCATTTTCATTACATTTTTGAATTACAAATTTTCTCCCCATTTTGCCCCTGCCCCAACCCCAAAACAGCAATCCCACTGTAAAGCCCCTCCCCTGCTCTGCTCTCTTATTTTCTGGTAGCTCAGGGAGGATCTCCCTATCCCAGCCCCTGTATATCTTAATTCCTAGTTGCAGGTATTACAGAACTTTAAATTCTAGATTCTTTCGATTTCTCCCTTGTCACCAACCCCAACTGGAAGGACACTCAATTCAATACAGATTATGGATGTGTGATTATACAGGACATCTTCATAGTGGACATATTGTGACAGTGATCCTCTGTCTCTCCTTCCTATCCCTCCCCCCCTTCTGTTCTCTACCCTGGCCCTTTACTGAAGTGTGTGCTTCCAGCATCCCTCC
>CM053594.1:127087287-127152690 GCA_028646575.1 Pseudocheirus occidentalis | reverse complement strand
ATAAACCCAGTAATGCCACCCCTATTCCTATGTAGGTTATAATTTGTTGTGTTTGCCCAGGTAATATTCCCTGAGCTCTCTTAATCCAATCAACTATATTGTGCCTCAGGATTTGGTCTCCATTAAGATGATTTCTAATTTGGGTTATACTATATTCTGACTCATTATATTTTTTTGTTTACAAATACAGAAATACATATCCAAAATTCATCATGACTATCTGATTTTGTACAGTGCTAACAGAAGTAGACATAGCAACACTGCTCACAATAGTATAAGAAATACACCTCTTTTTTCAACTAAAACCCAATTGATAATTGATTTGAGCAATAGAATGATCAGCATTCATCAGTAAAACCAGTTTTCACTCTCCACAGGAAGCATAATTATTCCCACTCTTCTTATAACAAATAGCAATTGACCCAAAGAAATATTATCACGGACATTCAGAAATCATACAATTAATACATGTGCCATCATAATGCTTATCAGCCCTAGTGATTTTTACATTGCTAAGATTTACCTACATGAATGCATAATGAATGCTTGTACAATGGTGTTGCCAATTTTGCTCAAGTATATCCCATTAGGAGCAAGAGCAGAAAAGACTGTTATTGGGGAAGTATCCAAACCAATAAGTTTAGCATACCCTCCATGTCTCTGTTTAATGTTCATATCATTGTGCCAGGAAATATAGGTTTTCTGGTCCACCCAATGGCAAGCAGATACATCAGTCTACAGTTCAAAAATGTAAGATACACTTGTTTAAAAGCCAGTGAAGCTGAGTTGACTCCAGCACTTGGTTCATCTCAGTGCTCATGGAGTAAGGTGAAAAAGAAGCACAGTAGGAGCAATCAGAAATAGTCCTGGGTTATAGATATCCTGATGAAATCTCCTCTTCCCCTCACCCCCCCCCTCCCAACTGCCCCCCCCCCATCTCCCAACCCTCCACTTCAGGGAGATGTGGCTTTTTCATCTTGGTATACTGGAAGAGGAGGTGTGGGTCAAAGTGAAGAGGTTACCCATAAAGAGGGTTAGTGTGCTGTGGCTAGCACAATCTGGGCCTCGCTACCAGCTGAGTGAAATAAAGGGACAGAAAGAGAGAGAGAGAGCTGAATAAGAAAGAGGGAGAGAGACAGGAATGTATTCCATAGTCTGTTTATTGCAGAACCATTTCATACAGAGTCAAAGATACATGGAAGATACAAGGTTTATATACCCTTAGCAGAATGCAAGGAACTACCCTTGGTATCGAATCTTTCTCTACCCCAACCCAAAGCCAATCACTCCTTAAGCTCTTTATCCTAGGACCATGTCCAGAGGCACAAACAAACAGGGTGTTAAAACCAAGACCTGCAAATTAACTCAGTACTTTCTTTAAATATTCATGAAACCAATGAGAGCATCCACCCAACAAGATTATACTCTCCTTGCATATCAGCCTAATGACCTTTGTAGAACTGGGGAGCTAATGTGGCCAAAGCCCCTGAAAGTCTTGGCCTATAACAAGTGTTTCTCTGGAAACCCCAAACTACCAACACACCAGGTCCTATCAAAAGAATTCCACTCAAGTCTTCTCAGCCAAAAAAAAGTAAAGTTCATTAAAAGTTCATTAAACGTTCGCCATATTGGGTAGACTCGTATCTGTGATGCTTGCATTGGGCAAACAGGACAAAGTAAGCCTATGACAGAGTAAGTCTGTCACAGAATAAATCTGTGCTAGGTCATTTTATGGTGCTCTCAAACCATACTGAGGGAAGATGGGGTCTTATCTTATGTACAGAGGAATCTAGGGGTGGTATAGAGGAGTTTGGAGAGGATCTTCAGGAAGAGATAATGAGATCAATGCAAGTGTGGGCTGATATTTTGATAGGCTCAAGAAGTAGATGGACAATGGAGGGCTAGGCTAGTAACAGAGGTTTGAGCCCAGCCACAATGAAAAACTTATGGCCTCTGCAAATGCCTCATCAAATGGGAAGATTTAATCAGACTTCAAAGGGTTTCCCAGAGCCTGTACCTCAAAGATTCAAGGAGAGCTCAAGGGGGCTTCCGAAGCCTCCACCTCATCAAAAGGACATGAATTGCTTAGTAATTTTTTGTATATAATTTAAAATTGTTTTTTAAAATATTTGTATTTACAAATCTACCAACAATACATCTATATGCTTGTTTTCCCAAAGCCCATTCAACATTTATCATTTTCTTTTTCTAGTAATTTTTTTATTCTAATGAGTATGAATGAGGTTGAACCTGAGAATTGCTTTAATTTGCATTAATCTAATTATTTGTGATTTGGAACAATGTTTCTTATGTAGTTCTCAACCTGTGGGTCCTGACCCCTTTGGAGGTTGCCTAAGACCATCAGAAAACACATATTTCTGATGGTCCTAGGAACTGAGATATTGCTCTTCTATCCATGTCCAGGTGAGTCTGCCCACATGCAGATACACCCACATATGAGTATTAAAGGGTCGGGTGGCATTAGGAAGGTTGAGAACCACTGCTATAGACAGATAGGATTTCTTCCCTTGAGAACTGCCTATTCATAGTCTTAGACTATTTATCAGTTGGGGAATAGCTTTGGTTCCTATATAATTTAATCAATTCCTTATTTATCTTGGAAACTAGACTTTTATTGAGGAAAATGATGACTTCAAGGAGATATAGAAAGACTTGTATGAACTGATGAGAAGCAAAATAAGCAGAAAAAAAAGAAAATTTATGTTATTACACCAATTTTATAAAAAGAAATTATTTCAGAGACTTTTATTAAGTGATGAAGAATGAAATGAGCAGAACCAAGAGAATAATGCAACAACAGCACTATAAAGAGAAAGCTTTAAAAACTATGATCAAGCAATGACTATTCTTAATTCCAGAGATAAATGATAAAACATGCTTATCTAAGTTTTGATAGAGAAGTGATTGATTTTAGATACATAATAAGACAAATAATTTTGAACATAGCCCATTACGGAATTTATTTTGCTTAACTATGCCTGTTTGTTTCTTTTTTTTTTTTTTTTTTTTGCTTATTTTTTTTTTTGGAGGTCAGTTGGGGTTAAGTGACTTGCCCAAGGTCACACGGCTAGTTTTTGTGTTAAGTGTCTGAGGCCGGATTTGAACTCAGGTACTCCTGACTCCAGGGCCGGTGCTCTACTCACTGCGCCACCTAGCCGCCCCTGCCTGTTTGTTTCAAAGGATTTCTTTTTCTTCTTGTATGTTCACAGGAATCCTGGAAGGGGGTTTTTCTGATACTTTCAGGGGTTCTGGGATTGTCCTACAGGCACAGTGTGACTTGATGAGAAAACTGGCTATGACTTTGTTGAGCCTTGTCTCCCCAGGAACTGAGATTGCTGAGGGTTTGCCTCCAGTGAAGGTGAAAGAAGGGCCTTTCCTTGGGTTTTCAATGCTGAGATGTTATCTTGACCTTGTTATGGCTTAAGGGTAGATGGACTTTTATGCTCTCCTGTTCCCTTTTGAGAAAGTGCTTGGTGGTAATGGATGGTATTGTAACTACTTTGAGTCCAGGGGTGGGAAACCTTTGGCCTTTTTGTGCTCGGTGATTGACCAAATGAATGTACTTTGTTTATGATTGGAAACTGATCTCCATTTGTGAAGAGACTGTGACTGACTAAATGAATGTACTGTCTAGTGGTGGAGTAGTACCTGGATTGAATTGAGAACTTACTTGTCAAATGTATGAGTTATACTGTATTTTGACTTTCTCTGTTTTGTGAATGTTCACTGAATAAGTTGCCTTTGCTTGGCATTACATAGAGGTAACCTGAAAATGTTTGTAATATAAAAACACTACATATTTATATAAATATGTACATATATTGTTGTTGCTCTTCATTCTCAAAGAGAACCAGTGATATCACAGAAATTGCAAAGGAGGAGAAAGTGGGTATGAATGAGTTGTGAGCTATGATGAATGCAGAGAGTACCCATACAGATAAGACGATAATTCTGGTGAAATTTTGAAGTACCCCACCAACCACTGGCCATGATTCTTGGTGGGATTGTCTCCCAGTCATGCTCCAAGGAATAATAGAATTTGGGAGGGGATTTGAATGGGCAATTGAGAAATGATATTTTGCAACAGTGGCCTAACATCCTTGAAAAATATTCCCTGTATTAGTGATTTAATTCAAGGTTCATGGTTAGTATCTTAATTACATGAGACAACACCAGAAGTTTGGTCAGAATCCAATTTGCAGGCTGGCTGGAGACAGAAAATAACGGGTCACATTTATAGCATATAATTGAAGAAGATGAAATGAAAAGATGCATAAAATGCTTAATTCCAGGACCATTAGATGCAAAGCACTCAATAAATATTTGTTGTTGATGATTTATCTTGGCATGTATTATTTCTTGTAATATTTTCCTACTTAAGAAACACAAGGAACAAAGAGATAACTCACCGTTAATATTGGAGGGTGAGAAGAATTCACTTATTCATTAAATATTTACATACCTAACATATATAAGGCATTGAGGGAGATGAAAAGACAAGTAAACTATAGTTTTTGCCCTTATAATTTGGTAGAGAAGATAAGGCATATATACAAAGAACATGCGTTTAAAA
This sequence comes from Pseudocheirus occidentalis, assembly GCA_028646575.1. Classification (NCBI taxonomy): domain Eukaryota; kingdom Metazoa; phylum Chordata; class Mammalia; order Diprotodontia; family Pseudocheiridae; genus Pseudocheirus; species Pseudocheirus occidentalis. The sequence goes on along the minus strand of CM053594.1, from coordinate 127,148,096 downwards.
AAAGAATTTGGTAAGCTCTTAAAAGAGATGAGACTATGTTTTTTTGAGAGCTGATAAGTGGGAAAGATCAATGATGGCAGCCTCAATAACAATTTCTAGTAAATATGCATACCCCTTAACCTTATTTTCTGGACTGACTGTGGGATTTGACAGATTCTAACTGAATGAAACCTCTAGCTATAGTAAATGTTAGTCACTGGAACAGAGAGCGTGAAATTGTTTAGTCTTGAATCTAACAAGGTCGTCCATCAGTATATAATAAACAAATACAGACAGGCTATTTCTAGACAGACTCTGTCAAGTTTTATGGTTGATTGTGTCTATGAGGGCTCATTCATCAAATAGTCTGAGGTGAAAAAGGATTTAATGAGCTCCTAAATATCCTTTCCTGATTCTTGGAGGTGGAATGTCTTCAGAGGTCAGCTCTATTAATCAGGTTCATGTCTATTGGGACCAATCATACATCAGTATGACTGATAAACCCAGAGGAATAGAGACTGCAAATTGATCTTTATGCATAGGGTATAAACACTCCCACATATATACATAGACAAATATATGCACATATCTTCAAATATTTTATATATATTTATATGGAGAGGGAAGATTATATGTATGCATACATGTTTAGTGTAAATACAGTCTCTGGAGATACATTATTCCAATATGTTAAGTTAATGTTGGTCACCTATTATAAATGACATAAAATTATATATATGTAGATGTATATGTACATACATATCATATATATATATAAATATACATATATATATTTTTAATTCAGTTGGTGTGAATTTCAGGGCCGTATTTACACTTATCTGTGTCCTCATTCCAACCTTCAACCTTTCTCTCTCCTAGCCTTTTAATTATTTACTCCTTATAAAACTGGATCTAACCAAAATTGTGAGATTGAATGAAGTTTATTTTCATAATTATACAGAGTTATAACTAGGGTGGACTGAGTAGGCCTTTGCCTCAGGAGGCTGAAAGTGACCTAAATATAAAAATATTTATAGCACCTTCTTTTGGGGTTGGGTAGTAGCCCCAAAGTGGAAGCTAAGGGAGATGTCCTGTTAGGTTAAGATAGACAAATTGTGGGATGTGGATTATTGTAATATTATTGTATCATAAGAAATAACAAAATGGACTATTTCACAGGAAACTGGGAAGGCCTATATGAACTGATGAGGGGCAGCTAGGTAGCTCAGAGGATAAAATGCTGAACCTAGAGTCAGGAAGACTTATCTTCATGAGTTCAAATCCAGTCTTAGTCACTTTCTAGTTGTAAGACCCTGGGCAAGTCACTTAACTGTTTGCTTTAGTTTTCTCTAGTGTAAAATGAGCTGGAGCAGGAAATGGCAAAGTACTCCAGCATCTTTGCTAAGTAAACCCCAAATTGGGGTTTCAAGACTGAAGAAATAACTACTCTTTTAGCATGGAGTAATCTTTCTTTTTAAAGCACAACAAGGCGACCGGCCAATAGGAACTCAATTTTTAGAGCATTAAAAGTCTGATCTGCCTGCTGCCAATAAATATGAATGTTTGCTTCCAGAAATGCATGATGATGAATAATGGAGGGAGGCCCTGTCTACAATTTGAGGACTTCATAGGTATTTTGTGACTATTTTCTGTCCAATCGCTGCTTAATAAAGAAAAATCTTTTTCATTGGCCACTGAATTGAGACTAAGGATGCAATAAAAGACTCCAGTGGAAGGCCCTAGTCTTTTTCTATTCTGTTGGCAAGTGAGGAATATAGCTGTAATCCTTTAGGTGGTAATCCTTTAGTGGTAGCAGGCAATTCTGCTAGCTGACATATTTCCCCATCTAGGGTGCCATGGAGCCATGAATACATGGTGCTGCTGATTTTCTGTCTCTGCAGTATTTCATTTTTCTTACTCTTAGGTATGTAGGAGAAAGGGTGGACTAGTCTATGACCTTATGAGTTTCAAAAAGTCAGAAGACCCAACACAGATACAGGAAACAGAGTTTTTAGCAGAGTTTTATTGGATCCAAGCTTGAGGGAGAACCAGCATTAAGACTACCTGATCAACTAAATCTAGCAAAGAAGAAACCTAAATTGAGCCGTCTAATGAGATGCTGTTCCCTACAAGCAAAGGAATGACTTGTGCATCAGATATAGTATACCAAAAGAATATCTGGTAGGAGAAATGTTTTGTACTAAGGTCAAAAGAGGAAGTGAGTCCAGTTCAAGGGGATGTTTCTGTACTTTAGTTTGGATTGTATTTTTTTTTACTTTTTAGTAAATCTTCCTTTGGAAAAACTAATTGATGTTGATTGGTTGTTTTAATTAAAATTGGTTATTATTGACTATAAAACTATTGGTGATGATTTTGAGGAGATATCACTTGGTCAGAATGATACCGGGTCACTAATCACTGATTAGATGAGGCAAAGCTGATACTAACGTACCAGAGCAGTGCTTGAACCAATAGCATCAGAACAATCACCACAACCCCTTGAAAACTTCTACAACCCTAAAAGGTGATAAAGTAGTATCTGGGATCTGGGGGCCTAACCTACTAGTATGGGTTTGCATTTAGAGTCCAGAATAGATTCTTCTTAATAGCAATGGAATTTGAAGATGTTCCATGCCCTTGATAGGCAAGTAAATAGGCATATAGCATTTAGTTTCAAGTTAATTATATCAAGCCTCTGTTCAGAAACAGAAGGTATGAACCCCTGTTGCTGATATAACAGGAAGGGGCTGAACAGGGAGGAGATAATATCATATATAAGGAAAAGCCCTAGCTGAGAGACACAGAACTTCTTGGAGAAAGCAGCTGGAGGCTGCGGAGGAAAAGCCCAGGCCTGAGGAAGTGATTTTGATTTTGAGAACAGAACTTATGATGGAACTTCTACCGAGAGCCAGCCAAAACTTCTGCTGAGAGCTTCCAAGAACCAGTTGGAGCTGCCAGACGAAGCATGATTGCAGTGTTGGTACTTTGTCTGTGGCTTTGTTAAGCTTTGTCTTCCCAGGAACAGAAACTGTTAAGGATCAGAGGTAGATTGGATACTGAGCTTCAATGCGGAACAGGTACTGCATGGAAAGCTGGATAAGGAACTGGGAGCTGTCTGCTTTTGAACCCAGGTGACAGTTTGGTGTATTCAGGTAGGAACTGGGACCATGGAAGAGGAAGCATGGAAGCTGAGAGCCTGCCTCAAGTCAAGCTGAAAAGCCTTGTCCTTGGGTATTTAATGCTGACTGATGAAATTGTAACTTACTTGTGACCTAGAGATGGATGGCCCTTGAACTTTCCACTACCCCTTAAGAGTGTACTGAATAGTGACTGATGAAGCTGTAACTCATTTGTGCCATGTGGGTGGAAGACTTTGACCTTTTGTACTTTGTGATTGAATTAAGGATTTTGTGATTGACTAAATGAATGTACTTTGCTTAAAACTATGTGACCACTTTGGTGAAAACTATGTGGCCATTTTAGTGATAAGTTGTGAAGTTATAACATTATGAATGCTGTACTTTGATTTCTGTGAATGTTTTGCTCTTTTTGGTTACTGAATAAATAGAGAGTTTGCTATACTATACGTAATCAGAATCTTGAAAGCTGTTCACAGCAGCAGTCCTCTGGAAAGCTGCTTGTGCTTGGCTTTACCGTTCTATACCAAGAGTCTTTTAAATGAAAAGGAACCCACAGAGGGGGTAGGGTCAAGTAGGCAGAGTAAAAGCAGGTACTTGCTTGAGCTTTCCCCAAACTCCTTCAAAGACCTGTCAAAAATGTCTCTAAACAAATTCTATAGCTGCATAACCTACAAAATGATAGAATGAAACAAATTTGCAACCCAAGATACCTGGAAGGTTGATAGGAAAGGTCTTTGCACCAGTCTGAGAGAAGAACACAGTCCAGTGTGGGCCAGTGGCATAAACCATACAGGTGCAGGCCTCAGAGTACTGAGTCACGGGCAGCTGTGGTAGTCTCCAGACTTCTCAACCCATAAACACCAAAAACAACTTAGAAGGTCAGTGGCAAAGGTCTATCCAGACCTGGGTGAGAGAGGAGTGTGGTATGGCCCTAGCCTGATGGTGGTGGAGGTGGGGCTGGTGGCAGCAGCAGAAACAGCAGCTGATGCTTCTGAAGCTCTTGGCCCACAGATGGTGGGGTGATAGAGTGGGTGAACATAGGGGCATTGCAAGGATATCTTTGCTGGAAATGAGGCAGGATTCTCTTGCTTTGCCCTGCTTAGATATGGACAGTAGACCTGGGTGGTGATCCTGAGGTGAGGAAGAGTACTGGTGTGGTGGAGCTTGTGACTGCAGTGGAGAGGGAATCATTCTCACAGTTCCAAGGCAGAAAAGAGTGCTTGTGGTCACTCACAGATGAGAGCACAGACCAGGAGAGGAGTAAACACCTCTCTTTTGATTATACCACCTTGAAAGAACTGAAAATTTATGGGCATCTAGAACAATCTCTGAAAACAACTGTACAAAATCCCTGACTCAGACCCTTCACACTGGAAGCAGATTGCTACATTAACAAAGAGTTAAAAAGTTAAATATTTGGCTGGATAAATGAGCAAACAGCATAAAAATACTCAGACTATAGAATCTTAATTTGAAGACAAAGAAGATCAAAATATATACAACCAGAAGAAGACAACAAAGTCAAAGCTCCTATATCAAAAATTTCCAATAAAAATATGAATTGGTCTCAGGCTACGGAAAAGTTCAAAAAGGATTTTGAAAATCAAGTAAGAGAGGTAGAGGAAAAATTGGATAGAGAAATAAGAGTGGTTCAAGAAAATAATGAGAACAGAGCCAAGATGGCAGCATAGAAGCAGGAAAATGCCACAGCTCTCATATGGCCACCTCAAATACTCATAAAATATGACTATAAAAAAATCTTAGGACTCCAAAACTCACAAAAATACACCTCCCTCTGAAAGCAGCTCAGCAGGTGGGGCTCATCACAACACTGGGAGCTGAAACCAGCCCACCCTGAAACTGCGGCTTGGCCCCAGGGAAGGGTGGAGGAAGCGGGAGCAGGACAAGAAGAACAAGGTGCATCTGGAGCCTTCAGGAGAGGGATCAGCTGAAGCTGTGGCAGTTTCCAGATTCATCAAGCCAGAAGAAATAAGGACTAAGTGAAAGGTCAGTGGAACTCAAGCTAAATTTGGGGGAGAAAAGCAGTCTGGCCAAACTGCCTCCAGGGCAAGGAAGCAGCATTAGTGGTGGCCCTGCAACAACTTTCACCTGGCTGCTTCAGAGCTCCCGGCCTGCAGACTGCAGGGCAGCCAAGCGATCATTCACCAAGTGCTCTTGTGCTGAGTGGCCTGGGTCTGGATTGTGGTCTTGGGTGGTTGCCCTGGGGTGTATTTTCAGTGAACCTAAGTTGGTGGGGGCTTCACCAGCCTCCTAATAGCTCCAGCAGCTGCAAAAGCCCCAGAGATTTGGGACAAAGCTTTCCCCCCTGGAAGCAGATTTCCACAGAGCTAAAAAGACATATAATTCACTGGCAACATGGGCAGGAAAAGGAAGCAAACTAAGAACAGCAATAAAACTCTAGAATCCTTTTTTGGGGACAAAAAGGATCAAAGCATTGAATGGGAGGAAGACAACAAAGTCAGAACTCTCACATAAAAAGCTTTCAAGAAACATGAAGTCATAGATAGCTTAAGAACGATTTTGAAAACCAGATAAGAGAAGTGGAGGAAAAACTGGGAAGAGAAATGAGAATGATGCAAGAAAATCATGAAAAGAGAATCAACAACCTGACTGAAGAAAATAACACCTTAAAAAATAGATTAACTCAAATGGCAAAAGAGACCCAAAAAGCCAATGAGGAGAAGAATGCCTTAAAAAGTCAAATTTGCCAGATGAAAAAAGAATCTCAAAAGCTTTCTGAAGAGAATAATTCCTTCAGAATTAGAGTGGAGCAAATGGAAGCAAATGACTTTATGAGAAAACAAGATACTATTAAACAGATCCAAACAAATGAAAAAATAGAAGGCAATGCGAAATATCTCCTTGAAACAACTACTAACCTGGAAAATAGATCCAGGAGAGACAATTTAAAAATTATTGGACTACCTGAAAGCTATCATCAAAAAAAGAACTTAGAAAGCATCTTTCAAGAAATTCTTAAGGAAATTGCCCTGATATTTTAGAACCCAAGGGCAAAATAAAACTTGAAAGAATTCACTGATCACCACTTGAAAAAATATCCCCAAAAGAAAACAACTAGGAATATTATAGCCAGGTTCTGGAGTCCCCAGATCAAGGAGAAAATATTACAGGCTGCCAAGAAGAAATAATTTGAATGCTGTGGAAACACAATTAGGATAACCCAGGATCTGGCAGCTTCCACACTGAGGGATAAAAGGGCCTGGAATATGATATTTCGAAGATCAAGGGAGCTGGGATTAAAATCAAGAATCACCTACCCAGCAAAATTGAGCATAATGTTCCAGGGGAAAATATGGTCATTCAATGAGGTTGAAGACTTTCAGACATTCTTGCTGAAAAAACCAGAACTGAAAAGAAAATTTGGCACTCAAATACAAGAAGCATGAGAAGGCAAACGTGGAAAAGAATTCATAAGGAACTTATCAAAATTGAACTATTTACATGAAAAAATGATAATGGTAACTTATGAAACTTTTCTCAGTATGAGGATAGATGAAGGGAATACAAATGTATATATACATATATGTACACATATGCCTATATAGGAGGGAATATATATATATATATATACACATACATACATAAGAATACATATCTCAATATGTGTATATATGTGTACACAGATGGCACAAGATCAACTTAATAGGAAGGGATGATACTTTAAAAGGTGAAATTCTGAGGTGGGAGAGGATTAGAATGAGAGGAGACAGGGGAGACAGAATGGGATTAATCATTTCATATAGAAGAGGCAAGGGATAATTGTTACAATGGAGGGGAAGAACAGGAAGGCCAATCACCAGTCATCTCCTGAAAGAGATCCCAAAAGGCAAACTCCTAGAAATATTATAGCAAATTCCAGAATTCCCAGGTTAAGGAGAAATTATTGCAAGCATCCAGAAAGAAATAATTCAAGTATTGTGGAAACACCATCAGGTTAACACAAGATTTAGCAGCTTCTACTTTAAAGAATCAGAGGACTTGGAATATGATATTCTGGAGGTCAAAGGAACTAGGATTAAAACCAAGAATCACCTACCCAGCAAAACTGAGTATATAATCTTCCAAGGGAAAAATGAGATAGAGGACTTTTAAGCTTTCTTGATGAAAAGATCAGTGCTGAATAGAAAATTTGACTTTTGAATACAAGATCCAAAGAAGCATGAAAAGGTAAACAGGAAAGAGAAATCATAATGGACTTATTAAAGTTGAATTGTTTACATTCCTACATGGAAACATAATATTTGTAACTCATGAGACCTTTTTCAGCATTAGGGTAGTGAAGTCTCTCTCTCTATATATAGACAAAGGGCACAGGGTGAGTTGAATATGAAGGGATGATGTCTAAAAAATAAAATTAAGTGGTGAGAGAGGAATGTACTGGGAGAAAGCAAAAGGGAGAAGTAGAATGGGGTAAATTATCTCACATATTAAAAAGGCAAGAAGAAGTTTTTACTTCTGAGGGAATGAGGGGAGGTCAGAGTGAATAAGTGAATCCTACTCTCATCAGATTTGGCTTAAGGAAGAAATAACATACACACTCAATTGGGTATGGAAATCCATCTTGCTGTAACAATAATGCAATATTCACAACACCTATGGTGGTTATGAATATGCTGGTATAGTTGTGAATCATAAAATGTAGCAGACTCTCCACATGGAGGCCAGAACCAAAGCCTTTATTCAAATACCAGAAAACCAAGTCCCAGAACTAGAAAGCCAAAGTCATTATAGTAGCCACGAAGTTGGTACACATGGTTAATGAAGAGAACATCCACATTCCCAAGCCTTCTCAACAGAACAGGCTCCCTCAAGCAGGGATCCTCCTTTCTCACTCATATGAGGTAACTCCCCAGCCTGATTCTTAGAAGTTCTCAGCAGAAATTTCCAAAGGAAAAGGTCTCAGCAGAAGCTCCAGCCTCCAGATGCTTACCCCAGAAATTCTGCCATTCCCAGCTGGGACTTTTCCTTATATGTGCCTTAGCTCTTCCCTGTTTTGCCCTTTTCTGTTACATCAGCAACTTTCTCCCAAGGTGTTAGCCACTTCTGTGTTAATTAAGTAGCTTAAACAAGGTGCTAACTTGAAACAAGGTGATAAGTATTTGCTTACTTGCCAATACAAACTGGCATGGAAGATCTTCAGATTCCATTAACATTACACTTACCATACAGGAAAGTAGGGGGTAAATTGATATGAGAGGGGAGGATGATAGAGGAGAGGACATATTGAGAGTGGGGATAGTCAGAAGCAAAGACTTTTGAAAAGGGACAGGGTCAAAGGACAGAATAAAATAAATGCAGAGTGGCATAACTCGGTTGGAAATATAGTTAGTCTTTCACAACATGACTGTTATGGAAATGTTTTGCATAACCATGTATAATGTATATAGAATTGCTTACTTTCTCAATGATGGTGGGTGGGGAGGGAAGAATGGAGAGAAAAAAAGTTTTAAAAATTAATGGTAAAAATTGTTTTGCGTGCAACTGGCAAATAAGGTATACAGGCAATGGGGTACAGAGCTCTATCTTACTCTACAAGAAAGTAAGAGTGAAGGGGATAAGATAGGGGAGGTGATAGAAGGGAGGGCAGATTGTGAGAAGGGAAAATCAGAATGCATGCAGTCTTGGGGTGGGGGGAGGGGAAAGATGGGGTGAAAATTTGGAAATCAAAATCTTGTGGAAATGAATGTTGAAAATTAAAAAATTAATTAAAATATATTTTTAAAAAGAAAGAAAAGGAACCCACAGAGAAACATTCAGTTCTGTCATTGAAAGTTCATTATTCCTTTTGTTGTTGCTGTTGCTGATATCCTTTATAGTATAATTCATAATTTTAAAAATTATTTGAAAGTATCTTAGGTTATGGTGAGTGGTTAACATTATGTTTTGGGAAAAAGAAATCCCTGAATTAGGAACTAAAAGCACCAGTAAGACTAGTTCTAATTGATAAGTGTCCTGGCGTGAGTGCTGTATGTGCACATACACACACACACACACAGACACACACACTCACTTACATACATACCCCATCTTGGTCACTTGGTTCTCTTCCCAGACAGAATGAAATAACATGCTAATGTGTATGAAAGCAAACACTAGAATATCATATACAGTTTTAAAAGGATCTCTCAGTCCCTCAGCAGCATTCTGGCAAGTTGAGGGGAAGCTCTGTTTGATCACACAGCATGTGTTATGAACTGCATTTGATTTTACAGCTTTCCAAAAAGCTGTCCAAAAAAGTGTGTTTTCACCCTTTCAACAGAGGAATCTCAGTCATTTCTGTGTATGTTTTCCCTCACCCAAATGACCTAGGTTAGGAGGCAGAGGTAACGTCAAGAGGCCCCCCACTCCTCAAGGTATGTCCTTGAATGGATCATTGGTCAAATCAAGTTGAATTTTTCTATTCATTTCTTTTTATTATTTTATTTTTCCTCTTTATAGAAGTTATGAGATCAGAACTAAAGATGCCTTCATATGTTACATAAACCTGCTGGACTTTTGTCTATTACGTTTCAACTGCACATTGCAAATACATTTTGTAAAGATAAATGCCTATTAAGTGTTAAGAACCCATACAATTTGTTAGGGATATTTGGGTCTGCATTTCAAACCAATAGAAGAGATTGTAGACGACTTGCTACAGTGGAATTGCTAACATTAGCATTCACTTAATGATACCTATTCACAATGAATGGTAAAAATATAAAAAGAACCCTACCTATGGCATTGTAGCACTAATGAAGTTCAACTTAAATCATGTGTTCATTTGGCATTTGAGCATAATACATAAAGAAAAGAATTGATAAAGACATAATTCTGGCTGTAGGTTATTCTGTTTAATGTGTGTGTATGCATATTTATATTTGGTTAAGAGGGTCTAGGTTTGAACCAAAATACCCATACCTCTATAGAATTTAATCAGCATCCTCACTGTCACCCTTCTTCAGAGCTGTAACACTTTTCTTGGGTGTGTATGGCTGAAGGGTACAGAAAAACAGATGAAATAGTCATGTGTTATCTTCAGTACACCATGCCATTAGGCTAGAGGGAAGAAATTTGATATTCCTGTCATATAACTAGCTACAAAATTATCTAGTTATGTAGCTGTCCTTCTTGGGGGGGCACTTCAGACTCCTGGACCCACTCTGGGTTAGGAACAGACTCACTCAATACTGAAGTCCCTACTTGTACAGGCAGTGTCTCTGCATTATGGCCATCTCAATATTCAGGGATATATATGGGTTAAACATCTCCCATAGTCTATTTTTACTAGCTGCCAGGTAGACTCCCTAGTATTCAATTATCCGGTCATTTGCCAGAAAGTGTAGTTGGACAGTAAAGATAGACAGACCTACTCTTGGTGTTCCTTCTTCCTAGATTCTTCTCATCACTGATGCTCAGAGCTGATGTGATGTTGAAAAGAGAATGGGCATCAGATGTCCATCACTGGGGTGGCTGGCAGAGTTGGAGGGTATGGTTCCATTTCTATGGCACAATTTATCAAGATTTCAGCTCTGTTCTAGACTGAAGAACTGAACACTTCTGGGGTCCTATTAAGGAAAACACTGGAGCTGAAGCTTGGCTTTCATGGACAAAAATGAACTGCTTCTCTGAGTCTAGTTTAGTTGGAAAGAACTCAATTTGGCACAAAGTTCAGCTCCTGAGAATCTGTGGCCCTGTGGTGTTTCTGCTGGTCCCTTGGGGAACAGAAAGGAAAGTCGTGGCAATAAGCAAACAGATACCAAACTTGTAACAAAATCTTTCTGTGGAAAGGTGAGTGTGCACATGTGTAGGTGTGTGCATGCACATGTATACATGAGCTTGTCAGAAGCAGCAGATCCCAGTTTTCTCTATAGGAATACCATGAAGGTTATATGTTTACTCAGTTCTGCTATATTTATTGAAATAACTGGTTGAAGCATTAAAATCTGAAGAAACTTTGGCTAAAGTCATGAAAATAAAACCAGAGGGCCTCCAGAGGAGGCCAGATGTTTGCTTTCTCCTCTCATCACACTGCCATGCTGTTTTTGTAGCCACATGAACACTCCATTTGAGCTAATTTCCTACTTAAAGCACGTGTGTGGATTGTGTAACTGTAAAGTTTCCATACTGTTGTCAGGCTTGCTTGCATTTGGAGATTGGCTTGGGTGGTATTCGTGTTTGGATGAATTTTGGTTCTTCTTCAAGACAGAATGTTCATTTCATTCTTGCTCTCTCAGGCACATGGATGTTCATTTGATATGTTAAAGGTGTTACTGTGCTAGTGTAGGGATGATAGGTTGACAACATCAGACTAAATGGTTATAACATATATCTATTTTTCCTTTCTTAAACTTTGTTAGGTTATAGCTAGCATAAGCAATTTTTGTGTCCAGCAAAACATATCTTTAGAGAGAACTGTGTAAGTTCTAAATGCAGTGGAAACTTGTTAATGCAATGTTAAATGAAGCCTACCCCATAAAGGATCTTAAGTATGACCAGTTTTAAATAACTTCATGTGTGTTATTCAACTTGTGAAAACCAAGTATGAATGAGGAAACAATGTTATATTTTCTTTTTTAAAAATTTTTTAATTAAAAAAAATTTTTTGGAGGGGGGAATGCAGGGCAATTGGGGTTAAGTGACTTGCCCAAAGTCACATGGCTTGTAAGTGTTAAGTGTCTGATCTCGGATTTGAACTCAGATCATCTTGACTCCAGGGCCAGTGCTCTATTCACTGTGCCAAACAATGTTATATTTTCTTTTTTTATACTTCCTTTTTATAAAAATAGTATTTTATTTTTTTCCAATTACCTGTAAAAACAATTTTTAACATTAATTCAAAAAAATAAAATTTGAGTTCCAAATTATTTCCCTCCTATTCTCAGCATTTTCTCCTTAAGATGGTAAGCAATTTGATACAGGTTATATGTATGTAATCATGTAATACATGTTTCCATGTTAGTCATGTTGTGTAATAAGAAATAAGTCAAAAGAAAAGAACTTTAAAAAAAATAAAGAAAGTGAAAAATAGCATGCTTTGATCTGCATTCAAACTCTATCAGTTCTTTCTCTGGATATGGATGGTATTCTCCATCATGGATCCTTTGGAATTTTCTTGGATTATTGTATTGCTAAGAAGAGTTAAATCATTCATAGTTGATCATTGTACAATGTTCCTGACACTGTATACAATGTTCTCCTGGTTCTGCCCACTTTGTTTTGCATCAATTCATGTAAGCCTTTCCAAGTTTTTCTGAAATCTTCCTGATGGTCGTTTCTTATAGCACAATAGTATTCTATTCCATTCATATCTCATAACTTATTTAGCCATTCCCCAATTGATGGGTATCCCCTCAATTTCCAATTCTTCGCTGCCCCCAAAAGAGCTACTATAAATAGTTTTGTACATGTAGGTCCTTTCCCCCTTTCTATATTTCCTTTTTAAAAAGCAGATTTAAACTAAAGGATTAGTTTTTTTGGTCATCATAGAAAACCATCAGTAGGAGTTTGTTACTTTTCTGCCTAGAAGAGGAGATATATGATTTTTTAAAAAAACTTTGCAAATAAAAGAAATGATGTTTAGAGTCAGGAGACCTAGGTTCTCACCCTTGCTCTGCTGCTCCTGCAGTATGTCACATTGGTCAAATTACTCCATCTCTTTGGGCCTTAGTTTACTGATCCGTAAAATGAGATGGTTAGATTAGATGATCTCCAAGGTCTCCTTGAAAGGATAGAAAAACCTAACTGAAGAAAGAGAGAATCTTTAGAAGCACAAGACCAGATTCTTTCTTGGCTTGGGCAACTCTGAGTAGTATACAAAAAAAATGATAGCCTGTTGTGTTCCCACCCAGTAGGAAGATAATTCATAGACTGAGTGAGCAAGTTAGGGGTTAGGGATGAACCTTCTCTATTGTTAGTTCATTGTGTTATTTTCTTATTAGAGTGTATGGGGTTTTCCAGGAGGACTAGCACCTCTGGTGTGAGAGCCTGTCAAGTCCTTTTCAGGGGTGCTCTTCCACTTTTAGTGTCTACCTGGCACTAAACTTTCACCTGTGGCTCCAGGAAGCTGTACCATGCACAGTGGCCACACCCTGGTAAACTGCATTGACAGTTGGGTTAAACCAGATTGAGGGTAATTGATGGACCTCAGATCTATTGTTGAGTTAGGAGGGTGTATACTCCAAGCATGTGAAGGCTTCCCTCCAGTAAAATGGATAGATAAGAACAAAAACAGCCATGAAGGCAGTTGAAGCAAGTGCTATGGAGCAGTTGGAGCTTGGTCAGACATCAAAGACACCAAGGTCATCCACTGTATCCTGGGCCATCACCAGTCATCTTGACTCTTGTCTTGCCAGTGGACTTCAATGACTCTTGAAGAGAAAGTGAAGCTGAGGACTATTTACAACTCTGCCTCACTTAAAATCCAATTCACTCGTAAGTCAAGACATCATCCCATGACGTTATTAGTGTTTTTAGAAAACAGGACAAACAGCAACAATGACAGTCTCATTAGAATTTTTGGTGTGCTAAACTATGGAGAGAACTGAAATAGCTTCATCTCTTGCACATAATTTTTATTTTTGAGAGGTTTGAGAAGTTGTGAAGATTGGAGAAAATGTCTATTCTTCCATCTTTATGGTCATGTGACTCAGAAGTCAGCTCTAAAATCCTAAGTATAACAGAGGAGAATTAGAGCGGAGTTATCTATCCACCTAGGGGTCAGGCTAACATACTTGGAGGTAATGAGTAAGGACGTCTGTAGGTAATGGGAATTTGAAGATCTTCCCTGCCCCTTAATAAGCCTAAGGGAATTTGAAGACCTTTCCACTTTGAAAATATACTCTGACCCCTAATAAGTTGAATGTAATCACATGGAACAGTGGTGGGAAGAGTTTGCTGAAAGGTGGAGGGGAGCCCAGAGGAAGCTGGGAGTCAGAGCCTCCTAGGTGGTTGGGGGAAGAGTTTGTTTCTGAGGGAGACAGATAGGCTTTTGAGTACATATTAGTCAAATATTGGTTTGTGGGGAAGGCTAAAGGACTCTGTTATGTTGTGGTGCATTAACTTCTGTGTTGCTATGATAGATTTAGTTTCCTGGTATTGGGATTTGGGTTTTTGTTATTTGAATAAATGTTTTGCTTCTATCTTCTATATGAAGAGTCTGTTACATTTTGTGATTGAGCACCATGCAGGTATGTTTCTTGTGATCGTAGGCATTGTAAATATTGCATTGATGCTATAATGTCCCATATGTGTACTAACTCAGGACAGCATTAGCAAATGAGTTCACATAATATGTATTGTATGTATTTTTACTAGAAAAAACCTGTGTAGATAGCCAGTGTAGCACAATAGGCTTCAAGACTTGGCATCCAGGAGACCTTGTTTCAAATCTGGAAGCCTTCTTCATTTAGCAGGTCGTAGAGGTTATTATATTCCTTACCACCTATTGGATCAAATATAACATTTTATGCTTGCCTTTTAAGTCCCTCACAGCCTGGCTCCTTCCTACTTTTCCCGTCTTTTACTTTGTTCTCCTGAGAGAGGATAGTGAAGCTGTGAAGTGTGGCAGCAAAGGAGAGAAGAGAAATGGGAGAGTAGCCAGGTGGGATAGAACCATCAAGGAAAGACTTTCTTAAAGTTAGAAAGACTTTAGTTTGTTTTTATGCAAATGAAGAGGAAGAGGTTAGAGTTGCATGTTAAAGGAGATGAACAAGCTGTGGTATATGAATGTAATGGAATACTATTGTTCTATAAGAAATGGGGAGGAGATGGACTTCATATGTACCTGGAGAGCCTTATACAAACTGATGCTAAGTGAGAACCAGGAAAAATGGGTACATAATGACAGACTCATCATGTGTATGACAACCAACTTTGATAGACTGGACTCTTTTCAGCAACGCACAGTTATAAGACAACTCTACAAGTCTCAGGGTGGAAGGAGATATTTACATTCAGAGAAAGATCTAGAAAGAACAGAGTTTAAATGGAGACTGTAGCAATCTACATGCTAGTGTTCTTTTCCATGTTTGGCTTTGTTTCTTCTTTCCCATTGTTTACTCCATTGTTTACAACCTTTCTATACAACCAGACTAATGTCTAATGTGAAAGTCTTTGCAGATCCTATACTTGATGGCATGCCACCATGGGGTTTGGGGGGGGGGAAGGGAGGAGAGAAAACCTGAAACTCAAGGGACTGTGGAACTGAATGTTGTAAACTAAAAGTAACTAAACAAATCAATTAATTAAAAAAAAAAAAAGGAGATGATTTCAGGAGTTCTAGAGGAAAAGACTGAGGATTAGCAACAACAGCAGAGAAAGAGATGAGCCTTTGCCATGGCCTCTTCTTTTGAGCAGGGAAAGAAGAAGAAAATAAATAAATATGTGATGATGCTGAGAAATTGTGAGGAGTTTTAGGAGCTGGCTTTGGATGGATGGCCTGTTGGGGAATTCCTCCATCCAAAAATTCTAACATCCTCCTAGAGAGTAATTCTTCTCACCTTGATCTCTTTGTCTGGAGGTCAATACATTTGGAGACCAGGCTCCAGAAGCCTTACGTCACTGCCTTATACACTAGCTCTCCTCTCACCTCTCCCTATCCCTATCCTCCTCTTTTTCTTTCTGCCTCATGCATTTTCATCCTTATTCTTTCATTGGCCAGTTATTATTTTTTTTTTTAGCAAAATAAGTAAAGTTTTATTTATTAGTTTTCAACATTCACTTTTATAAGATTTTGAGTTTCAAATTTTTTTCTCTGTCTCCTTCCCTCTCTTCCCTAAGATGGCAAGCAATCTGTTATAGGCTATACATGTACAGTCATATTAAACATATTTCCACATTAGTCATGTTGTGAAAGAAGAATCAGAACAAAAGGGAAAAACCACAAGAAAGAAAAATAAAAGAAAATCGTATGCTTCGTTCTATATTTAGCACGGGTTGATTATTGATAGTTTTCCTTAGTTCATGCTGGCATGCTTAACTACTTTAAACTTCTGTTAGGTTGTAATTGTCTTGCAAATATTATTGAACTGGGAGATTTTCAACTTTCTCTGTTGTATATATCTATGTACATGAGTAATTATACATGTATAGTGAATATAAGTGGGATTGCATTTTATCCAATAAAATCTTTCCTATATAAAAGGATTGAGAAGAGGGGACATTTAAAACTTTTTTTTTTTTGATGAGTGTATCTTTAAATGAAGTTTGGACTACCCTATTTTTGAAACTACAGCAGGCAACACTTCCCTCCTAAATATGCACTCTTTATTTCTGTGGAAATGATCATTTGGATGCTAAGAAAAGGCAGTAACTTTGTGCACATATTTAAGTAATAAGAATAGATAACTTGTACATGTAGAGAACGGTGATTGGCAAGGCACTTTATATATATTATCACCTTTGATTCTTGCAGTAGTTCCCATGAGAAAGCATAAGTCTTTATATCCTCACTTATCACCATTGAGGAAAGGAGCTCAGAGAATTAAAGGGATTTACTTTTCACTGCATTGCTAGAAAGCAACAGAACCAGGGCTCAAACCCAGCTCCTCTAACTTCCAATCCAGTGATCTTTCCATGACAATCCATCACCTCTGGAGGCAGTCAGAAATGACAGCTGGAAGTTTATTTAGGAATTCACTTTCAGGAGATCTCATGAATGCAAAAAACACTGGGATGCTTCAGAGCATCTGTATGGTTTCACAGTTCTTACAGAGCCCACAAGTCTGATTTGGTTCAGCCTTAAGGAGGATGGGATGGAAAGAAGACTGTGAGCCTGCGTTCAGGGTCAAACCGATTAAATCACAGGTCAGTGTCCCCTCTCTTAGGACTTTTATCTGAATAACAGCTGTTCATGGAACATGTGCTGCATCTTTACATGAGTGTCATGTTATTCTCATTAAGTAGAGGAATATATACCATTTATATAAAGGTACGGGTGTGTGGGAAAATTCAACACATTTCACAGGGGAATGAATATACAAAGCCAGCTTTGAACCTGCAAGCCTAGCCTAGCCAACAAGCCACAGGTGAGAAAGTGTTAGTGAGAAGGGCGATGACAGTTCCCTGACCATTAATTCATTTATCCTCAGATACACTCAGGCAATTGTTTTGTATTTCCGGGTGGCTGGTGTTCTTTTTTCCTCCTTTTACTGGTGAGCCTCAGTAATGTCAACCAGAGAACATCTCCCTGTCTCCTCTCCCTACTCCCAAACCTTATGTCTCTGTCTCAAATGTCTTTCTCTAACATAGTACTCTCTCTATGTAATCCTCTGCCTTCCTTTGACTTTGTCTTACTTCTCTGTCTCTACCCAGAGCAATTTATATTATAAAAGGGGGATGAAAAATGAAAAGACCTCTAGAACTGACAGCCACTAATATAGCAAGTAGTAAAGAAATACCTTGTTTGGCATCCTTTGGACTATTTGTTTCTTTATTTCTTGCCAAATAACATGGGAAAGAGGAAAGCAGGAAAGGGCATTTTCTTTTTATGCTGTCTTAGAAATGCAGTTTATATCCTGACAGGTCCTACCAGTTGATAGCAGCAACATAGACTCAATTGCAATGTGTCCATCCAAAATGTGCCTGTGATTTTTTTTGTCCCCAGTTTCCAGTAAAAATAAAAACAAAACTGGCTGGAAAAAAGAAAATGTTTTTGGGAGGATGTGGCCAATGATAGCATAGAAACTAAAGTGATGGCAAGATGTAAGTAAGGGTGGAGTGAACAAAAATAGATATATTAAACATGGGAATCTTTTAAGAGGTCAGAAGATGTCTCTTAAAAATGTTTTATTGCTAATTTTTTTCTTTTCATGTACCATTTTCAGATCATAATGAATCCCCCTTCTCTCTACCCTGTCTTTTTTTGAAACAAAAGATATAGTTAAGAAAAATAAATCAACACATTTGACATGCCTGAAAATGTTTGCCACATTTCTTACCTTGGCTCTCTTCCAAGACAGAGTTTCACCATCAGTTATTTGAAGTCACAAATGGTACTTCATTAATTAGAGGTATAAAGTCTTTCAATATTGTTTTCTTTTATGTTATTGTGATCACTGTCTAAATTATTTTCTAGGTTCTGCTCACTTTACCCTGCATCATTTAATACGAATCTTCCCAAGTTTCTCTATTCTTTTCAGCATTTCTTAAGTCACAACATTCCATTCCCTTCACATGCTATTGTTGGTTATGGTCATTCCCCAGTTGTTGGGAATCTTCTTTCCTTCTAATTCTTTGCTACTAAAAGAAAAGTTCTGTTATAGATATTTTTATGTGGAGCCCTCTATGGTTGACTTTCTTGTCTGAGGAAGTTTCTTTTACTGACTTTCACACTTTCTCTCCTTTGGAATTTAAGAAAAATTTAAGTAAAAATAGTTGTGTTTTTTGAAGGAGGGAGCACCCTGTGATATTTTCTCCAATGTTTTAAGGGGTTCAGTGTTAATTATTGGGAAGAATACTGCATTTTGAATCAGAAGAGACCTGGTTTCCAGTCTTTTCACTGTCACCATGTGACTATGAGCTTATCTGAACATTGGTTTCCTTAGCTGTGAAATGAAGGTCATGATGATACCTATTAGTACTTACCTCACAGGGCCTTTATGAAGTTCAGATGAATTCATGTGCATAAAGCGATGTGTAAATCTTAAGGTGCTCCCTAAATGTTGGTTATCCTTGTTATTGGTAATAAATAGTGCATCTTATTTTGAAACTCTCTTAGAAAAAAAATAAATTGTGGGAGGTGGTGGTGGTGAGAAAAGCATTCAAGGCTTTCTAAATGTGCTTGGTAAACAGGTCAGGATGTTTAATAGGTAAGGAGGTTTCCCTGTCAGAACAGTCTTTACCCACAGAGCCTGCAAAGGAAGGCTTTCCTCTCAGTACCAACTTGTCTTCTGTCCATGGCAGTGATGGGAAAAACCAACAATCTCAACAATGTGCTAATAAACAAGTGATTGAGATTCCCCTCCACTGGCGCCTCCACTGAGGCACCCGTGAATGAGTAGTATATTTAAAGAATTACTATAGTCATTATATTTTATGAGCATGAGTCACTTTTCTGTTTTTACAGAAGCATTTCACTCTGCCCATCTCTTTGAGTACATTTCCATTTGGTGTGGTTTGGCTGCCTGGTGCAATGTGGCAGCTGGTTACTTGAAAATATTTTACAAAAAGTCAGAATCCTTCAGGCCTGGCATACCTGGCATATAACCACATATATGGTTATAATTGCAAACATCTGTCCACCCACCCATGTAACAGTTAAGAGGGGTCATTTAAAAAAATTAAAAATAGTATGCCCTAGGAGAATGACAGTTCTCTTTGTTTATTCATAAAAGTTTGCCATCAGGAAGAGCCTCTGGGAATATATATCCCAGTCACTGTTTCTTAAAGAGCTCATTCAGCTTTAGTCCTATGTATAAGCAGAGTACATCACCCACGAGGTATTGGGAAGACCTTGCCTCTTGAATCAATCAAGAAATATTTAGTATATAGTAGATACCAAGCACTGTGATATTTCCTACTCCTCTTCAGGTGTTAGAACATGTCCTATTTCCCCCAAAATTATTTTGTTTGAGGATTATTCCTTTGTGTTACTTTCTCAAGTGATCCTATTTGACAATACAAACCCTATGGCTACAGAGGAGAGTCAACACAGTCACTAGTTTCACGAGCTCATGAAAATGTTTTCCTCTTTTTGAGGGGGAAACCTGGGGCAATATTATGAGAATGTGAATTATAATGAAAAGAGCTCTGGACTTAGAGTCATAAGGAGTGGTACTAAATCATGGCTCTGATGCTCACTTGGTGAATGACCATGAACAAATCACTTCCTCTCCCTGGGCTTTCAGCTTCTTCATCTCTGAAATGAGGGTATTGGATTAGATTATTTTGAAAGTCCATTGTGGCGTTCTATGATTCTATTTAAATACTCATTCGTTCCTCTATTTGTTCAACAAGTCTTTATTGAAATCCTACTACACACTACTTTTTATGGATATTTGAAAATATATAAGGAATGTCGCTGTTCTTGTAAAGGCTATAGTCTGGTTGAAAAGGTAGGGTGCTGGGTTTCTGGAGGGAAGAAGTTCTGAAAGGTAGGGAGATGGCAGAGAAAGGAGAGGCAAGGGCATCCCAACCAGACTTCTCTAGCTTTGTGGCATTTTTTCATTAAAAATTTTTTAAAAAATGTTTACAATGTAGAAATTAACACATAATAAGGAAACAAAAGATATTAATTATGCAATCCTTTATTCTCTAGAACTTTTGGCTTTCAATTTAAAAAAAATTCCAGAGAGTACATCCTAGTTGTAGTAAACACGTTCAAAAGAGTAATTGTGGCCCAATTAAATAGAATTAATTTGCAAGGGCCAATTAAAAACTGATCAGCCAAGGAAAAGCTGATTTGCCAATCATTTCCAATTATTGATAAACTATATCTCAGCCTGCAATTTTGGACTGACTTAATATCCTAAAGCTGATAATGTCAATGATGATATGACAAGGACAATAAATGCTTTGTTATCATAGGATTATTCCTTCTATTCAATGGAAAGTACTTTTATATGCATAGTCTCATTCTCATAATGCTTTAGGGTTTGAGGTTGAATAGGGGTAAGGGAGTGGTTCCTCTTTGACCAGTAAGTTATCATAAAGTTATCTGTAATATGAGCCACTTAGGAGAGAACCTGTACTTTGTTAAAAGGGGTGTTGGAAAATCAACTTATACAAGTATTTATTTTGTGGTGTGACTTATAGCTTTTTCTACTGCATTTGCCCAGTGCCAAAAAACTGTTTTTTGTCATGTGCTATACACATAACTACTATATAATGGGAACAAGGTGTCAGCTGGAGGCATGTAGACTACATCTGTTCTGCTCCTACTTCTTGAGGTATGATGCTGTACTTGTATTAATGACTATTTATTTGATTGAGTCCTTCATCTTCTGATGTGTGGCCGATCTGTCTAATTATATGCCTGTGTGCATAAACATACATCTACACACATGTATTTGCATGTTTTAAAAGCTATATACATATATGTTAAAGAATTTTAATCTCTGTGTGTGTCTGTGTGTATTTTGTCATCTTATTAAAACTTAATGATTTCTCTGAAAGTGAAATCTTTTAAAAGAAAACATAAGGAGATAAAATATTCTGGGATCATTTCGGTAATCTGTCCATCAGTACTCTTGGTAACAAAACTTAAGCTGTTTTCTCTTTCAGGAAAATCATTATGTTTTAATGAGATGACAAAAAAAAATGTGTGATTTAGCCTCTGGCATGATGTTCTAACACAGAGAAGGTGTGTCTCCCTGTGCAGAAAAAAAAAACGTGCAGAGGTGGAGTTTCAGCACTATGCAATAAGAAAATGTTACCGCATCTCCCACCCTCCAAGACAACAAGGAGAAATACAGAAACCTAGAAGCAAATAAAACTTAAGCTTTTCTCCAGTTTGGCTGTAACTGCTTACCTAAATCACAGGCACTAAGGCTGATTTTCCTCAAAGGCCAAGGACCATCTGTTCTCAGGAATGAGTAAGGGAGTGGCTTTTTTATTATTTAAATTTTTTTTTTTTAATGATTCCATCTCATCTTCTTCTTTTAGCTAAAGGTTAACTTTAGAGCAAAGGGAAAAATCAGAGCATGCTTGGGGTAGGTAGTGTGTTATAGTGGATAAAGAACTGGCCTCAGTCAGACTAAGGAAATCCTGCCTTGGACATGTACTGGCTGTATGATACTGGGTCAGTCATTTAAGCCCCTTATTTCCCCAGGCAACTCTCTAAAATTGTGAGTTGCAGGGAAGGTGTTTGTCTATGTTGGCAGAGGAAGTTCCTCACTAGGAATTTTTACCAATGAAATCTCAGGTCCAGTTCTAAAAATGGAAAAGCATACCATTTGAAAAGAATTTAGAGGTGAACACCACCTTCTTCTAGGCTCCCAGGGACTAAGGAAGGAGTTTAGGAACAACTAGATGGCCTGTAATGCAAATTCTCAACGTGGGTTATAGAAGCAATATGGGAGAAAGGATCTGGACCTGGTGTTAGGAGACTTTGATTTAAATCCTAGCTCTGATACTTATGCCTTGTGGGATCTTGGTTAAGCTACTTACTCTCTCTAGGCCTCAGTTTCCTTATCTGTAAAATGACAGGTTGATCAAATGATCTCTAAGATGCCTTTATGTAATTCTAAATCCTTACCTGTAGATACCTTAAAGTGCATAGCTCCAAATGCTAAAAAAAAATTCTTATAAATATTCTTTTAATATGTTGAAATGTGCATTCTATAATGCATGTGCTTTTGTATTTCCATCATATGTATATGATAAGCAGCTCTGATTTTCATGACTCCCTCTGATGATGAAGCCTATAAACATGTCCATATTTCACTTACCCTATTTAAACTGTCAATCTGTTAGTTTCCCAACACAGCTGTCTCTGAAAACAAGGTAAAAACCCATCCAGGATTTCACTTTAACAACACATGATTGACATCTAGTGTTGAAAAGGAGTAACTGTAAGGCTTTCTTGAATCAAACACTGCTTTAGGGAAATAAAATTCCATTTTCTGTGTATTCTATTAACTATCCCATCCAACTTCATGTCATACACAAATTTGCCAAGTGTGCTATATAAGTTTTCCCTCAAGTCATAAAAAAACTGTTGAATGGAACAAAGTCAAGAGAGTCCTGAAGATCTCACTGGAGACCTCTCCAGTGGATGGTAACTATTAATGACTCCCTTTTAGGTGTGGTCAATGAACCTGCTCTTAATTTATCTGTTATTATCTAAACCACATATTTTGACTGCGTCCTCTAGGATATAATGAATGACTTTGTCAAATGCCTTATTTAAGGCCAGATATCCTGTGACTATGATATTCCACTATCAAAAAAGGAAATGAAGTTAGAGTAACCTATTCTTGATAAAGTTTTAATATTTTGTATTTCAGACAGGAATTGAAGTCAGACTAACCAGCCTATAGTTTAAAGAATATGTCTTTGTCATGCTTTTGAAATTGGAACATTGGTCCCATTGGAAGAAAAACTTTAGTCAAATGAGTGAGTTAAATCAACTATGAATTGTGCTATTATGGATATTATGTGACAGCAAGAGAATTTCTGTACAGGCGATTTCAATAAAAGACAGAGATATTTGAATTAAAGAATTCTCAGTATACAAAGCCTCTTACATTATATTTATGTGTCTATATGAGATAATGGACATCTGAAAGACTGTGTAAAGTAACCTCTTTCTCATATGTGCTGCACATGATAGGCTTGCAAGACTAACTACAAGCTAGATCAGCTCCCTTTTTATCCCATTCAGTAATTACAATATTCAAAGCTCCTGAGACACAGATTAGAAGCATAGATAAGGGACATCACGTTATGCCTACATTAATTAAAATTCTAGAAAGAACAATATGGAGCCAGAGAATACAGGAACAGAAGATAATATCCTAGCAGTGAACCTAATCAAATGTAAAGACACTGTTATGCATATGGTTCTGTCCATAGATACTTTGCATTTTGCATTGGTTCAAATGACATGGAATTGAGAGATATGCCCTTGGGAAACCAGAAATAAGCACAAATTAGGGATTTAGAAGCAGCTGTGTCTCATCCAAGACTGGATTTGTGCTTGGGTTGTGTATTCCTTTTGTATTTTTGAATACAAGTAAAACTAAAAGTATGCAAGTGTGTGTAATCCTGATGGTAACAGTGCTTTGTTAAGGCACAGATTTTGGAAGTAAAAAGGAATGATCATATGATCATTTCATTTATCTTGGTAATAACTGAGAACAGTGACTACATCCTGAGGTTCAATTCCCCCCCCCTTTTTTTTAATCAACTCTAAACACCCATTTCCTGTCCTATGACATTTCTTAAATTTTTTGGAAGTGAAAAAAAATACTGGCAAGTACTTCTACAATTTCTTTTAAGAATAATTTGATATACTTAGTTTATCAAGACATCAATGACTTGAACTCTCTCAGAGAATCTAGGTGGTTTACAAGTATCTTTTTACCTACTTTGGCTTGGGATTCCCCCATTTTTAACCATGGGGTGGGGTGGGAGGGTGTTTCTAGGAGTCATATAGGGATTGGACTTGGTGTCTCAGGAGAAGAAGCAATGTGGTTATGGTTTGGAATCAGAATACCTGGGTTTTAAATTTGACTTTGACACTTACTAGTTGTATGACAGTGGACAAATCCCTTAACCTTGACTCATTTTGAGCCTTAGTTTCTTCAAGTGTAGAATGAGGATGTTAAAAACTAGAAGTAGTGGTTCATTGCTTTGGCTATGTACTAAATATCTAATAGCCTATCATCAGGAAGTCTTTCTAGTTACTACATCTTTGTAGATAGGAGTCAAGTATCTAACTGAAGACCCCAAAGAGCTGAAAGGAACAGAGGGAAGCCTGGCAACCATAGGCTAGTAGAGATATGTTATCTATTAGAGAGCAATGGACAGTAGCAGCTCTCTAGCATTTTAGGTGTGAATGGCCTTGACAATATCTGTGCCCTGGACACACTTGTTTCCTACTTGTGTGCCTTTAATGTGTATGCCCTGCCCACATGAGTCCTTTATGTGTGCGACCAAAATGTGAGTTCCCTCTCCATATAATTTTCAGCATGTGTTCCCTCGCCAATGGTGATTTAGTAACTTGGATGAGAATATATCTTATATGAAATTGGAGGGATTTTTTCCCCCTATTTTATTTGTTCTTTTATTTATCTTTTGTTTCAAACTAATGTGCCCTATGACTGTTGGCAAAAAAATGAACACATTCTAGGGGTTCATGAGCTATGGTTTTGAGTAGGTGCTGGTCTACAGAGTTTTATGAACTGAGAGTACCTTTTGTTACCCCAGGTGCTGTACTTGGTTTACAAAAAAAGGGAGCCTTGGGAGCTATGTTCTTATCATCTCAGTCTCCACCCCAATTATTTCTTTGTCTACTTCTGCAGATGCATTGTGGCTAAAATACATGTACTCTAGATTGCTCTTGGGAACTCAGATTATTGACTATCTTTCTCCCTTCTTTTACTAGCCCATCTTCTCTGACAGACTTCCTCAATAATATTATTTCAGCCAATAAAAGAACCAGGAGGATTACATGAAGGCAGAGGGACATTTAGGATGAGCAAATCAAATGACTTTAACTCAAGCTCTATGTTTAATGGAATAGGTTCTTTAAAAACAAAAGTAACTAAAGAAGGTCAGACTCCATAATTTGGACACTTAAAATGATATACCTATGGTTAATATATAAATATTGTTTTTACCTTTGGAAATCATCAAGAATACAGAGCATTGATCAGATACTTTGGAATGTGGGGCGAAGTAAAAGTGTTCAACTCTCTCAGTAGAAGGAAAAAAAATGTTGCTCCCAATTTTGTGAAAAAAAGCTCCAGACAATAATAACAGTAAGCCCAAACAATTTCAAAAGTATATATAAATCCTAAACAGAGGACATTTTTCAATTTAATTGTTTGGAACTTTTCAGCAAATCTCAAATTGCTCTAGGAAGGTCTTTCCCAAATTGAAACAAAAGTTCAAATTAAGTTTATGGAATGAGGAACTCTTTGGGTAATCTTTGTGATTTCCCAAACCAGGTCGGTGGAGTCTAATCCTTGCTGCTAAGAAGAGTGACCTAATTGACTGAGAAAAACAGGCAGAATCTAATCATTACTGAGGAAATTGTGTCTGCAATAATCAATCTTCAGTTTTGACAGCAAGTTCTTGTTTAAAGCAACAGGCTCTTTGCCAGCTCTTCTACCCTATGTTTTACCTTCGGAATGAAACTAAAAATTCTCTGAAGGAGTAAATTGCATTGAAATTAACCAGGCGGAAAAAACTCTGCAACTACAATCTAATCAGTGTGCGGAATATCACTTTGTGCTAAATTTTGAAGTTTAAAAGGTTCCAACTTACATAAATTAAGAAAGAAGTGAAGTATTGAATATCATAATGTAAATAAAAACACTCTTGGGTTATGTCTCTTTAGAAATGTCTTATTTCAGGGATATTTCAAGTGCCAGAAAAATGAAGATCATTCAAATGGGCCAGGAATTGAGCCAGGAATGGGCAGAAAAAGGAGAAGCATACAGTCAGTGACTTCAGCCCCTGGGTCAGGAAACTAACTTGAACCCAAATAATTTCTCCCAATCCGGACTTTGAGATAAGGAGAGAGAAACTTTTAACACGCAATTAGTTTCTCCATTTTGGAACCCCAAGTCCTAAACAGTTTTGATAATAAGTTGTTCATTCCCAGGGACCCTCTGGCTATCCAGATCTGTTTGGAGGAATGGACAATTAAAACTTTTATATAGATTCCTCTCTCCTCCACCATATACCATTTCAAGAAAATTCAGAATGCATAACATGAATAATACCAATTAGCAGTGTGAATGACAGCTGTGCTCTGGAACAGAGCCTTTGCTTACTCATGGAGATAATGAATATGGAGCTTGGAAAAGATGATTTAGGGCAAATAACATGATACATGATACATTTTTCCTGATGTAGACAGAGCCTGAATGACACAAATAGAAGAGTGGAAAATAACTCAAGTATTCTTCAGATGTGAATGTTCTACTCTCTGCAGATCTGGTGAGGTTGAGTTTTCTAGATCTGGATTGCCAATATATAAGGTAAATATTTCAACTGAATTCCTAATTCAAGCCATAAATTTGAGAGACCATGTGAAAGTTCTCTACAAATTGTTATCATGGAAATTTTGTGGAAGACAATTAAGGCATGAAAAGAAAAAAGTTGATATTTATGAAAATTAAATTTAAAAATCATAATCACTTCCTGGAGAAAAATGTTTCTAAGTCTTTCTTTTTTTCTGTTTATTTATATCTTTTGATTTTATATCACCTTCATTCCCTGTTATTCTTGCTATGTCTATATCTAAGGAACTGACTTTCTTCAGGCCAGTCAGTTTACCAACCCTTCCTTATCTTCCAACTGTTGATACTTTTGGCTAGGTCACTTATTTGAGTAAGTTTTGTGGTAGGCTTCCTTGGTGGAATCAAATCAGTAGTCATGGAATCAAAGAACATCAGATTTGAAAGGGATCTCAGAATTCATCAGACCCAAACCAAGTATGAACAGTAAGAGTAGCAAGAGTCCTCTCTGCAAGAACCAGATAATAACTTGTATCATAGGTTTATTTTATAAAATATTGACATACATATACATATATACACACACGTATATTAACACTATATTAACATGTTGGTTGCTGAAAGGGGAAGGAAAAATACAGTTGTATAAGGAAAACAGAAAAAAAAAACAATTAGAGGAGAAAGAGTCTTGGATAAAATGTTAAGGAGAGACCTAGACTGAGAACCAGATAGAGAACTGCCTCTCAAATGAAGGTACTGAGAAAACACATTTGAAAGCAAAGATAACAATGGTTGCACAGCACTATGACCCAATAGCTCATTTGCACATAATGGTTTGTTGTTGTTGTTGTTATTGTTTTTAGAGTTTTAAAGGTTAGAATTGACAAAACTGTAAATCAAGTAACTGGAGATTATATGATTGTGGGGTTCACACCTGACAGATGGATTTATTGAATTTTTATCTCATAAGGTGAGTCTCTGACCACCAGGAAGTTCTGATCTAAGGCATTAAAAGACCTAAGAAGTCAGAGAAGAAGATATAATGGGAGACAGAAGAAGCAGGCGGTTAAGTTGAGCATAGGAATCATAAGAAGACAATGAAAGAAGACATAAAAGATTTCCAAATGAGTTAACTGACTCTTCAGATGCTTTACCAGGAATTTTCTTATTGGAAATACTCATCACTTTGTTGATTGACTGGAGAGAGACTGAAGCAGCTGCTGGAAGCTCTTTGGAAGAGAGGCAAATTCTGATCTTGTGATGATTTATCAGGGATCATTGCTCCTGAGTGTCATTTATAGCCAGCAAGAGGTGGAAACACTTGGGGGTCCCTGTGTTGCTCTTTACTGCAAACCCTTTCCTCAAACCCTCGGGTTTGAGAGGGAGAAAAATAGTCTTCACATTGTTTGATTTTTAAAAATCTCACAAATACATCCTCTTCTCTTTTCTGCGACTGTCACCACTCTAGTTAAGACACTTATCAGCTCACACCTGGACCATTGCAATAACCTGCTGGTGGATCTGCCTGCCTCAAATCTCTCCCTACTTCAACTCATCCTCTATTCAGTTACCAAAGTGATTTTCCTAAAACACAGGCCTGACCATGTCACTCCCCTCTCCCTCAATAAATTCCAATGACTCCTTCTTGCCCCTGGGATCAAATACAAAATCCTCTGCTTGGCACTGAAAGACCTTCATAACCTTGCCCTTCTTACCTTCCCAGTCTTCTTACCCCTTACTCTTTACCATGTACTTTTCATTCCATTCATTCTCTGCCTGTTCTTCATGCCTGTAATATTCTCCTTCCTCAACTCCTCCCACTGATTTTTCTGACTTCTTGTAAGTCACAACTAAAATATCATCTTCTGCAGGAAGCCTTTTTTTAACTCCTCTTTACTTCTAATGCCTTCCCCTGTCAATTATTTCCTACTTATCCTGGATATAGCTTGCTTTGTATGTGTTTATTTTCATGTTGTCTCTCCCATTAGAGTGTAAGCTACTTGAAGTCAGGGGCTGTCTTTTGCCTCTTTCCAAGCTTGATACCAAACCAGTAAGCATTGCTGCATTCAGCCATTGGACATGTTCCTAATCTACCTAATTGTACTCTCATCTAGCCAACATATATCCAGTGTTTTCTCAAGGATAGCATGAAAATTTTTGTCTAAATTGAGGTAGCAATGTCTATGAAATTCCACTGTCTACCAGCCTAGTAACCCTGACAAAAATAAGGAAATGAGGTTAATTTGGCATGAACTATTCTGATGAAGTCATGTTGGCTTTTCTGGTGATCATTGATTCCTTTTAAATAACTAACAATCCCTATCATGAGATATAATATGTTTTTGCCAGGAATTAAAAATAATCTCTAAGGTGATATTAGTTTGCCAATTGTATGTTCTCTCTCTCTCTCTCTCTCTCTCTCTCTCTCTCTCTCTCTCTCTCTCTCTCTCTCTCTCTCTCTTTGTCTCTCTCTCTCTCTCTCTTTGTCTCTCTCTCTCTCTCTCTCTTTGTCTCTCTCTCTCTCTCTCTCTCTCTCTCTCTCTCTCTCTCTCTCTCTCTCTTTGTCTCTCTCTCTCTCTCTCTTGAATTGGGACATTTTTACTTCACTCCTGTGGTACCTCACCCTTACTAGCCATGTGACCCTGGGCAAGCCACTTAACCCTGGTTTCCTCAGTTCCTCATGTATAAAATGAGCTGGAGAAAGAAATGGCAAACTACTCCAGTATCCTTGCCAAGAAAATACCAAATGGGGTCATGAAGAGTTGGACATGACCAAAATGACTGAACAAAGGGAAAGGATAGTAGATAGAGGCCTCTATTCAGCTCCTATTTTGTGATTATTAATTAGTGCAGTAAAGACTGATTTCTAGGGCAGCTAGATGGTGAAGTGGATAGAGTGCTGAATGTGGAGTCAAAAATACTTTTTCTGAGTTCAAATCCAGCCTCAGACAATTATTAGCTGTATGAGCCTAGGCAGATCATTTAGCCCTGTTTGTCTCAGTTTCCTCATCTGTGAAATGAGATGGAGAAGCAAGTGGCAAACCACTCCAGTGTCTTTGCCAAGAAAACCTCAAATGGTGTCATGAGGATTCTGATACAACTGAAAAATGAAACATTCAAATATCGCTGATAGTGGCTTAGCTTTAACATTACCAACTGTCCTGAGACCACATGATATGATGACATCTAAGTCTGATGATGTGAACTCATCAGGTACAGCTAGGTCTTCTCTTGCCATTTCCTGATTTGAATATCAAATCTCTGTCCTTTCCAATACAAAGATCCTTCTCAGTGGAAAAAAATGGAAGCAAAATCATAACTGAACATCTCTTACTTGTCTTTGATGTCGTTACGCTCCCACAACTCCCCCTAAATAGTGGTTCCATCTCTTCTTTGATCCTTCTCTCCACTCCTACCTCAATAGAGCTAAAAAGAAAATTCATTTTTTGTTATCTTTAGATTTCTTTGCCAGCCTCAGTTAATTTTCAGTCTTAGCCTTCTTGAAATTAGTTTTAAAGGACTCTGTAGCACTTTTATACTCATCCTCAATTACCTGTGCTTGTATCTATCTTCTATATACTCTTTAAACATTCCAAGTTGATCTACGACAGTGGTTCTCAAGCTTCCTAAAGCCATGACCCTTTAATACTCGTATGTGGGTGTATCTGCATGTGGGCAGACCTGCCTGGAGAGGGATAGAGGAGTGACGTCTCTGTTCCTAAGACCATCAGCAATATGTGTTTTCCAATGGTCTTAGGTGACCCCCTGTTACCCCTGTGAAAGGGGTCTGTGTTTTCTCAGTACCTTCATTTGAGAAGCAGTTCTCTATCTGGTTCACAGGCTGAGAACCACTGATCTATGAGTTCCCTGTGAATCAAAATTGTTCGCTTTAGACTATTATCCCTTTTTCTTCAGCTATATTGTTTCTCTTCAGGATTTTATTCTTGAGAGCTTTCCATTCCTTCTTTGTAATTTCACCTGTAGAATTGGATTGGAATGGGATTCTACTTATAATTTCTCTTATCTTTCTAATATTTATTCTTTAAAAATATAGGGTGCATGTCAGATTAGGTCCCCTAACCTTCTCTATCACAAATTCTAAGATGGAATAATCACTTCCCCATAGAGTTGGCATCATTTTCATTCTAGCAACCAATTCCTCCTTGTTGGGAAGTAGATCAGAGATAGTTCTGTGAATTTCACATTATCATTAAGGCAAGTAAAAATAAATTTAACTAATCTGATTTTGGGGAGAGAGAAAGAGACAGAGAGAGACAGAGAGAGAGAGACAGAGAGGGAGAGAGAGAGAGAGAGAGAGAGAGAGAGAGAGAGAGAGAGAGAGAGAGGAGAGAGAACCTCAGTAGATGTCCTAAAAATTGAAGTTCCCCATTATTCCGTCATCAGCATTCCATGCCAGATCTGTGCTGTCTCCTATCCCTTCTCCTTGAGCCATTTTGGACTATACACACACATACACAATACATATATGTATATATGTGTGTGTATACATGCATATACAGTATAAAGGACTTTGCAAGTTCTAAAGAGCTATATACATATCAGCTATAAAATAACTGTTGTTCCTATTAGTTCCTCTTTCTGTTCAGGTGGTCTATAACATATTTTGATGGCAATTTTTTTTTGTTTTTGTGTCTAATGATCTCTGCCTTTCTTCTCTTCCCTGGGATTTCTTTACTTCATAGGCAATGTTAAACTGCCCCTGCCCTTTGACTTATTTTGTTGCTTTGCAGTAAGGTATTTACTTCCAGAGTTAGCATCCCATCATGGGTCCCAATCCATCATGTCCCAGGGATACTGATGTGGTCAAATTTTCATTGCATTAGGATCTCATGCTCATGTTGTTTGTTATCCACATAAAGAGACAACAAGATTTTTCACTGGCCAAAGTACAAAGCAATGATCTTTGATACCAGCAGATATGCATAATAGAGGCAGGCATGGAAATAGGTAAAGAACAATGACATTTGACTCCTTGCTTACTTTTTGTTCTGGCTCAGATTAATTTGCATGCTAATTCAGGCCAGAGTGAATCTTGGGATAAATCTAACTATAAGTTATATAATTATTTGTAACAGAGGGTTTGGGCCTACTCCCAGAAATAGTAGTAGAAGGGGAAAGATTTCATTTTAGCCTCTGGCCACCCTGTATGGCTTTTGTCAACTGGACGTGGTGAATGTGAAGAAAG
The DNA here is from genome assembly GCA_028646575.1 of Pseudocheirus occidentalis. Classification (NCBI taxonomy): domain Eukaryota; kingdom Metazoa; phylum Chordata; class Mammalia; order Diprotodontia; family Pseudocheiridae; genus Pseudocheirus; species Pseudocheirus occidentalis. Next base: position 127,116,120 of record CM053594.1, on the reverse strand, counting down.
AGTTGTTAGCTTGCTTTTATCAAGGAGAGGTTGTAAGTGCTTAGTGCTACAGATTGAAACTAAAGTTGTACAGGGAAAGATCTGAAGACATGAATCTAGAAGCAAGGAGCTATACCTAAAGCCATCTGAGACCAGCCCAGCAACCTGCAACTATTGCCAATGGAGTGTTATCCTGTTGGTTGAGACTACATGAACAAGGCATAGAACCAAGACGGTAGAGAAAAGGCAGGGACTCACCTGAGCTCTTCCCCAGACCCCTCCAGATAACTTTAAATAACCCCACAAAACACATTCTGGAGCTGCAGAACCTACAAAAGGATAGGGTGAAACAATTTTCCAGTCCAAAATAACATAAAAGAATGACAGGAAAGGTCTGAGTAAGCGTGAAGGCAGTCCAGTGCAAATCCTGCCCCAGCAAACAATCAGTAGGCTTTAGGGGTAACTGAATCAGTGGCAACAATGGCAGTTTCTAGACCTCTCAACACACAAATAATAAGTGGGATCAGACAACTGATCAAAAGGAAATTACAAAGGTCCCTTTGCTGGCACTGGGGGCAGGACATTGATTATACTCGGATCTGGGTCTCAGTCCCATGGAAAGGAGGAACACTAGCATGCCGCAGAGTCCTAAAAATTGGATTGGAGCTAGGGGAACCTGGTCATAGTTCTAGTGATGAAAAGAGTGCTTGTGGCCACTCAGAGACCAGTGCACAGGTCAAGAGAGTAATAAACACACCTCTCCCTAGAACAGTGGTTCCCAACCTTCCTATAGCCATGACCCTTTGATACTCATATGTGGGTGTATCTGCATGTGGGCAGACCCACCTGGAGACAGATAGAAGAGCAGTGTCTTGGTTCCTAAGACCATCGGAAATGTGTGTTTTCTGATGGTCTTAGTCAGCTCCTGTGACCCCTGTGAAAGGGTCATTCGACCCCCAAGGGGATCATGATGCACAGGTTGAGAAATGCTGCCCTAGATCATGCCACCTTGGAAGAACCAAAAACTTTCAGGCCTCCAGAATTATCTCTGAAAACAGCTGCACAAAAACCCCTAAAGCTTGGGACAGTGCCCCCTCCACTGAAGAAAGCATCATCCCACTTTAGCATAGAGTTAAAAGTCAAGAAGTATGCTGGAGAAATGAGCAAACAAGCAGAAAAATATCCTAATTATAGAAAGTTACTATGGTGACAGAAAAGATCAAAACAAAAACTCAGAGGAAGACAACAAAGTCAAAACTGTTATACCCAAAACCTCAGAGACTACACGCCCAGCTATCATCAGGGACCCATTAGAACAATAGCACAGTGGGGAATCCCTACCTAATGAGTAAGTTTTAATAAGGGAAGTGTGAGAAGACGTTGGTGATATTAGAGGCATGGGCACTCAGCACATGAGCTCATGCTTAGTGCATCTGTGTGTTAGGAGATTAATTTAGCTCTAGTTGATTCAATTCTTGTCTACCTGGCAGCTGGATGGCACTGTGGATAGAATGCTGGACTTGAAGTCCACAGGGTCTGAGCTAGAAAGGAGGAGACAGTTGTCAGAGAAAGCTGGAACTACAGTCAACAGTATTTGGCAACAAATTGTCAGAGGTGAGGAATGGGCAACTACCAAGTGAGTAGTTTCTGTTCTTAACTTATATATGTTATATGGAATATCAGATATCTTTAGACAGCCTCTGATTCTGGCTTCATTTATAAAAAAAGATTTCTAAAACCATTTGTGAGAAACAATTGAGGGCAATTGGGTGCTATTACTTTCAATCTATTGTCTACTCACACAAAGCATGAATGTTAAAATAAAGTTATATCACTTTTACCAAATTATCTCAGTAACCAGGAGAACTTTAAAAAAATTATTTTGTTTTAAGGTATCTAGATCATTTAAATTCTCTATTTATGTTGTGTGTAGACACAAGAGATTCAGAAATGTGATGTATGCTAAAGGGATCTAAGGCTATGTCCACATTACATGAAGTGAAGGAAGAACTAAAAAAATTATTCAGTAGACACCGCCCATCTGATAGTGCAGGCCTTCCTCAAAGTGGTTTGGTTATGTAGTTGACCAAATTAAATAGACAATTACCAATTTTCCTGCTTCCTTTGTGCCGTGTCGATACAGTCTTTGACCATGTTGACATGTGTATTCTATTTGTATGCATGTCTAAGCCCATGTCTTCATGCACAAAGTGAGCTAGAGTGAATGAGACACAGTCTAATTCAATTACGCATGCATCCTCTGCTGGCATTTCTCCACTAAAGTGTTTCTATTTCTTTGCAATTTTAGCCAATGGCATTGTAAACTCCCAGGAAAAAGAGATTGTTTTTAAAAAGACTTTGACAGGTCAATTCTCATAACAGCCTTTTTTAAGGGTACAATGTGAACACAGGCTGCAGTTGCACATAATTAATGCTCCATTAAACTATTAAGAACAATCAGAGAACACTGACTTCTCCTCATATGGTTGTGATATGCTAACTACAAGTATATTCTTAACACAGTTAAAAATCTTATCAAATGTGTCATGACTCATGTTTAAAGTAGCATTTGGAAAATGGTGCCCTCAGGGTAGAGGCTGTCTGATTTGTTTACAGTTTTACTATTGGGTACAGAACCTATAAAATGCATTTTTAAAACCCACCACATATGACTATGAAACCACACGTATTTCTTGTGATAAATAATAGATTTTATGTATTTTATAGGTTTGACAATTGACAGCAATAACTGTAAACAACTGATGTAACCTCTATTAGTTAGAGAAAGGGGTAGTAAAATGTTGCCCTGGGGACTGGAAAGTAACTTTAAATGATGATATCCAGCTTTGGGAATTATTTCACAATTAAGGTAACTTCTATCAAGAGGGCAATAATTTCCAGCTGTTGCCTGAAACAGTTACTATATATTCTATGCATTAAAAAAATTGCGAGTAAAGGAAGTAAATTTGTTTGGTTTGTACTAGTTTATTTCTGAATTTAGCATCAGGTTTTCATGAACTGATTTTTTAAGGGAGTAGGGCAGGCAATAAATGCTATTTAATGCATAAGAACAGGGAATTTAATACTATATAATTACATTCTAAATATAAATAAACTTCTATTGAGAGAATCAGATTCTTTGATAATCAAAATGACAAATTACGTAGGAAGTATCCAAATTATGTGGGACAGTGGAAAGAACATTGACTTGTAGTTGTAGGACCCGATTTCAAATTCTGGTTCTGACACTTGCTACATGTGCGACCTTAGACAAATACTTTCACTTCTCCGGGACTGGTTTTCCTCATCTACAAAATGACTGGATGACTTTTAAGGTTCTTTCCAACTCTAAATCTAGGATCCCATGAATACAAATAATTCAGAGAGTAAAATAAAGACAGAGAGGAGACAGTAAACTGCAATGTTACCAAAGATGGCCTGTGTAGAAAGTAACTCATTACCGAAGGCATCTATAACTAGCCAATCTAAGTCAAGAATGGAAAATTGGAGAAAATAGATGAATGACACCAGTGGCGCATTGGTTATCCTGAGTTATTTAAAGAACCAGAGGAAGATCTCTATCATGTTTGATGGCTCCATTATGGAAAACACATGGAAAGACAAAGATAAAATCACACGAATTGTGCTTTGCAAGGGTGTAAGGAGTATTTTTAACCATGAAACAATGACTCCATCAAAGTAATATTTTTGATTAATACTGATACCACTTCATTTGATTTTTTTCAAAAACTTTTTTTTGGGTCAATTAACAAACACTTATTTTCTGTCCTCCCTCTGTTAAAAAAAAAGAGAACAAACTCTTGTAATAAATATGTTAAGGAAAAGTAATTCCCATAGTAACTAAGTCCAAAAATGTATGTTTCTTTCTACATTCTGAGTCTATCACTTTGAATCAGGAAGTAGGTAGTAATACTTCACTATTGCTTCTCTGAAATCATGGTTGGTGATTGTATTAATTAGAATTCTTAAGATTTTGAAAGTTGTTTGTCTTTACATTGTTGTTGTTATTGTACTAATTAATTGTTATTTTGGTTATGCTCACTTCACTCTGCATTAGTTGATGGAAGTTTTCCCGATTTTCTCTGAAACTGTCCCCTTTGTCACTTTTTACGGCACAATAGGGGCAGATTGGTGGCATAATTCATAGAGTGTTGGGCTGGGAGTTAGGAAAGATAAGTTCAAATTCAGGCTCAGACATTTCCTAGCCTTGTGACCCAGGGCAAGTCACTTAACCCTGTTTACCTCAGTTTCCTAACCTTATAAAAAAATGAGCTGGAGAAGAAAACCAGTATTTTTGCCAAGAACATCCCAAATAGGGAAACCAAAGATCTGGACACAAGTCATATACCTGAACAACAACAAAATGGTACAATAATACTCCATGACATTCATATGTAATACTTTGACACTTTATTTACAGTAGCATTCCTGTCTCATTAATGGCTATTTATTGAAAGGGATGCTATACCATAAGACTTTAAAACATGAAATATCCTTTCAACATACAAAATGAAGTAAAGAATTGAAGCACTATTTAAATAGACATTTCAGGTTAAAATAGACTTTTGCCCCAAATACTCAGAAAACAACATCAGAGTAATTTCAGTTTGATCTTTCTGAAAAATTTTATCAATTTTTTGCTCTTTTTTTTGTGTGTGGCAAGACAACTGGCCTCAACAACAAAAAAATGCATTAAATTGAACCTGGTGTCACTTACAATGCCACTGAACATATTCGAGGGAGAGAAGTTCAAGGACATCAAATTTGTATAGATTGAAAAATCAAATGAAATTGTAACTTTTCAGACCCAGTAGATATAAGAATGATGCTAGAATTTTCACTGAATAAGAACAACCATCTGGGTTCTACATTCCCAACAGCATGAAAAAATAGTCTCAGATGGCTAAAGAAATACTGCACAATGGTTTTAATTTATTTTTTTCAAACTAAAGCAGGTCATTTCTCTCTAATTTTGGCCTAGTGATGGAATTATACCTAACCTGAGGCAATAAAGCATTGACTATTAGCTAATTTTACAGCTCTGACTCATAGAACTTCCATTGAAATGAAGAAAAATCAAAACGTACAAATCAAGAGTGACATTTGCTGAATTCAAATGCAAAATATTTCTATTTATTAGCTCTAGATACTTGAACTAGTTTTTACCTAAACATTTTCACAGACAACTTTACTACTGGAAACTTCTCTCTTTCTTTTTCTTTGTCTTAGTCTTTTTCTCTGCTCTGTTCTTCTTTCTTGCCTTTTCCCTCCCCCTCCTTTCCTTTCCCCCCCCATATCTTCTCCCCTTCATTCCCTTCCCCTCACCCACATTTTTCTCTCTCTCCCTTTACCTTCCTGTAGGTAGGTCAACATGGTCAACATTAAAAATGTTCCACTCAAGGCAAATTTATATCCTGACCGATCTGGGATATGAAGAAAATCAAAAGTTTTCTTTTGCTTGTTCAAGTTTTGGAAGTCTAATAGAGAGGAGGGAAAAACTCATTTTAAAAAAAGTACACACATTAAATTACCTTAAATTTTTTTTTCATTCCTTTCAGCTTTGAGGAATTGAAGATTAAAGAAATGGGATATGCATTTAAGAATTTATTTTCCACAGGCGTGCCTTATATGACAAACTGTGTCCCTGGAACACCTTGGCCTCTGCTGTTGGGGCTATGGGTGTGGTGACTATTTTCTGGCATAAGGAAAGATTTCAAGAAAGCATTGGCTCTCTCTGGACTCAGACAGGTTCCTGACCCTTGCCTGCTCACAAATGACAGAGCATCTGTGTGTGTGTGTGTGTGTGTGTGTGTGTGTGTGTGTGTGTGCAACAGCACGTAAGTCCTCCTTGGGGGGCCTGAGGGGAAAACTAACTTACAATATTTTTATTGTAGAACTGTCCTTCTTAAAATATAAATGAATACATTGCCTGAGGGTCCCTGGGTTTGAATTATAGAGTGTCTTGAGTTTTGGCATCTGGTTTGCTGATCATCATTTTAAAAATATAGTCTTTTGTGAGCCTGTGACCCCAAATGCTAGGGTACAACAAATACTGGCAACTTACAACTCTTCTAAACAGCTATAGTAATATACCATGTAGGAAGAAAAAAGATTAAAATGGTATGCTGAGGACAATTTAAAGTAATTTAATCTACAGATGGAAGCTCAATGTCAGTTATATTAATCAGGAATATGTTAGCATAGGATTGTTAAATTATAGGTGGAGGAGAGGTTGGAAAGCTAGTCCAACCCCATTTTACAGATAAGGAAAATGAGACCCAGAGATACTTAAGGTTACACAGGTAGTCATAGCCACAATCATAGATCTTGAGTTGAAAGTTTCCTTAGAGGTTATTTAGTTGGCTGCCCTCATTTTCCATATGAGGCCAGAGAGGTAATATGATTTACCTTAGATCATGCCAATAATAAATGGCAGAACCAGGGTCTAAACATACATCCTCTGATACCCAGTACAGAATTCTTTGCACTGTAGCTGACTTATACTCTGGCTTCATCACCTTTCTACCCTGTTGCTTCACCTAAGCCTCTCCTGTAAATCTAAGTTTTTAAGTTCAAATCTTAAAACCCTGCCTGATCTAACAAGGATTTTTGGATTAACTCAATGAGTGATGTTTTCTCAACCCTAGTTGAACTTAAAATTCAATTAACCCTATTTGTCCCCCTCAACTTCCCCCAGTATCTTGATCTTCTCTGCTGTTAGAGCACAATGCAAAAAAACCCCCAAACAAACAAAAACACCCATCTATTTATTTTGAATAGTCTTATTTATGGTTTCACCTGTTGATTGATTGTCCTTCATTCTCAGAGGACGATAATGACATCACTATGTTGGAGTCAGGGTACAGTGTGCCCCATTGTGGCTCATCAGACCAATATGAGCTCAGAAGGCTCTACCACAGGTCAGGCACAAATAGTCCACAGGGACATTTGGAGTGAGGATGCCTCTAAATTTGATGTTTCTCTTGAGAAACATCATGTTTCTTTTGAGATACTTCAATTCTGCTTTGCTCAGAGCACAGCACCTACTTTGATAATGGCATGCCATGTTAGATGATACATTGCCCGTGTTTCCCATGTCCGGCAATTGATTCCAGATTTCTTCAGAGAGACCTTGAGAGTCTTTGTATTGCTTCTTCTGACTTCCATGTGAGTTACCTTGTGTGAGTAATCTGGAAAATGGTCTTTCAAAAAAACTTACTTTTGACATTTGAACAACATGGCCAACCCATCGGTTGTACTCTCTGCAGTTGAGTTTGTTGAGTTTGAATGCCTGAGAGTTTAGCTTGAGAAAGGACCTCAGTGTCTGGTACCTTATCCTGCCAGGTGATCCTCAGAATGTTCCTAAGACAATTCAAATGGAAGCAATTTGAGGTAGACTGTCCAGGTTTCATAGGCATACGATGAGATCAGCACAACGGCTCTGTAGACCTTCAGTTTGGTTGTTGAAGTAGAAGAGGTATTAACCTCTTCTTTATCACACTTTCATTTGGAGCCTCCCAAACACTGAGTTCTGGTAATGTATATGTTAACCTCATCATCTATTCTATATAAACGTGCCTGGAAAGTATACCACCAAGGTAAGTGAACTTATCCTCAGCATTCAATAGAGGATGTGCCTGTATTGTCTATATCCGATGGGGGGTACTAGGGGATAAATTTTGCTACCTACCATTGTGTGGCACCTATTGAGGTACCACACACTAATGAATGGTGCTGAGATGATTTTTATTGATGATAATTTCCAGATACATCCTTCTTGGCTTTAAAAGAAAAACTTAAAAAAATTGAACCTGGAAATAGGTAAAGGAGAGTAACATCAGATGGGGCTTTCAGTAAAATGAATGCTATGAGGAAGCAAGTATATACATATACACATATGTCCACACACACACACATATATACACACACATATGAGAAAACATTCTAATAAAACAACTCTGCACCAAACTTTCACTAGACTACTAGATGTCAATGACCCAACTTATAAAATTGAAGTATCATATGTTTCCTGGTTAACCTTTGCCCTATACTCTTTCTCTAAGCCAAATTGATTCATGGGTGTCTCTCATATATCCACATCTTCTGGAATAATAAGCTCTTGCTAGGAATGAGGTCAGAGGTCCAACCCTGACTTCCTGCCACTGGGGCATCCTTTCCAAACCTACCAGTGCTTTTCCACAGAATGTTCTTCTAGGTAGATTCTGACATTGTGCAACTCCAAAAACTACTCTCAATCCAGTGTTTGGTACTGGAACTTTTTTGCAATGCTAGGTAAATGTCTCCAAAGGAACCTCCCAGATCCAGGAAAAGCATTTCCTTCCTCTCTCTCTCTCTCTCTCTCTCTCTCTCTCTCTCTCTCTCTCTCTCTCTCTCTCTGTCTTTCTCTCTCTCTCTCTCTCTCTCTCTCTGTCTCTCTCTCTGTCTCTCTCTCTGTCTCTCTCTCTGTCTCTCTCTCTCTGTCTCTGTCTCTCTCTTTCTCTCTCTCTCTCTCTCCTCTCTACCTCTCTCTCCTCTCTGTCTCTGTCTCTCTCCTCTCTCTCTGTCTGTCTGTCTCTCTGTTCTCTCTGTCTCTGTCTCTTTTTCTCTCTATCTCTGTCTCTCTTTATCTCTCTCGTTCTGTCAAGAATTGCTCCAGAATGCTCTTGGAAAGGATAAAATCAAAGCTTCCTTAAGCTGTGTCTTTTCCTGCCTCTTCCCCCTAAAATTTTATAGGAAGGGGATAATATGATTGAGTGACCAGCTCTCTTAGAGGCAGGTAAGTGGCACAGGAGGTAGAGTTCTGGGCCTAAAGTCAGAAAGACCCAGGTTCAAAACTATCCTCAGACACTTAACTACCTGTATAACTCTGGCAGGTCACTTAATCTTAGTTTCTTCAACAGTAAAATGGGGATCATAATAGTACTTACCTCCCAGGGTTGTTATTGGAATCAAATGAGAAAATAACTGTAAAGCACTTAGCACAGAGCCTTGCACACAGTAAATGCTATGTAAGTGTTGCTTTTATTGATTATTCCCATCCTCTCTGCAGTGAGAGTCAGAGGCTCAAGGATTTTTGGCAGGCTATACTATTTTCACAGTATAATATGTTGACATAGTACTTAGGAGGCATAATTTTTTTAAACTTTTTATGTTGTGCTGTATACAACAATATGTGGTCTATGAGAGCTCATATTTATATTCTTTGATCATGATTGAAAGTAGTTCCTTCAGTTTCATCTTGGAGAATAGTAATAATGACTGTTCTTTAACTGTTTAACCTGTTTCTTTAACTAAAATTGGGCCATATTTTTGAGGTTATGCAAATAACAGATCCTGTATCTAATGATTAGTTTAGAGATTTTTGTGAAAGAAAACTATTAACTTTGTGGGTTTCTCCAGTGTCACTTAAATGTTGAAGGACAAGGTTGGTCTTGGACAAAGTTGTGAAGCAGACAAATTTGTCTCCTAGAGTTACTTTATTTTTTGAGGCAATTTGGGTTAAGTGATTTTCCCAGGGTTCTACAGCTAGTAGGTGTCACGTGTCTGAGGCCAGATTTGAACTCATTTTCTCCTGACTCCAGGACCAATGTTCTATTTACTGTGGTACCTAGCTGCCCCTCCTTTTTTTTTTTTAAGAGACCTTTGTTAAGAGTGAAATCTCTAGGGCAGCTAGGTGGCACAGTGAATAAAGCACTGACCCTGGAGTCAGGAGGACCTGAGTTCAAATCCAGCCTCAGACACTTAACACTTACTAGCTGTGTGACCTTGGGCAAGTGACTTAGCACCCTCCAAAAATTAAAAAAAAAAAGAGAAAAAAAAGAGTGAAATTTCTACTCTGAAAAGAGTGAATCTGTAATGGTGAAATGTAGGTGGAGATTAGACTACTTCAATAGTGCCTTCCAATAGCAGTGGCATAGAGTTTTCCATGACCTTGGCTAAGATCTGGTAGGAGTGGTGCTGTTAAAACTGAGCTGTCTGGGAGAGAGGCAGAGTCCACAGTGATCAAGTCTCAGTTTGTATAGGACCAGAAATAAGAGACAGAGATCATATGGAGCATGAGAGTCAGTTATCCGATTAATGAGCACAAAATACAAGCAAATGAGGTTTTGAGGGAGGAGATATTGAGTACTTAAGGTTAGATGAGCAAAGAGATCTAAACTGCAAAAAGGATGTAGTCTAAAATCAGACTGGAATTAAATTAAATGGTGTTCAAGAAGGTCTGATTTTTTCCCAAGCTAAAATGTAACTTGTTACCATAGAAAGGTTGAGCACATACTAGTATCCTTTTAAGCCTAGACTGACTCTCCTCTTTTGGTAGAGGTAGCTTCAGCTGTGAACAGCTCCCAGCAGCTTTCAGGGTTTCATGCAACTCAATTAGATAAGTGTTTATTAAACTCCTACTGTGTTCTGAGTACTATTTGGGGAATACAAAGATAGAAATGACATGGTCAAGGGCACACGTAACTATGATACAAGAAAGCAGTTCAGGCGAAGTGCTATGAGAAATCATTATTATTTTGCAGAAGAGGAATCAAGGAATGTTTCATGGAGGGGATTTTTATTTGAGTTGGTCTTCCTTGAAGTCCTTGAGAAGGACTTCAACATACAGGGATGGTGTGCATGTGTGTGTGTGGGAGAACAGAGAGAGTATCCATCCCAGATATGGTAAGATGAGAAGTAAGAAATGAATATGGGAGTTACACTTTATTTAGTAGTCAGTGGGAAGCTGTTGAGAGTTATTTTTTAGTGGTGGTGTAGAAGGTTAATTAGAGAGAGGATAGACTGAGGAGTAAAGACCAGAAGTGGGACGACTATACTACTCCAGATGAGAAGAGATGAACTAATGTAGTTGTAATTAGATTAACGATGATGGGACAAATGTAAGATATATTCTTAAGGTTGAAATGATGGTGCTTCATGACTGACCTGATGTTTGGAATGAGAGAAAAGAGTCAGAGATGACCTCAAGGTTATGGGCTTGAGAGACTGAGTCTGGTGGTGTGTAATTGATAGCAATATATAAATAGAGGGAAATATTTTGGGAGAGGATATTTTCAAGCTTAGAGATACTGAGTATGACATAGTGGAAGGGGATCCAGGGAGGCAAGTAGAAGTATTTTATTCTGTATATATCTTGTTTGTATATAGTTGTTTACATGTTGTCTCCTCAATTAGATGATGAGCTCTTTGAAAATGAGGATGGATTTTTGCCTCTCTTTGTATCCTCAGAGCTTAGCACAATGCCTGACACATAGTAAGTACTTAATAAATGCTTGCTGAACGACTGGAGAGAAGTTTGCAGTCAAGATATCTATGCAGTCATTTGTAGGCATGATAATTGAAATCATGGCAAATGTCAGAATATAAATACCAATGTCTGAGGCAAGGAAAGAAAATGAAGAGATAGAAAAAAATGTAGAGAAATAAGAGAAGATTCTTTCAGAGTAAAGTATTATAGAAGTCAAAGGCAAAAAAGACTTCCAAGAAGAAGACAGTAATTTAAAGAACCAAATATTTCATATAGATCAAGGGAGGAAGAGGACAGAAAACAGATTATTAAGTTTGGTGGTGAGTTCACTGCGGTTTTTGAAGAGGGTTGTTTCCATAGAGTGATTGGGACAGAAATAAGATTGTAAAGGGCTGAGTCAATGGATCCCTCAACACAAAGGAGTCAGAGAAAGCTAGTATAGACTATACTTTGTAGGAACAAAAGGAAGAGAAATATAGGATAATAGATTAAGAGGGTGGCAGAACATGGGAAAGTTTTTCTAGGGAAGAGGAGACCTAAGCATGTTTGTAACATGAGAAGAGGAACTTAATAAAGAGGAAAAATTTGAAATGTATTAGATACATGACTAATGTTGTAATATCACAAAGGAGATGGCAGGAGAGGCATAAGGTATAGGTTCAGGTATAATGAAGAGGGTCAATTCTTTTGAGATTGGTTGGGAGGAGAAGTAAATGAGCAAGTACACTCAGAAGATCTGATGAGAAGAAAGGGAAATTGGCTTCAGTCACCTCTGTAAAGTGGAAGGTAAATGTGAAGGTTAAAGGGGAAGGGAATGAAGCTGGGGGTTTGACCAGAGAGAAACTTTGGAATAGCTACTATGGGGAATGTGATAGTCAATAAGAGATGAGTAAAATTATTTTTGTGCCTCATTGAGGATCTAGTTTGCATGATTATATGTTTTCTTCCAACAGCACTGGGCAGCTTGTAAAGACAGGAATAAGATGACGTGATTTACCCAGGATTTGGGGTAAAACAGTAAAACCTAGGACAAAACAGTGAAGGCAAAGTATATAGGAGTGACGTTATTGAAAGCCTTGACCATAAGTCCAGTACTGATTAAGGAGGAAAGTTAGGTTAGAATAGTATTGTTAGTATTCTCCCTTTGGGGGAACAGAGAAAACTTGAGGGACCAAAGGTTTTAAGGAAGGCAAATAGCAGGTATATCATAGAATCATATATTTAAAGGTAGAAAGGATCTCAGAGGTCATCTAGTTTAATTCTTTACTTGTACTGACATGACTTGCTTGACACTAGTTCCCTGGACTAAAAAAATTGAGATCATTTTCCTGACATTTTGAGGAAAACTAGAAGGGATTGGAGTAAATGTTGCTCCTTCCTTACAAGGAATAAATAGCAGAACTGAGATTTCAATCCATGTCATTTGACACCAAATTTTCCCCTTTCTCCATAATATCACATTACTTATATGAGGAATAAGGGAGGCAGAGAAGTAAAAAAGAGGAACTTGTGCTTAGAGAGAGGAATTTCATAGGTGAGAATCTTGGAGGATAAATAATTTCAAATGGAAGTGAGCAATAAGGTGTGACCACCCTAATTGGTGGCTGTGGTAGAATAGACTTGGAGGTCACATGAGATGAGAAATTCAGGACTGTAATAACTGGTTGTGAGGAAGATCACCAATGTGGATGTTAATTTTTTGATGATGATGCAAATGGAAAGAAAATCTTAAGGAAGAATATGATTCAGGGCCCATAATTATTGAGAAAGATGGGAAACTGACAGACAATCTGGAAGAGTATGGATGGTATGAACTCAAAAGAGAGGTTTTTGAGAAGGGCAAAGGTGGAGAAATGTTAATTGAGAGTGCAGAATATGCTGACTTCACTGATGGACCCCATAACAAAGTGGCATTAGGGAAAGGGGTGGCCAGATTAGAGAAGGCAGTTGTAGAAACGGAGACCTCAGGAGAAAGTCAGGTTTAAGTGAAATGGTAGAATGATTATTAGAGGAAGAGGTCCAAGATGAAAGTAAGCTTCCTACCAAAGGAACAGATGCAATGAAAGGGGCAGGAAGGGAAGTGGGACTGAGAGAAATAAGGATGAGAGGAGATGAATCATCAAGTAGCAACAAAATGGTGCAAATACCTCTCAATCAGTGTGCTTTTTTTTTACTTTTTTAAAGAGGGGGGAATGCAAGGCAATTGGGGTTAAGTGACTTGCCCAAGGTCACACAGCTATTAAGTGTTGCAAGTATCTGAGGTTGGATTTGAACTCAGATTCTCCTGACTCCAGGTCTGGTGCTCTATTCACTGTGCCACTCAGCTGCCCCAATGCTTATTTTTTCAAAAATTTTATTTTTAATCTATGAAATAAGACAAGCATTTCTGTAATAGTACAATAAAAAGATGATTGTACATTAAAATGCAAATCTACTATGCACAATTTACTATTCCTTTCAAATATGTAACAAAATTATCATGTAAATTTCTTTTTTTCCTTTTTTTCTTCCTTTCCCTCCTCCACCCTAGAGATGGCTACCACTAATAAACACAAATAGGTTTGTGTATCCACACATATTATATATATATATATATATGTATATATATACATACACACACATATATAAAATTATTCTATATATATATTTCTATTTATCAATTCTTTCTCTGGATGCAGACAGCAACTTTCTTTATGAGTCCTTTATAGTTAATTTGGGTATTTATAATAAACAAAGTAACTTATTTTCTCAAAGTCATTCTTAAAACAACATTTCTGTTATTATATACAGCATTCTCTTGGTTCTGCTCATTTCACTCCATTATTTCATGCAAATCTTTGCATGTTTTTCTAAAATCATTGAGGTCATCATTTCTTACAGCATAGTAGTAGTATTCCATCACAATCATGTACCACAATTCGTTCAACCACTCCCCAATTGATGCTGCAATTTCCAGTTCGTTGACACCTATGACAAAGGATCAGGGGGATAGGATGACCTGTTAGCTGATGGAAAACAGGGAATACTGAGCAGCAAGAGAAATCTATATGGTCTATAAGGCTAAGACATCCAAAGGTTGTATTTGAAATGTTGCTGGGATAAGTCTTCCATAATCTGATTTCCCTCAATTGAAATTAACCTTCTGTTTTCCTAGATGGTCAAACTATAGTTGCCAGACATGGGAATGGGAGAAAGCAATGTCTGAACAGTGGTAGTTGAGGGGAAGTTTGTCCAGTGTCACCTCAATTAATCCAAATAGATGACTGCCTACTCATGCCTATGAATAAGGCTGGCTACATCAAGGGAAATCAGTGGCAGTGATTTGTGTAGTTAAAACCATATGAATTTATGCACCTTGTCCCATCACTTCCTGGCAAACAGGCAAAGGAGAAGAAGTGGAAGCAGTGTCAGATTTTTATATTCTTGGGCAAAAAGATCACTGAAGATTGTGACTGCAGCCATGAAATTAAAAGATGTTTGCTTCTTGGAAGGAAAGCTTTGGCAAATCTGGACAGTATATTAAAAAGCAGAGATATCGCCTTGTGGACAAAAGTTCATATAGTCCAAGCTATAGTTTTTCTAGTAGCATTGTATAGCTATGAGAGTTGGACTATGAAGAAAGCTGAACACTGCAGAATCTATGCTTTTAAATTGAGGGGCTGGAGAAGACTTTTGAGGCTGGCTTGCACATCAAGAAGAACAAATCAGTCAATACTTAATTCAGGTTATTCACTGGAAGGTCAAATACTGAAACTGCAGCTTAAATACTTTGGCTACTTAATGAGAAGATGTAACTCATTGGAAAAGATTCTGATATTGGGAAAGATTGAAGGTAAAAGAAAAAAGGGATGGCAGAGGATGAGATGGATAGTTCGTGTCATGGAAATGACAATGAACATGAACTTGGACAGACTTCAAGAGATAACCGAGAATAGAAGGTCCTGGCCTGCTACAGTTCATAGGGTCATGAGAAGTTGGACGTGACTGAACAACTGAACAATAGCAAATAAAGAAAGAATAAATAAAAGAGCAGGACATATGATATTCAGTAAAATTAGCTTTGTTATTTTTTTTTTTGTTTTTGTTTTTACAATTTTATGTACTTCCTTTCATTTTTTTGAAGGGGGGAAGGCAAGTGGGGTTAAGTGACTTGCCCAAAGTCACACAGCTGTTAAGTGTTGAGTGTGTAAGGCCAGATTTGAATTCAGGTCCTCCTGACTTCAGGGTTAGTGCTCTATTCACTGTACCATCTAGCTACCCCAATTTTATGTACTTGAAATAAATATCTTTATTGACTTAATGTACATATGGGTGGATAGGAAAATATTTACTAATTTTAAGAACTGTGAATGTGATAAGGACATTTACCTAAAGTAGCAGAAAGAGGAGAGAAGTTGATATAGATCAGTTTTGGCCCCACATCTAGTTAGTACAAATAATATGAGCTTCAGATACACCAAAAGGACTTCATGGCCCAGTGATGCCCAGATTAAGGCCTACCACTGAAAGGAAGGCTTCATGCACTATGCCTATGACTAAAAGACTTCAGATACCAGGCCTGCCTGACACAGAACTGAACACACATTGGAGGCATGGCTTAGCTTCTGGCTGAGCCTCATTCCCAACGATATTGAGATGAAGACACAGAAGTGGAGTTACATATGAGTTCTGTCCAGGATTCTCATTTACCTGAGCCTCTGAGGAAGAGATGGCCCTTCTTGCCAAGGCCATTTGTATCTTCCATACCAGCTCCTCTTTTTTTTTAATTTTTAAAGTTTTTTAAATTTATCTTTATTATTATTATTATTATTTGCTTTTTGGAGGGGGGAGGGCAGGGCAATAGGGGTTAAGTGACTTGCCCAAGGTCACACGGCTAGTTTTGTATTAAATATCTGATGCCGGATTTGAACTCAGGTCCTCCTGACTCCAGGGCCGGTGCTCTATTCACTGCTCCACCTAGCCACCCCCAAAACAACTCCTCTTATCCCCTCTAGGTGCTTCTTCCATTGAAAATTCTTGGGGGTGGCAATTTAACCCTTACTAGCTGTGTGATCTTGGGCAAGTCACTTCGCCCCAATTGCCCTGCTTTCCCTCACCCAAAAAGCAAAAAAAAAAAAAAAGAAAAAGAAAAAGAAAATTCTTTCACAGGTCAGTTCAGGAATCAACTCCTCTATCAAGTCTTCCAAATACCCATAGTTAGTGTTCTTTTTCTTCTACTTCTCTCTGAATGTGTTTTAGTACTCAGCAGAACTTGGGTTTCTTAGAGCAGAAACTATTTTGTTTGTATCCTAAGCACCTAGGACAGTGTCTGGTACACAGTGGGTATTTAATAAATGTGATGAATTGAACTCTTTAAAAATAAATTGACTCTATTTAGTGGAGGTGGGGGCCTTTAAAGAGGGAACTCAGGGTTACTATGTAGCAATTGTTGGTTTGGTAAAGCCAAAAATGAATCCAACAAATTCTAGCTGTCATGAATAATGTGGAAAAGGTCAAAGTAAAATCTTTCTTTCTTTCTTTTTTGGACATTATGCCTGACTTTATACTAGGCATGAAGAATTCCATCAATGAACTATGCCAATTTATCCCAACTCATTTGGACAACTGCTTCCTGCATCACTAGACTTGATTGGTTGACTGAAAGCTCTCATAGGGACATTTAACTAGCAGGGCAACTTTACAACTTAATTTTCCTCTTTCTTCCCCCCTTTCCTAATATTCATACTTTGATTGAACAATGTTATAACTCTTAAAGTGTGTGTGTGTGTACATGTGTATACATGTATGTATATATGTATATATGCATAATTTTGATTCTAAGGACCTGAGATTAAATCTTAACTCTATATGACCTTGCACATGTCACCTTACCTCTATAAGCCTCAGTTTCCTTATCTGTAAAAGGAAGTATTTGGGCTTGATTATATCTAATCAATAATCAATAAAGATTTATTATGCTTTTACTATGTGACAAGTAGCTGGTAATATGGTAGCCAGCTAGGTGGTGCAATGTATAGAACACCAGGCCTCGAGTCAGGAAGATCTGAGTTCAGATCTAGCCATAGATACTTACTAGTTGTGTGACCTTGGACAAATCACTTAATCGTTGTTTCAATCCCTCATCTGCAAAATGAGGACACATTAGAGAAGGGAATGTCAATCTATTCCAGTATCTTTGTCAAGAAAACCCCACCAACCCATCTACAGGGTCATGAAGAGTTGGACACGACTGAAGGATTGAACAACAACAATGCATCAGGAATTGTGCTAAGCTGGGGATAAAGAGGCAAAAGCCAATTGCTTTTCTCAAGGAGCTTACCGTCTAATGGGGGAGACAATACATAAACAAATACATACAAAGCAACTTATATACTGGATAAATAGGAAAGAATTAACAGAAGGAAGGCACCAGAATTGAGATGGGTTGGGAAAAGCTTCCTGTAAAAAATGGGATTTTAGTTGGGACTCAAAGGAAGCCAGTGAAGTCAGAAGGTGAAGCTGAGGAGGGAGAGCATTCCAGGCATAGGTGCCAGACAGAGAGAACACCTGGAGTGGAGAGATGGAGTGTTTTGTTTGAGGAATAGCTGGGAGGCCAGTATCACTATATCAGAGACTCCTGGGAAGTAATGGGTAAGAGGACTGGAAAGAGGGTGGGGAGACTAGGTTGTGAAGGGCTTTGAATGTTAAACACAGCATTTTATATTTGATCCTGGAGGTGATAAGGAACCATCGGACATCTCTTCTAGCTCCAGAGCTGAGATACGTTTTTTTCCCCCACATACTTGAATTAGAGCTTTTTTTAGTTTTCAATTGTTCACTCTTAGCCCGTTTCATAGATACAAAGAAACTCTAATATGTGAAGAACAAAAGGACCTGAGTGAACGTTGATCTGTTTATTGAATCTATAACATGCTTTAAGACTGGAGAATGATTCAAGAGAACTAAGTGAAATATAAAATTCAGTCCATGAAGCAATGAAGTGCTTGTTACCTTTGTCCCTCCTTTTCCCATGAGTCTCAATATAATTAATGTCCACCTGTGCAGAGAAGTGAGCACTTGGGCCCTGAGAAAGTTTCTTAGATTCCAGACAAAACCATTGAGAGAGGGCTCCTGTGAAAGTGGGTACTAAAAGTTTATAGTCAACCATGGAACAACTTCTCTTGCTCCATTCAACCTTTCAATTGATTGTAATTCTTAAAGATTCCATATCATAGGTCTAGGAGCATAGTCCTTGGCACCCACTTGATGATCTAGGGCATAGAGTGCTGGTACCAGAGTTGGGAAGAATCATCTTCCTAAAAACAATCCCTCTGTATGCTCATCCTCCCTTCATTCCTGGTGACCATCAGGCTATTCCTCCCCATCAGAGAGCATTTGACCCATCCAAAAATAGTGAACCCTGATTCATGAATTACAATGTAGAATGAGCCAAGGAATGGCAGGAATAAAACATCAACCTCAGTAGTCATCTTTTGCAGTTATTCAATCGTACAAAACAGGATGTAAAGATGGTGGCCTGTGACTGACAATAATCTTGAATTAGGGAGTGTTTGCCATGAATGGGCTGGCAGGTTTCATAATGACTCTAACAGAATTCCCTGCTCACTGTGTCTAAATGAACTGATATTTCAAGAAGGCAAGAAAAAAGAAAGCATAATGAGTCTCTGATGAGTTGCCTTTTTGAAAACAAAATGACACCCTCCTGGCTTGAGCTTTTTGACAAACTCCAGCTCTATGCTGTGTGTCTAGTGAAGGTAGGTAGCTCCTGCTTTCTGCTACTGCATTACCCACACTCAGACACAATCAGAAGTTGTGTTCCAGTGCACACAAAGGAATGATTAGCAAGCAGATAGAATACTAGCTACCAGTCTGGACAAAGATGGGGAACATTAGGTCAATTACATGAGTGAACAAACTTACTGAAATACAGGAATATGGCTCAGTGCCAGGCATTCCTACTCCATGCATCAAGGATCTTGCTGGAAGGAGAAAATGAGAAGAATGTCTTTCAAAAACCCCTGTCCCATCAACATCTGTTTTAGTGCTCTCTGCAGAAGCCTGGAGTGGATTGCTAGTTTTCAAAATCAGGTCAAAGTAAACAAAAAGAAAAGGATGTTTTGATAAACAGACCTCATTCCATCTGGTCAACAAGAGAAAAAAGGGAAAAGAAGACATAGATCTGCACAGTTGTTCGTGTGCAATAGAAGGCAACTTGTGGTTAGTGATGCCTTAGAGAGGCAACCTGATGGGTTATTTGTTGATGTTATAAATGGGGAATTGGGGACTGAGGGAGAGAATGTTAGCAATACATGTCTGTCAGTCAATAAGCATTTCTTAATTGTCTACTCTGTGTCAAGAAATGTGCTAAGCTCTGAACTTAGAAAGACAAGACAGTCTCTACCCTCAAGGAGCTTGCAGTCTAATGAGACAGAAAATATAGAAACAACCACATGCAAACAAGCTTTATATGTGATTGCTTTACTATATGCTTTTATCAACTAGCCATGATACAGAAACCAGAAGAAATATAACTAGGCTATGATATTATGAGACAGCATTGTTATTAGAATGTATAAAGTGCCAGAATAAAAGATTATAGCTAGTTGTGTTCCTGAGATGCATTACTCTGCTGGCTGCTAATCACTAGGGAGTTTAAATGACAGATCCACTGTAATAGGATTCTTTCCTAAATTTTTCATTGAGGCTAATATGGAAATATGTTTTGCATGACTGCATATGTATAATCTATATCAAATGGCTTGCCTTTTAAATGAAGGGGGAAGGAGCAGGAGGGAGGGAGAAAATTTGAAACTCAATATTAAAAAAAATTAATATTAAAATTGTTTTACATGTAACTTGGAAAAATAGAAAACATTTCAAAAACACATAAATAAAATACATTTTTTTCAGTGAAGACTCACCAGTTTGGTGAAGGGAGGAAGGAGAAACAGAAGGGGTTCCCTTCATTGACTTCATAGATTTAAAGCATCATATTGCTTGGTTTTTTATTTCTTTTTATTTGGCAGAAATAAAAAGTCCCATGCTGGAAAAGCAAATTTTCCACTTACATAATGCATAAGCCATACGCAACTCCAAAGACTAATGAGAGTTCTTAATTTCTAGCTGAATGGTAATGTCAGTGGATATGTAGATAATTATAGTTTGCTATTGACTCAATCAGGCTCATTTTTATCAGCCTCTGGTATCACCACTACCATACTGCATGAGTTTTGTAGTGCTTATTTCCCACTTTATCATTCCTTTGACTTTGTCTCTGGGTTTGGCTCTTTCTTTTGAGGGGAGCAGAGGGTGAGGAAGGCACATAGGAGGCTGTAAGAACCACACAATTAATTTAGTTTTCTTTTCAAATCTGAAAATCCCAAATCTCCATCTTCTCAGTGAGTCTTGACTGGAATAAACCAGTTAGAGTGATAGCCTTATATTATAGAGTGGGTGTGGAGCAGAGGAAGTGAATTACATTTACAGTGTGGATCCTCTTGCCAGGAAACACATCCAACTGGGGCTGGAAAACCAGCCCTAAATAGTGGGCATTAATTGGCCCCTTGGCCAATGCAATCACTCTATCAGCCAATTAAAGTCCTTGGAGTGAGAGAGTACTCTCATCCAAAGCCAAAGCAGTCAGCTCCAACCCTGGTCACACACCATTTCTTTCTCTTTGCTGCCAAACCCGTGACTTTGCCCCCTTTGTCTCCTATGGCTCAGGTTTTCTTGTTTTTGTCTGTTGGCGAAGCTGGGTAGCTTTTAAAACTGTCCAGGACACAGCTACCCATGGGTATTAAAAAGAAGCCACAGCTAGTTTATTGAAATTCATGGAAAGTCTATGAACTTGGAGTGTGGAGTGAGGGCCTTTGAGCAGTCTGCTCTCTTCCAGAGAGACACAAACAAGAGGAGAGAAACAAGAGGGGCAGAGACCAGGGAGACTGTTATGACCAATGGAAATACAGTCAGGACATAGAAGTTTAGTCAATATTTTCTCTCTTATATGTAAAAGTAATAGGGAGCAAATGGGATATAGTAGATAGAGCATCGGTCAGGAAGCCTTGAGTAAAAGACCTGCCTTGAAATGTGCTGAGGCAAGTCACAAGATGGGAGGAGGAGATAATTCTTAACAAAGATGCTAGCCATCATCAAGGAGGAGCTCTATTGCAGAGACAGAGGCTTATCTCTGTCCAGATGCTCCCATTTGCAGATAATATTATACTGATTGCATCTGTGAACATGAGAGGCTCCCAAATAAGTCTGTAATCACCCAATAGAGTTTCCCTCAATATCCACACAAGAGAAATGAAATAGATAAAAAGTGACTACTGTTCAGACCATGGATTGTAACTGAATGGACAACTCATTGAGTTTGTTCATCAGTATATACATCTTGAAAAGTAGATCATGAAATAGGACAATAACCTGGGTTCAGAGTTGAGTAGCAAGAGAATGGGCTAGACTGAATTGGGGAAACTGCAAAGTTCTTTTAATGAACCTAAACTTTCCCCTGAAACAAAGACCCATTTTTTAACACCAGTGTTGTAGGGACATTGTATGACTGTGAGTTGTGGACTTTATAGTCTCCAAAAATTTGACACTGAGGATTATCCTAAGGGCAATGCTAAGGCACATGGTGGCCTGAGCAGGATTCAGCCCAATAGAAATAAGGAAGTTTGAAAGAGAGGTGGTATAAAGGATTCCATCAAAGAAATATGTGATCAAAAAGTAAGATGGGTTGATGATATAGTGAGAATGAAGGATAACTAGTGGGTAGTCTGCAGGGTCCAATGCTATTCTTTCAATGTCCAGATGAGGGAAGACTCTTGACATATGGGGTGGACCCCTAAAAGACTTGCAGGATGAGCAGGTATGGAATGGCTATAAATTGTACCACTAAAGGAAATATATGTGTAGATGAGATCACAGATGTGACAGTATTGCTAGCAAGGATTCTAAATGTTACTCAGAAATTTATTCATGTATCTAATAAATTTTTTAAAAAATGTCATGAGCTGTCAAACTACCATCAACAACTCAACCACCACCTCCCCTTGGTCCAGGGGTTGGGAACCTATAGCCTCAAGGCCAAATGTTGCCCTCTAGGTCCTCAAGTGTGGCCTCTTGACTGAATCCAATTTGTTTTGTGAAATTTAGATTCTGTCAAAGGGCCACACTTGAGGACCTAGAGGGCCACATGTAGCCTTGAGATCACAGGTTCCCCATCCCTACCTTGGTACCTAGAGGAGATAGCCCAGGTAATTAACCCAAGAGTTCTGAGAATTGCATTTACTTTCCCTTCCCCACTTGGCTCCTGATCTGTTTTTTTTTAAATTTCTTTTAAAATTATTTTATTAGTTTTCAACATTCACTTCCACAAGTTTTAATTTCTCTCTCTCTCTTTTTTCCTTCTCCCTCCCCAAGATGGCATGCAGTCTGATATAGGATCTACACATCCATTGCTATTAAATACATTTTCATGTTAGACATGTTGCATAGAAGAATTATAATGAATGGGAGAAACTATGAAAAAAAAGCTAAACAAAAACAAAAAAGAAAATAGTTTGCTTCACTCTGCATTCCAGCTCCTTAGTTCTTTCTTTCAATATGGATGCCATTTTCAATCATGAGTCCTTTGGAAATCTTAAAGGTCCTTGCGTTGTTGAGAAGGGCGGAGTTTATCAAAATGAGTCACTGTATACTGTGGATGTTAGTGTGTACAATGTTCTCTTGGTTCTGCTCCCCTTAACTTGGCATCAGTTCATATTAGTCTCTCCAGGTTTTTCTGAAATCCATCTGCTCATCATTTCTTATAGTATAATAGTATTCCATTACATTCATATACCACAACTTGTTCAGCCTTTCCCCAATTGATGGGCATCCCCTCAATTCCCAGTTCTTGGCCACCACAAAAAGCTGCTATAACTCTTTTTGTACATGTGGGTCCCGTTACCATTTTTATTATTTCTTTGGGATACATTAGCTACCAATCTTGCTTCCAGACCATTATTATAGGAAAGTAGCCCTTGTGGAGAAGGATCCTGATATTCCCACCAGCATCAAAATCAACACCAACTGGTGGCCAAATACCACCGATGGACATGTATTCACTAGAGTTCCCCAAAATAATAATTCCTCCAAGACCACCAATCCTGCTTTCAGTCCAACCATCATCCAGGGCAACAATTCTTCTGGTGATGCAGTCTGGTTACTGTACATGCAGGTGCCTACAGGAGCCTCCACTTCTTCATTAGTCACAGTTGCTAAAGATTCATAAAAGAAAGGTCTCACCACCAAGTCCTTGGTATGATTAAGGACTGAGAATTAGAAATGGTGTTATCAGTGGAAGAGACATTAAATAAGATACCATCTGGGTTGATTCTCTACCTTAAGAACCATGGGGCCTTTTCATCTGGACTAAAAGCTGAAATTGCCTATACAATTTTTCTCCCACTAGAATGTGAGTCCCTTGAAAGCAGGGACTGATTTGCTTTTCTATTTGTATCCCAAGAACTTTGCCCAGAGTTGTACACATAGTAAGAATACTTACCTCATTCATTCATTCATTCATTCATTCATTCATTCATTCATTCATTCATTCATTCATGTAAACAGGAACTGAGCTCCCCTTGAGGACATTTCCTCTAAGAATGCATATCAGCACCTATTTTTCAATTTAGGTTGTAGAGAATTACTTGGGGTCCTGAATTAAGTGACTTGCCCAAGTTTGCTTCTGCCAAAGCAATCACTGTATGAGCACATTTTGTTAGGGAACGATGTTATTTTTAAGGCAAAAATTTACTGAATACTCATTGATGAAGGACATTATTTTTATTCATCAAACTAAGGAAAAGTTAACTAACCTTAATTAAGAAAAAACCAAAACTTTAGCTTAAAAATTAACCACAAAATATAAAAACTTTTTTGGAGATATTTAAGACATTGCTGGGCATACCCAATTGTGATGCTAATGGGATTTAAGATCTTCCCTGCCCATTAATAGGCCTCACATAGAATTCATTAAGGGAAGCTTGCTTGGAGGAGACTTGCTTGTAGCAAGACTTTCACACCTTTTGCTAATTTCTACTTTGGCACTGAGTCAGGAGGGTTGTGCTGCCTTCTGGCTCTAAAAAGTGTATATATATACTCTCAGTTGGTATTTTGCTTTGGGGGCTTGTTTATGAGAATGCTTGTGATTTCCTGGTCAAGATTCCAAGTGGCTATTTTTTCAGACCTTCCTGCCTGCTCAGATGTAAAGGCTTTCTAGATCCAGGGATGTATGTAAAGTATATAAAGTGATTCAGGCAGTCAGAGCCCCATCTGTTGGTCTTTATTTCTCTGCTTGTATTTTCTCTGTATTTTCTGTTTGTATTTTCTCTGAAGTTCAGGGTGCTGACCTTTCCCTTGAACTAATGATATACATGCACACACACACACACACACACACATACATACATACATACATATATCGCAGAGTCAAACTCTCTCATTTCATAGATAAAACTGAGACCCAGTAGTTTAAGTGACTTGCCCAGGGTCACACAATAGCAAATGTCAGAGGCAATACTCATTTCCAAGTCTCTTGGAATGAGTTACCACAGTAGGATTACTCAGTAGGATTGCAAAGGTCTATTACTATACTGTGTGGGGATTCTATTGGGATGACCAAATTAAAATGCAATGAAAGGACTCTTACGTCAAATTTTGACCAATGGTAGACTCAAGGATGTAACTGCAAAGGCAAATCTCATTCAGAAAACATTCAGCCAAAAATATGTGAACATTATTAAGTGAAATATGCTATAAAACTTCTACTTGCAGTCTTTCAGTCAATAACCAGTAGGTTTCAGGTTTTATGTATGCTAATTGCTGGGGATAAAAAGAAAGACAAAAGACATTCTCATTTCTCAAGGAGCTCCCATTCACAAGACTACTGCAATAGTCAAGGCACGAGGTGAAGAGAACTTGTAACGACAGTGGTAGAAAGGTCAAACAAGAAAAGCAGGTGAGTACTAGAGATGTTTTTCACAGAACCTTTAGCTTTAATCAGTTTCTTCTTTTGCAACTTTGCCAGTCTGATGAGTGTGATATGGAATCTCAGAGTTGTTTTAATGTTCGTTTCACTATCATTGAATTAGAGCATTTTAAAAATATGGTTATCAATAGCTTGAATTTCTTTCTTTGAAAACTGCCTATTCATACCCTTTGCTTATTTATTAATTGGAGAATGGCTCTTATTCTTATAAATTTAAATCAATTATGTAGACATAGAAACTTAAACTTTATAAGAGAAACATACTATAAAGATCTCCCCCTCAATTTTCTGATTCTCTTCTGATTTAAGGTACATTTGTTTCATTTATGTAAAATCTTTTAAAATTTTATATAATCAAAATTGTCCATTTTACCTCCTGTGAACCTCTCTTGTTTGGTTACATACTCATCTTTTATCCATAAATCTGACAAGTAATTTTTTCCTTGCCCTTCAACTTTGTTTATTTTACCATTCTTTAAGTCTAAGTCAGGGCAGCTCAGTAGTGCAGCAGATAGAGTGCTGGGCCTAGAGTCAGGAAGATTCATTTTCATGAGTTCAAATCTAGCCTGAAAGACTTAATAACTGTGTGACCTTCAGCAGGTCACTTACCCCTATTTGCCTCAGTTCCTCATCTATAAAATGAGCTGTAGAAGGAAAAGACAAAACCATCCAGCATCTTTGCTAAGAAAACCCCAAATGCAGCTGTAAACAGTTGGACATGAGTGAAACACCTAAACAAATAAACAAAAATCTAAATCACATACCCATTTGGAGCTTATCTTGATGTGTGGTTTGTGATGTTGGTCTATGTCTAGTTTCTGCCAAATTGCTTTTTAGTTTTCCCAAAAGGTTTTGTTGAATGGTGAATTCTTGCCCTAATAACTGGGATCCTTGTGTTTATCAAACACTAGGATTCTGTGCTCTAGGATATGTAGGATATGTACTACTAGGATATGTACCCAATCAATGCATCAACTTCAGTGTTTCTTTTTTTAATTTAAATTTATTTATTTTTAAAATTTATGGAATAAAAGAAACATTTCCATAATAGAACAATAAAAAGATGATTGCATATGAAACTATAAATTCACTATGTTCAAATTGCTGTTCTTTTAAAATACACTGCAAAGTTATCATGTAAATTTCCTTCCTCCCCCCTTTTTTATTCCCTCCCTTCTTACCTCAGGGTTGGCTACCATTAGACACATATATGTGTAAAATTATTCTATACATACTTCTATTTATCAGTTCTTTTTCTGCATGTGGATAGTGTCGCTCTCTCTTTAATTGTTCTTTATAGTTTGGGTATTTATAATAGTCAAAACAACTTATTTGTTCAAAGTCATTCTTAAAAAAAAATATTGCTGTCACTGTGTGCAATGTTCTCTTGGTCTTGATCATTTTGCTTTTCATTATTTCCTGCCAGTCTTTCCATGTTCCTCTAAGGTCGTTGAGCTCATTATTTCTTATAGCACAGGAGTATTTAATCACAACTTGTTCAGCTATTCCCCAACTGATGGGCATCTCTGCAGTTTTCAGTTCTTTGCCACCACAATGAGAGCTTCTATAAAATTTTTAGAACATATAAGTTCTTTTCCTTTTTCCTTAATGAGTTTTGGAAATAGAACTAATCACTTTAAACCTTATCTTATTGGAAAGGTTTCTAGTTTATTAACATTACAGATAATACAAATCAGTTTTAGCTAGATACTACTTGTTATACTAAAGGAAGATCTATTCCTCCTAAGCTTTCTAGTGTTTTTTTTTTTAAATGGGAATGTGTTGTGTCTTGTAAAAAGCTTTTTTTATACATCTTCTGATAAAATTATATAATTTCTTGCTTTTAGCAAAGTTCATTATTGCTATTCTATTCTTACTATTAGTAAGTTCACTATTATGTTCATAGTTTTCTTAATATTGAAATAACCCTGAAATTAATCAGACTTGGTCATAGTATATAATCTTTGTGATATGTTGCTGTAGTCTCCTTGGTAATATTTTAAATAAAAATTTTGTGCCAATACTCCTTAGAGAAATTAGTAAATAGTTTTATTTTTCTATTTTTTATTTTCCCTTGTTTATGCACCCAGATGATATTGGTATCATAGAAGGAATTTGAAAAACCATTGAACTAATTAGTGCAACTAGGCATTGATTTTATGAGAGAAAACAATAATAGATCAATGACTGGTTAATTTCATTAAAAAACACAAAGAAAAACCAAATTATCAATATCAAAAATTAAAAAGGTAAATATGCCACTAATGAAGATGAAATTAAAGCAGTTATTAGGAGTTATTTTACCCAGTTACATGCCAGTAAAACTAACAATCTAAGTGAAAAGAATAATATCTACTAAAACATAAATTGATCAGATTAAAGGAAGAGGAAAATGGATACTTAAATAATCCTATCTCAGAAAAATAAATTGAACAAGTGATCAATGAGCTCTCTAAGGAAAAAAAATAGTAAGAAGAACAGAAGGTCAAGAACATCAAAAGAATAAGTGAAAAAAAATGTGTGAAAGATGATAGTCTAGCAGCTTCAGATTTCAAACTGTATTACAAAGTCAAGGAAACAATCCAACACTGGCTAAGAAATAGAATATTAGATAAACAATACACAATACTAAATGACGATAGTAATCTAGTGTTTGAAAATCCCAAGATCCAAGCTTTGGAGGTAATAACTTACCATTTGACAAAAATTGCTGGGAAAACTGAAAAGTAGTTTGGCAGAAATTAAGCATAGACTGACAGCTCACATAATATGCCAAGATAAGGTCAAAATGGACAAATGATTTAGACATAAAGGGTGATATCATAAGTAAGTTAAGGGAGTATTGGAAAATGTACCTGCCAGATCTATAAATAGGGGGAGAGTTTATGTCCAAACAAGAGATAGAGGAAAATTCAAGAAATATAAAAGATAATTTTGATTATATGAAATTAAAAAGGTTTTGCAAAAACAAAACCAAAGCAGCCAAAATTAGAAGGAAAACAGGAAAATGGAGGGGGGGGAGAGGGGAAATTGCAGCATGTCTCTCTGATAAAGGTCTCATTTCTCAAATATGAGGGGAGCTGAGCCAATAAAAAATGCTTGGTACTCTATCTTCCAAGAGAAACCCAGGAACTATATGAAAACAATTACAAAACACTTTTCATACAAATAAAGACCGATATAAACAATTGGAGAAATATATATATATATATATATATTTTTTTTTTTTTTTTTTTTAAATTTTAATTTATTTTCTTGGTTACATCATTCATTTCCACAAGGTTTTGAGTTACAAATTTTCTCCCCTTTTTGTCCCTACCCCCCAGCCCAGAACATTGATCCCATTATAAGGCCCCTCCCACAATCTGTTCCCTTTTATGCCCTCCTCCAACACCTCTCTAGCTTTCTAGCAGGGTAGGGAGCTCCTCCCTGCCCCCATCCCTGTATGTATTATTTCCCAGTTGCATTTAATTGTATAGCTTTAAATACTGGATTCTAGCAATTCCTCCCCTGTCACCCACTCCCACTGGGAGGAGCAGCAATTCAATAC
>CM053594.1:127038021-127078157 GCA_028646575.1 Pseudocheirus occidentalis | reverse complement strand
GGCAAAAAACTGGAAACTTAGGGGATGCCCATCAATTGGGGAATGGCTGAACAAGTTATGGTTTATGAATGGAATGGAATACTATTGTGCTATAAGAAATGGGAAGGAGATGGACTTCATAATTACCTGGAGAGGCTTATACAAATTGGTGCTAAGTGAGAGGAGCAGAACCAGGAAAAATTTGTACACAGTCACAGATACATTATATGTGTGACGACCAAACTTGATAAACTGGACTCTTCTCAGAAACACACAGTTAAAAGACAACTCTACAAGTCTCAGAATGGAAGGAGATATCTATACTCAGAGAAAGATCTAGAAAGACCGGAGTTTAAATGGAGACTGAAGCAATACAGGTTATCGTTCTTTTCCATGTTTGGTTTTGTTTCTTTTTTGTCCCCATTGTTCACTCCATTGTTCACAACCCTTCTATACAACCAGACTATTGTACAATGTGAAAGTGTTTGAAGATCCTATACATGATTGTATGCCACCATGGGGAGGGGGAAGGGAGGGAAGAAAATCTGAAACTCAAGTGATTCTGGAACTGAATCTTGTAAACTAAAAGTAAATAAACAAGCCAATAAGTTAAAAAAAAAGAATTGGTTGTTCTTTATAGCCCAGGGTCTTTTTACATTTAAAATTAAATGTTATTATTTTTCAATTAACAAGAATTTATTTTCTCTCACTCCCCTTTACACTTTCACCCAAATGAAGAACAACAAAAAATTAAAACCTTCATAACAAATACTCATAATCAAAGAAACAAACAAAGCATTGGTCCTCTTTTTAAAAAGTATGTCTCATTCCATATTCTCAGTACATCAGATCTCTGTCAGGAGATGGATTGCAAACATCAATAGTCCTGGTGAGGTATGTTTTGTTCTTGCATTGGTAGAGTTCTCAGGTCTTTCAAAGTAGTTTTTGTTACAATGTGGTAGCTATGAAAATTGTTTTCCTGGATCTGCTTGCTTTATTTTGTTTCAGTTCATGTAAATCTCACCAGTTTTCTCTGGAAAATGTCCATTTTATCATTTCTTGTGGCACAATAATATCATTTTACATTCATATACAATAATTTGTTTAGCTGCTTCCCAAATGATGGGCCCTTCCTTCCTTTACCTTTTTTTCTTGCTATTACAAACATGCTGTTACACATAATTTTGTATATATGGGTATTTTTCTTCTTCCTTTGATCTATTTGGGATATAGCAAGAGTATAGTTGGGTTCAAAGTAAGATGCTTAATAACAGGCTCTCTGAAAAAAAAGTGTACATGGAACACATTTTTAAAGTTAAATCCATATCATTAACATTTTCTCTATTATTTTCTTAAGTCTGGACAACCAACAAAACAATAAATTAAACCCTGATTTCTAGCATTTGCTGATTTCTAAGATATAAATGTTCACACTAACAATTTAACAACTGATCTTCAAAAACTACATCAACCCCCTCCAGTATACCCCTGGTTAAATAATACAAACAATTGAATGGTATTAAAAGCATAATTCTAGAAAAAATGTTTTCTAGAAGTACTAGACCAATTCATAGTGCCACTGGCAGTGCATGAAAGTGTCTGTTTTCTAATAGTTCCTCCAACAATTCTCATTTTCCCTTTTATCATCTTTTCTAATCTGATGGGTATGAGGTAGAACCTCAGAGTTGCTTTAATTTTTATTTCTCTAATTATTGGTGACTTCAAACATTTTTCCCCCATATGATAGTTTGGATTTGGAAAACTACCTGTTATGTCTTTTGACCACTTGGCAATTAAGAAATGACTCTTGTTATTCTAAATTTGGACCAGTTGCTTATATATCTTGAGTATGAGAACTTTATCAGAGAATCTTTGCTGAAAAAATTATTTCCCACTGGAATGTCTTGGCCCTTTCTTTTTAAGTCTGCAATCACTGCATTGTTCTTGTTAATTGTGTTATTTTCATCTTATTCAATAGAGTTCAGAAACTATCTTGGGATAAGTAGTTTTGTTGTTCAATCATATCCAACTCTCTGTGACTCTGTGGACCCTATCATGCCAGTACTATTCATGGGGTTTTCTTGGCAAAGATACTGAAATGGTTTGCCATGTCCTTCTCCAGCCTGTTAAGGCATACTAATGTTAAGTGACTCGCCCAGGTATCACACAGATAGAAAATGTCAGAGGCCAAATTTGAACTCAGGTTTTCCTGACTCCAGGCCCAATGCTCTATCCACTGAGCCACTTAGCTGCCTCTAAATAAGTCATTACCCTGCTATTCTTTTATATTGATGTGTAGTGGATTATCACAGAAGGGGATAAAAACAAGCTGCTTTTTGTAATTGAATAAAACCTTTAGGACACACAAGCTCTTTGGTAGGCTCACCAAAAACTTCACTGGGTAAATTCCAGCAGCAGATGGAACAACGGTGCACACACACACACACACACACACACAAAATTGGTACTTCATCCTGTTCCTACAGGTTTTGAATTTTTCTGCTAAGCCTCCATATATTGCAAGCTTTTAATTTCACATAGTTTGGATTGTGTATATTCAGAATAGAGATATTTACTAAGAACATTCTTAAATTTTTATGGATCAATATTCAGGATTCAGATGATTATGTATAACAGTTCTGACTATGGTAATGCTCTTATTCTAGTACTGTACATTAATTTGTTTAATGCTCAAATCTATTTTCAGGTTTGTATTTAGAGTAGCAGACTTCTCTGTAAGTTTAAAAAGAATACCAATCCTTTACTTTTTATTTTTAACAAGCTTTTATTGACATTTTCTGATTCTTACATCACCATGGTATCCCATGTATCCCCCTCTCCTCCCAGAGAGCCATCCCATATGAGAAATAGTATTTTTTTTGGGAAAATAAAAAAAGGCAGCACAATTGGTAGATACATTGAAAATTATACAATGTATAATCTCCATGAAGGATTTGGTGTGTCTTCCATATCTCTTCATTCAAATTCTTATTTGATCTTTATAATTTTGCTGCATTTACTTTTGAGCTTTTGGAGTGTCATTGTTCTTTCCACTTACATTGTTGCAGTTACTGTATATATTGCTTTCTTGGCTCTGCTTACTTCATTCTGCAACATTTTATATAGCTCTTTCTATGTTTTTCTTTATCCATCATACACATCATTTTTTTCACTTTATTAACTTTTGCTTATTTTTAGTTTACATCATTCCTTTTCACTAGATTTTTGAGTTACAAATTTTCTCCCTATCTTTCCCCTACACATGACCCCCAAAACAGCCATCTCACTGTATACCTCCTTCCCCAATCTGCTCTCTCCTATATCCTCCCCCATCACACCTCTGACTTTCAGGTAGGGCAAGAAGGATCTCCCTACCCCAGTGCCTGTATATCTTATTATCCAATTGCATGTAAGTAATAATAATAATAATAATAAATATATTTTAACATTTGATTTTAGAACTTTAGATTCTAGATTATTTCACTTCCTGCCTTATCACTCACCCCCCACTGGAAAGACAAGCAATTCAGTACACACTGTAATACGTAGTTATGCAGAACATCTCTACAATGGACATATTGTGAAAGACTGACTATATTTCCTTCCTTCCTATCCAGCCCCCAACTTGTTCTATTCTCTACTTCATCCCTGTCCCTTTACAGAAGTATATACTTCTAACAACCCTTCCCCTCAACCTGCCCTCCCTTCCATTATCCTCCCCTCTCATCCCTTTCCCCCCTACTTTCCTGTAGGGCAAGATACCCAATTTAGAGTGTATGCCATTCCTTCACTAAGCCAAATTCAGTGAAAGTAAGGTTGACCCCATTCCCTTTTGTCTTCCTCTTCTTCCCCTCCATTATAACAGTTATCCCTTGCCTCTTCTACATGAGATGATTAACCCCATTCTGTCTCTCTCTGCCTCCTCTCATTCTATTCCTCTCCCACCTCTCAATTTCACCTTTTAAAATATCATCCCTTCCTATTCAATTGATCCTGTGCCCTCTGTCTATGTACACATATATACAGATACTCACATATGTATTCCTACACACATACACCCTCCTATATAGACATATGTGTATACATACATACATATATATGTATATGTGTGTGTGTGTGTGTGTGTGTGTGTACTTTACATTCTTTTCACCTATCCTCATACTGAGAAATGTTTCATAAGTTATAATTACCATTTTTCCATGTTGGCATGTAAATAGTCCAACTTTGATAAATTCCTTATGAATTCTTTCCCATGTTTACCTTCTCATGCTTCTTGTATTTGAATGTCAGATTTTCTATTCAGTTCTGGCATTTTCCTCAAGAATGCTTGAAAGTCCTCTACCTCACTGAATGACCATATTTTCCCCCGAAACATTATACTCAATATTGCTGGGTAGGTAATTCTTGGTTTTAATCCTAGCTCCCTTAATCTCTGGAATGTCATATTCCAGGGCCTTCGATCCCTCGGTGAAGAAGCTGCCAGATCCTGGATTTTCCTGATTGTGTTTCCACAGTATTCAAATTGTTTCTACTTGGCAGCTTGTACTATTTTCTTCTTGATCTGGGAACTCTGGAACCTGGCTATAACATTCCTAGAAGTTTTCTTTTGGGGATCTTTTTCAAGAGGTGATCAGTGAATTCTTTCAGTTTCTATTTTGCCCTCTGGTTCCAAAATATCAGGGCAATATTCCTTGAGAATTTATTGAAGGATGCCTTCTAAGTTCTTTTTATGGTCATGGCTTTCACGTAGTGCAATAATTTTTAAATAGCCTCTCCTGGCTCTATTTTCCAGGTCAGTGGTTTTTTCAAGGAGATATTTTATATTGCCTTCTATTTTTTCATTTCTTTGGATCTGTTTAATAGTATCTTGCTTTCTCATAAAGTCATTTGCTTCCATTTGCTCCACTCTCATTCTGAAGGAATGATTCTCTTCAGAAAGCTTTTGAGATTCTTTTTCCATCTGGCAAATTTGACTTTTAAAGGCATTCTTCTCCTCCTTGGCTTTTGGGGTCTCTTTTGCCATTTTAGTTAATCTATTTTTTAAGGTGTCATTTTCTTCAGTCAGGTTGTTGACTCTCTTTTCATGATTTTCTTGCATCATTCTCATTTCTTTTCCCAATTTTTCCTGCACTTCTCTTATTTGGTTTTCAAAATCCTTCTTAAGCTCCTCTATGGCTTATACTCAGTTTACATTTTTCTTGGAAGCTTTTGGTGTGGGTGTTCTGACTGTGTTGCTCTCCCTCTCCTTCAGTTCTATCATTTGATCCTTTTTGTCCCCCCAAAAGGAGTCTAAAATTGGTTTGCTGTTCTTGCTTTGCTTCCATTGCCTGTTCATGTTGCCAGTCAATTACTTGACTTTTGGGCTCAGTAGAACTCTGCTTTCAAAGGGGAGAGCTTTGTCCCAAATCACTGCGGTTTTTGCAGCTGCCGGACCTATTAGGAGGCCACTGTCTCTGCAGCCCCCTACAGCTTTGGCTTACTGGTCACACACCTCAGGACCACAATCCAGGACCACTTTAGTGTTTCTCTGTCATTTTATGAGTTCTGGAGCTCTAAAATTTGTTTAGAGTCATATTTTATAGGTATTTGAGGTGGTTATGGGAGGAACTCAAGGAGTTCTCCTGCTTGTACCCTGACATCTTGACTCTGCCCCATACACATCATTTTTTATAGCACAGTATTATTCCATCACATTGATGTGTCACAATTTGTGTAGCAATTATTCAGTTGATAGACTGAGTTGTTTCCAATTTGGTGTTATCACAAAAAGTGCTTCTATGAGTATTTTGGAGTATATAGGAACTTCTTTCTTATCGATGACTTCTTTGGGGTATAAGCCTAGTTTCTGATTCAAAATGTATGGACATTTTACTCAATTTATTTGCATAATTCTAAACTGCTTTCCAAAATGGTCATGCATTTCACTGCTCCACCAACAATGTATTAATGTGCCTATCTTTCCATAACTCTTTTAACTTCAATTGTTGCCATTTTTGAGTAGGGATCCTGACTACTTGATACTATCTTTCTATGATCTTATTAGATGTTAAAATACCTAAATGTATATTGCATAGATTCTATCATTTCCTTGGGAAATATGCATTAACCAAGTTCAGGAGCCTCAAGGATAACCTTTCTGCAATGTCTGATATAAATATTATTGTCATCCTGTTCACTAGAATTTAGATAGGAATGGTCCTATAAATGGTTGCTATCCTGCTGCTTTCTTTTATGTTTACTGTTTCATGGACTATTGTGTAGATGAATAAAATGACTTTTATAATTGAATAAAATGATGAGGATGTAAGGTCATCATCATTTGGCTCCCCAAAAGCATCTTTTTTCCCCCTGAAAGCATCTTGATGACAACTGCACTATAAGGTAATAATGGGGATGATGCTTACTTGACCTCTTCCCACATGTTTCTGATTTCTCCTACTAGGTCTCTATTTGGAAAGCTTTTATTCCATGTAGTTTGGAATTTATGATTATTTTATATGAAAGCATTTTTTAACATCATTCTTAAATTTGTACAGGTAAGTGTTATATCTAGGCAATTGTGGGGCACCATTTTGTCTATGACATTTCTAGAGAGGATATAACCTGTACACAGACGACTAAACACAAAAGATATACAGAGAGAAAGAAAGGGAGGGAGAGAGAGAGAGAGAGAGAGAGAGAGAGAGAGAGAGAGAGAGAGAGAGAGAGAGAAACAGTCAAGACTTCATGTAGGAGGTGGTGTGTGAGCAATACTTTGAAGAACATAAGTGATTCTAAGAAGTAGAGATGAAGAGAGTCACAGAAACAAAAATGATTTTGTTCCTACTCTCAGGGAGCAAATGTTCTGTTGAGACAAAGTACAGACATATAGGGCGTCCTTAGTGCAGTTTTAAACTTTTAATAACTTAAAATATTTGTTTTAATAGTTTAAAACTACATTATGAGACTAAGTGTATACAGACTCTATTTAAAATACTTCTGTATTTGAATACAAACTGAAGTATACTTTTTAACTTTCTTTTATTTTTTTCTTTTATTCAAGTCTTCTTATACAAAATTACTTATATGGAAATGTTTTACATGATTGCACATGTATAACCTATATCTGATTACTTACCATCTTGGAAGGGGGAAGAAGGAGGGAGGAAAAGATCAAATTTAGAAATCAAAACTTGAAAAAAATCCAAATATTTAAAAAAGTTTTAACATATAATTGGGAAAAATAAAATAAAAACATACCTATATCTATAGATCCATTTATATCCATATCTGTGCACAAAGTTGCTTGTTTTGTTTTGTTTTTCCACAGGGAGTAACTAGAAGCTGGAGGTGATTAGGCTTTCTCAACTCAACCACCACTTCTTCCATGAGGAGAGAGTGCATTCCAGGCGCAGGCCACTGAGGACAAAAGCATAGAGTCTGAGGCTGGAATGTTTTGTGTAAGGAACAACAAGGTCAATTCGCCTGAAGTAAGAGTTAGTGAAGAGGAGAAATGTATAATAAAATGGAAAAGGTAGGGTGGAATAAGGTTCTGAAGGAGGACTTTGCATGGTAAATGGGAGAGTCTGGGTTTGGTCCTAGAAGTAAAAAGGAGTTAAAAAAAAATTGGGGGGGGGTGGTGGTAATCTTTTAAGAAAGTTCATTATCTTATCCATTAGTGAGCCATTGAATTTACATAATAGTTTCTGGAAACTGCAGGCAGAGGTGGAAACTAATAACTCAGAGCTAGGCACTAAAGATGACAAATAGATGGCTATTCTTTGGTTCACTTTTTCTCCTCTCTCCCTTCCCTAGCTTTTCCCTCCCATTTCACATCAGTTCCCTTCCTTCATCCCTCCCCACTCTCACTTTCCTTTCTGGACACTGAAGATTTATGGCCTTTCAGTACTTACAGATGATGTTTTCATAGTCGCTAATGAGGTCCCAGCAGTTTTTAACAATAACAGGACATTACTGTTCCCAAGATATATGATGTGTTTTCCCTCATCTTTCTACTTTTTGGTGAAAAGTTTCGAAGTGTGTTAGTCCCTAATTCCCTTCCCTCTACTATGATAGATGGTCCAGTCACGACACAGGACTGAGTACTTTGCTGGAACTTTTAAACTGGTCATTGGAAGAGACCCCAACCACACACTCCTTCCCTGAGCTTTTCTTGAAATATCCCTAAATACAACAAATGGCTTCCAAATCTACCTGAGGGGCTTCTTGGATGAGCTGGCATGTGATGGAGGAATGATTGTTATGTTGGCAAAATGTCCTAGATGCCACATTAATGATTTTCACGGACTATGCTCCCGTTTATCCGCCGAATCTGCCCCCCTGTCCCCTGCCCCAGCGCCTGCCTTAGTGACACACAGAGGCTTTGAACAGGCTCCCACTTCCTTTCTCGGCTTGTCTGGAACGATCAGACCACCTCCAGCCTCTTTGGTGTCACTGATGACTGAGAAGGGATATTTTAAAAAGAAAACGATTTTGCAATGAAAAACAACCACCTCAGTGTTGCATGACTTAATCCAGGGCACTCCCTGCATTTATTCTTTTGCGGTGGCAGCGGCGGGAGCCAGCTCTGGAGGTATTTTTCTCCTTAAAGGTCAGGCAGATTAAATTTAAGCAACAAAGAAAGGAACCTGGCGGTGTCCTATGATTTAACACATGAGGATTTCAATAAAAGAAGACATTTGTCTTTGGGTAAGCAAAAGCTGTGGGAGATGTTTTTGAGCCAGACCGGGATTTTTTAGTTGGAGAACTGCTCAGAGGTCCTGGTATTAGCCGTATAGTTGGACTGTTCCTTTCTATTTCGGCCCTGGGTTCTCTGTCTGGGACGCAGGGCTTGCTCCCTGGCCTGAAATTAA
The DNA here is from genome assembly GCA_028646575.1 of Pseudocheirus occidentalis. Taxonomy (NCBI): domain Eukaryota; kingdom Metazoa; phylum Chordata; class Mammalia; order Diprotodontia; family Pseudocheiridae; genus Pseudocheirus; species Pseudocheirus occidentalis. The sequence continues at coordinate 127,069,326 of CM053594.1, read as the reverse complement.
CATGTAAGCGGATGTCTCAAAGGTCCAGCAATGACCCAGCCTGAAAAACCATTCTGGGAAATGGACTGAATCATATGTTCCAGGCACAGAAGATCTTGCCCTGAGGTACAGGCAGTCAGCAAAGTGCTTGAAGCAAGTGCCTTCCTATTTTCATTCTAACAATGTTATCCTTTAAAAACAAAAACAACAAAAGAAACTTCATTAAAGATTTTTGGCAGTCATTCTCCCATCCACCGTTTCTCTTTCTAGAGTACTGCAGTATTTAGAACTTGATTGTCATTAATAAGGCTTTTTTAGTTTTGGAGGCTATTCTGACGTTTAAGAACCATGCATTTCCCAGTCCCAATGGAGTAGAAAACCACTAGCCACTTCTTTCAGTCTGAGATAACTTTAATTTTCCATCCTCTGTTCTCTGGGCAACCGTTTTTGTACTTCACATACAAAAACAGAAAGAGTTCCGGGAAAGAACGGAAAGTATAATAATAATAATAATAGTATACATACATATACATATATATGGATAATTACAGAGGGTGTTACAACCATTATCTCCTTTCTAGTCTCAAAACAACCCTGAAAGGGAGGTGCTATTATTAATCTCATTATATGTGAAGAAACTGAGGCAGACAGAAGTTAAGTGACTTCTCCAGGGTTACACAACTAGTAAGTGTCTGAAGTTGGATATGAGTTCAGATCTTACTGATTCTAAGCATTTAAAGGTCCTAACTTAAGGGGCAGTTAGGTGGTGCAGTGGATAAGATCATCAGGCTTAGAGTTAGGAAGACCCAGGGCAAACCAATTAATCCCAATTGCCTCCTCCTCCCACAAAAGATCTAAATGTAAGGTTCCCCCTCCCTCCCCCCAAAGACCCGACATAGTTGATGCCCTCTTTGAAAAGAAAAACAAAAAATATGATTCTTCAGAGTACTAACTCAGCTAACTTTGTTTCTATTCATTGCTAGGAAGGCAGGGCAGCAGTGTTAAAAGGTAGGAAAAACTAAAGCTGCTTTAGTTCTAGGGATTAGGTTATAGACTCTCCATTCTGGCAAATTCTTTCATTTTTTCCTCATCTCAAACAGGCAATCCATCCAAAAAGAACCAAATAAGACACTTTATAAATACTTCAAATGGTGGAAACAGGAAGATGAATAAAAATGTTGTAACTATTCACAGACAATATGTTGTCATTCCCTTTCTCTCCCTCTCTCCCCTTCCTTAAATACATACTATTTCAGTTTGGAAGGAGGCCCTGCCTCATGGGGAAAAAATGCACAGGCCACTTGACTTCCAAAGAAGTGGAGGGAGCTAAGAAAATAGGTAGCAAGGTGGTTTGGTACATGGAACGCTAGACTTGGAGTCAGGAAGTTCTGGGTTTTGCCTCAGACATTCAGACACTTTCTGGCTTCGAGATCCTGGGCAAGCTAGTTAGGCTTTCCCAGCCTCAGTTTCCTCTTTTGTAAAATAGAGATAATAGTTATAGCACAAATCTCACAAAGTTATTGTAAGAATCAAATGAAATAATGTATATAAACTTTATAAACTTTGTAAGCTTTAAAGCACTATGCAAATGTCAGTTATGATTTGAAATAGCTTTGGCCATGGCTATGGCAGGAGAAAACTGGTTCAGGTCCTGATTGTGCCACTCACTTTGTTGGTCATGGTCCATCACATAAGTAGTTGAGCCTCAACTTTCTAATCTTTAAAACTGTGATACTAATAATCCTACTTCCTATTTCTTGGGGTTGTTTTAAAGATTATATGGGACTATTCACATTTAGATTATGTGTATTTGTTTAGCAATTATGTACAAGTCATTTTACTAAGCACTAGGATATGAAAAATTATTTTCCTTTTTTTTGGAGGTGGAAAGGCAGGGCAATTAGGGTTAAGTGACTTGCCAAGGTCACACAGATAGTAAATGCTAAGCAGTCTGAATCTAGATTTGAACTCAGGTCCTACTGTCTCCAGGGTGGGTGCTCTATTCACTGTACTACCTAGCCACCCCTGGAAATACTCTTTAGGAAAATTACTTTGGTGGCCGAGTAGAGGATGGACTGGAGTGGAAAGAAACTTATGGCAGGCAGGCCAACCAACAGGATATTATATTAGTCCAGGTGTGAAGTGACAAGGACCTACACCAAGGTGTCAATATCAGAGGAAGGAAGGAGGCATATTTGTGAGCTGTTTCAAAAATGAAATTTATTGGCTTTAGGGACAAGTTGAATATGGGGATAAGAGAGTGAGGAGTCATGGATGATTCCTAGATTATGAGCTGGGAGACTGGGAGGATGGTATTGCCCTCCACAGTAAAGTTGGTGGATGGTATTACCCTCCACAAAGAAGTTTGGAAGGTGAAAGAATTTAGCAGGGGATGCTAATTAATTTAGTTTTGAACATATTGAATTCAAGATGTCTACTGGAAATTCCAGGCATGAAAAATAGCATGGAAGTAGAAGATAGCATGTAGTCTGACTGGAACATAGAGTGGTTGAAGGGGAATAATATGACAGAAGACTGGAAACAAAGTAAGTTGGAACATTCACGTGGGAAAGTTTAAGTGCTAGGGTGAGGAGTCTGTAACTTCTGGGGCAAGCGGGGAGGTACTGGAGGTTTTTTGGTGGGAGACCAGCCCTGACAGGTCTGTGCTTCAAGCTTATTTTTGACAGCTCTGAGCATGTAGCCATTAAATGATTATTGGTGACCTTTAAGAGCAATTTTCTTAAAGTAAATGAGCTGGAAGCCAGATTTTAAAGAGTTGAGGAGTGGAGAATAAGTGGATGAAGTGAATATAGACTAGTCTTTGTAAGAATGGCGTTAACGGTACAAAGTGTTAGTCCTCACAAAAAAAAAAGAGGGTCTTCATAGTTTCTCAGGCTGAAGCAAAAAAACATCAATGAAAGTAAACCCAGATTTTAAGGTTCAGAGGAGCGGAGATTGGGGAACTTGAAAAAAATGATCTTGGTGTGGAGGGCAGTCACTTGCTGAACTGGTTTATCATGGAATCAAGACTGTGAAGAGAGGAAAGTAAGTGTAGAATAGAGATAATGGAATGATTCCCTCATATTTAATATCTTATCTTTTAAAAATTCTTATCCTTATTTCCCTCTTTTTCTTGCGGGAAGTTAGAAGACGTAGTGGATAGAGTGGCAGGCCCGGAGTCAGAAAGACTCACTTTTCCGAGTTCTAATCTGGCTTCAGACACTTACTAGTTGTGTGATCCTGAGCAAGTCACTTAACCCTGTTTGCCTCAGTTTCTTCATCTGTAAAATGGTCTGGAGAAGGAAATGGCTAACCACTCCAGTGTCTCTGCCAAGAAGATCCCAAATGGGGTCGTAAAGAGTTGGAAATGACGCAATGAAAACAAATTTCTTGCAATCTATCAAATGTCAAGTTTTGTAATATGCTTAAAAAGTCTTCACTTGATTCCTCAAGATGTCATATTATACCTTTTCACCCTCTCACAGCTAATCTCCTAGAAAGGGTTATCTACACTGTTTCTTGCATTTTTCTCACCTCCCATTCACTTAACCATTTGCAGTCTAGCTTCTGACTCCAATATGGAACTGAAAATGTTCTCTCACACTTTACCAATGATCTCTTAATTGCTAAATCCAATGACCTTTTTTTAGTTTTCATCCTTCTTGAGTTCTCTGCAGTTCATGACATGGTTGAACACTTCTCCCTCCTGGATATTTTTTCTTCCCTTGGCTTCTAATTCCTTGACTTTTTCTCAGTTCACATTTTACCTGTCAGATTATTCCTTCTCTGTCTCCTTTGCTGTATCACCATCCTGCTCTCACTATCTGCAGGCATCCTCTATGGCTCTTTTCTTGGTCCTATGCCCTTTCTCTTGATGATTTCATTAGCTCCCATAGGTTCAGTGATCATCTTTATGGCAATGACACCCAGATCTATGGGATCCGGTCTTAATTTCTCAAGTTCTATTCTTGTATTGTCATCTTGCCTGTTAGACATTTCCGTCTGGGTTTCCTGTATTTGTCTCAAACTCAAAATTGTCCAAATTGGAACTTGTTATATCATGCTCTCTTCCCTCTGCAACAAACCCTATCCTTCCTCCAAACTTTTCCTATTTCTACTGAGAGCACCCCATCCTGCTAGTCATTCATGTTAGCAATCTAGGAGTTAGTCAACTTTTATTTTTCCTTCTCTCTAACTCTTCATATCTTATCAGTGGTCAAGTGTAGTCAGTTCTGACTCCATAACCTCTCTCACTTCCATGATTTCTCTGCCAGTAAAGCTTCCATGCATTTTCATTCCAAATAATTTCTTTCCTTGATTATTGTAATAATATCCTGTTTGGTTTCTTTGTTTTCCTTCTCCTACACAGTTGCTAAATAAGTATTGCTGATCTGACCACATCACTTTCTTATTCAAATATCTTGACTGGTTCCCCATTACTTGCAAGATACAATAAAAAAACTTTAGCCTAATACTTAAAACTCTTCATTTTATGACTCTCACCTACCTTTCAAGTCTTATTTCCTATTCTTCTTCTTCATGTACTCCATAGTCCAATCAAACTGGCTTAGTAGCTCTTCTCTGGATACAATATTCCATCTCCTGCTTTCACGTCTTTATCTGTCTCCTTTGTCTGGAAATATACTCCTTCTTCATCTCTGTGCCACCTCTGACCTAAGGGTTTCTTCTGATTCTTCTCAGTGTGATCTCTTCTTCTTGAAATTGCACGATGTCACTTTATATGTTTTTTTTTTATATTTGCTTCTCTATGTATATGTTGTACCCTCCCAAGGAAATGCCAATTCTCTAGGCACTCCTTAGTTTCTTGCCCTTGTATTCTCAGTGTCCCAGAAGCCTGGATACTGTAGGTACTAAATAAATGTTTATTGATTTGAATTGCACTGAACTCGACTTTTCTGGTCACCTATTAAATGAGATTAATAGTACTTACACAGAAATAATAATAATACCTAAATGGAATTATTTTTAAGGAAAACCTAAATCCTACATAACTCTGAATTACTGCCATCATCATTATTATTTGTAAAGAACAAGTCCTAACCTATTTAAGAAATTCTCCTTCTATGACAAAGAGCTAGGCTTGGTAGAAATGAGAAATGAAGAGGGATGGATCCTGAGCAGTGAGTAATGAAGATTTTTACATAGTATTATGCAGTCATATTTAGCTTTTGAATGGAAGGGACTTTTGGAATACCCTTGGTGCAACTAACTAATTTTATATTTAAGGAAGTTGAGGGTCAGAAAGGTGGTCAATATCACATAGGAGTATTGAGTGAGTAATATATTTACTAAAAGGCCCAGAGAAAAAAAGAAAAACTGGCAGCTAGGTGGCCATGTGCCATGGATGTGTTATGCCTAAGGTCAGGAAGATTAATCTTCTTGGTGACCTCAGATACTTACTAGTTGTGTGACCCTGGGCAAATCACTTAACCCTGTTTGCTTCAGATTCCTCACCTGTACAATGAGCTGGAGTAGGAAATGCCAAACCATTTTAGTTTCTTTGCCAAGAAAACCCCAAATTGGGTTACAAAGAGTTGGACACAACTAAAAATGACTGAACAACAAAAACAAAAGACAATATATAAGTTGGGCCCAGAACTGAACATGACTGGGAGAATACTGGTATTGAAAAGTTATGTGTTTATTTCAGGGAGAATATGACCCCAAGCTTGAGATCACTTATAGCCATATTCTCCTACTAATGTTTTATGGCAACAAGACATGGAACACAAGTGTCTAAAAAAGATGAAATTATAGATCATCCAAAGGGTAACAAATAGGTGTGCCAGGAATGAGCAGCACATTACAAATAAGAAATTGCCTAGAAAAATAGCTATAAATGATGTCATGAAAAAGGATAAGATTTAAAATGAAGCAGGTTGGTCCCATTGTGAGAGTGAGGAGGTGAAAGCATGTGTACTGTGGTGGTATCCTCCCCCATCAAGCAAGCATGAAGAAGACCTGAACACGTTAGAGGGACTCACTGGGGTGGAAGCATGAGATCGCATGATAAAAACTCAATAGGATGGGTAGACATCAACAAGTCATGATTATAATAATGATAGTGATAATAGCTAACTAACATCTATGTAATACTTACTGTGGGCCAAACATTGTGTTGTGTTTTACAAATATTATATCATTTGATCATGACCTGTGGGAATTCTCATGGTGACAAAATACCAGATTCATTGGGATATTGAAGTAGGTGATAACTATTGGCTGACCTGGATAAAAACTACACATTTGGTTTGGGGACCATGCTGAGAAAAGTGTTATTGGTTCAAGGCAATACAATAAGAGAGGTTCTACAAGGGCTGGTCTAGGGCCAACTGCTTCACATTTTCCTCTGTGACCTGTATATGAATGAGATTGGAGACAGGTAGGGATGAGGGGGAGATGGTTTTATAGGGAAGAGGAAACTACATGTTGGAGACTATCAGTAGAATTATAGAGCTTTTCATTTGAAATTAAAAACATAAACACACACACACACACAGGGCAGAATTCAACTTAACAGAAGAACTAAGCAAGGAACAGAACTAGAGAGGCAAGTGTAAGACAAAGTATGGGGGTATGGGGTGAGAAGGAGAATTGAATCCCCTTTTGTTCCCCAAGGACCCTTAGTAGATTCCTTGTTGCTCCATGCTCAATTACAGAGTTTTAGAGCTAGAAGGAACTCTAAAACAGCTTATGTTAATACTAGAACCTAGTAGTCTTGCTTTCTTCTTTGGGGCACACTCCCTTGTTTTGTTGACTTGTATGGTTTGACCTACACTCACCTCTCACCCTGTACCACTGTGCCTCTTCTGGAGAAATAGAAAATATGCAAGAACACCATACAGATCAATCAATACAACAGTATATATTTGGGTGGAGAACAGCAACTATCATTCCACTTCATTCATTTTGAAACTTCTCATGCTCTACTCTCTTTCCCTTCCCTCCTCTCCCCAAAACACCCCTTGTCCATCTCCTTCACAGATATTAAAAAAACCAAAATATCAAGAGTTGTTAAGGTCAGACATCTACTGAAGACTACTGTGATTTCCCTCAAAAAGCATTTTCCACAAATTTTATCCCTTTCACTTTCAAAACTTGAGGTGCAAATTTATCTAAGGTATCTAAAAAGATTGGCAATTTGACCTTCAATTCCTCATGACTTCTAGCCTTGAGAAAATATAGAAAAGGCCCTAGCCATTTTAAAGCAGGTGTGCTCATTTCAACTTGTGTATGATAAAAGAACTCGACTCAGAACTCTGTTTTATTCCTAAACATTGCACTTACATCAATTAAACTTCTTCCCTCAAAGACTTCATGAGCTCTAAGAACTCCCAGAACTCACTGTTTCAGTGACAACTTTTGCTACTGTTACCTGTCATCTGGATTTGAGACATTTGCACTTGTCATTTGGTTACAGAACCTTAAAAATGATTCTGGGATACGCAAAAAGAAACATGACATGTAGGGAACACGGTAATCCTTTTTGTACTGTAGACTAGAGTGAGTTGGGCACTGCCACTAAGCATCTTGGATATGGTTCAGAACTAAGAACTAAAAAGATGACTAAAAGGTTGGAAGGAAAAACTTTTGAGAAATGATTAAAGAAAGTAAAAGTAAGAAGAGAAAAAAAGAAAAGAGAAGAGAGGAGAGGAGAAGAGAAGAAGGGAGAGGATGTGAAGAAAGGGCTTGGGACTGGAGAGGACAAGAATAAAGACAACAGAAAATGTTTGGGGAAAACATTTTTTTAATGAATTTAAATTGTTAGCCTAAAGATTATGTTGTCTAGCCATACTTTTCTATCCAGAAAACAATAGGAAATGAGCCTAAAGCTGGGATATCAATTAGATATAAGGAAAATTTACTGACAATATTCTAATACTCCAAAGGCTTTGTTTTCTTGACCTGTCCTTAATTCCAGCACCTTCCCTCTGTTAATTATTTACTATTTATCTTGTACATGGTTTATTTGTATATATTTGTTTATATATTGTCTCCCCCATTAGATTATAAACAACTTTTGAGGCTAGGCAAGGTCTTTTGCCTTTTTTTTTTCAATCCCCAGTGCTTAGCACCTTGCTTGGCACACAGTAGGTGCTTAATAAATGTTTCTGGATAGATTGATCCCATTAATATGAGTATCCTCTCCACTGATGCAGGTCCCAACCCATTCATGCCTGTTGGTTATCTACTCCTCTTACCTGTGGTTACTCTTAAATTTACTATGAGAGAGGATTTTCCCATGTTTTCTTGCCTTCCCCAGAATATTGTTCTCACCCTATTATCAGTCCATCTTCCTTTTCATTCATACATTTTTTCCTTTTTTTCACTCATACATTTTTGATGATATTTTTATATTGCTCCTACATAATTCATTATTCATAATATGAAACAGCCTGCCCATGATCATCATGCACCTATTCATTGTTTTTTAATTTAATTTGAATCTTTCAGAGACTATAGTGTGGCTTTTTTTTTTTTAGAGTGGGGGAAGGCAGGGCAATTGGGGTAAAGTGATTTGCCTGAGGTCATGCGCCTAGTAAGTGTTAAGTGTCTGAGGTCACATTTGAATTCAGGTCCTCCTGACTCCAGGGTTGGTGCTCTATTCGCTGCACCACTTAGCTGTTCCAACTATAGTGTTTTGTGATTTGTACTCATATGGTAAGAGCACCGGCCCTGGATTTGGAGAACCTGGGTTCAAATCCCACCTCCAGTGTTGAATACCCGAATAATAACGAATATGCCACTTAACCCTCTTGGGCCTCTGTTTTCTCATCTGTAAAATTGAAGATATTGGATTGGATGGTCCCTGAACTACCTTCTAACTCTACATCTATGATTTTATGTACTTCACTAGGAGAACTCTGGTGTTAAGTAGATGGGTCTTGTTTTAGGAAGAAGTTTGGGATTGTTAAAAAAAAAACTTGGTTATTTCTCAATTACAATCTACTCTGCTTCATTCGTCTAGCTTAATTCTACACCCAGCTCATTATTCATTTGCTGCCTCTGTGTAAGACAGATGCAATTACTGATGACTTCTATAGGTTGTCCTTCCAACTGAATATCATAGTTAGGGAAATGGGCATTGATTTTTCTGGATGATCAGTGAAACCAGACTTTTCTGAGTGATTCTGGGTTCTCATTTTGGAGCCTCCTTGATGCTTTGAGGTTTGATACATTAAACACAGCATCATCTACAAAGAGAAGCCTATGGAGAACGTTACCATTACAAGAGAATCTGTCTTTGACTGAGACTCTGTGCTAGATTTCCTTCATGACAGTGGTTAGGGGTTAACACTGTCGGTGACATAGGACTTTTTATAGTTTTATTCCTTGTTTCATATTTAGATCAGAGGGTCTCAAAGGTATCCCTGTTACTACATATTTCAAAAAATCTCGTATAATTTTTTCATTTGCGTGGGAGACACATTGAAGAAAAATCATTAAAGCAACATTTTGCTATGCTGGATTGGATATTGTTTTATAGTCAGCAAACACGGCATAGTAGAATCTTATATTCTATACATCTTTCAGTCATTTGCGTGGTGGTAAAGATGTGGGCTTGCTTGCAAAAGGCTGCCTGTTCCTTTTTAATACATTGAACAAGAATGACTTGAATGTGTATGTAGATCATATGTTGGGATGCTAGATATATGGGTTGGTAGTTCTTGATGGGCAAGTCACTTTGCCTCTGTCTGTCAATTTCCTCAAATGTAAAAAGGGGATAATGATAGCACCCATCTCTTGGGGTTATCTTGAAGATCAAGTGCTTATCACAGTACCTGGTACAATGTAGGTACTTAATAAATGTTTGTTTTCTTCATTCCTTCTTTGAAATATTTTTTACCCAAAAGACTATCCTTTAAAATGATCAACATATTAAAAATTTTTTTAAATATGCTAGGCCTGGTCTAACCTAGGGGATTCTGGAAATTCAGGTCCAGGGTTAAAATGCAATGAATTTGTGGACCATAAAATTCAATAAAAACAACTTTACAGATAAAATTGTTATCACTTCTACCATAAAAAAGTATATTTGAAACAATATGTTTTGTATGATTTAAAATCCTAGTGCTTTGTTGTGCCATTTCAGTCACATATGATTCTCCCTGACCCCATTTGGGGTTTTCTTGGCAAAGATACTGGAATAGTTTTGCTACTTCCTTCTACAGCTCATTTTGCAAATGAGGAAACTGAGGCAAACAGAATTAAGTGACTTGCCCAGGGTCATACAGCTAGTAAGTATCTGAGGTCAGATTTGAACTCCGGAAGATGAGTCTTCCTGACTTTAGGCCCTATACTGTAACCACTGCACCACTTAGTTGTCCTAGTGTTAAGTCCCTAAATTTAGGAAAACCATCCACAACACAAACATAAACCCAGTTTTAAAAGGCCTTTCCCCCCCAAATTTCAGGACTGAAATGACGCAGGCGTTCAGATAATGTGCCTGCATTCTAGTGTCTAGATCCTCCTCCATATGCAGCCCTTCAAATATTTGAAGATAGATTTTGTGCCTCCTCTTAATTCCTCCCTTATCCAGTCTAAATATCCCAAGTTCCTGTGACTGATTCTCGGAAGGCATAATATTGCACCCCCTTCCGGTAAAAGCTCACCTTTGTTTCAATGTCATTCTTAAAATGTGGTTCCCATAGCTGAACCCAATTCTCAAGGTATAATGTGACCAAGGCAGGGTATGGTGGGAATATTGCCTACCATGTTCTGAACAGGATGACTGTCTTAATGTAGTCTAAGGTCACGTTAGCTTTTCTTGGGGGGTGGGGTGGGGAATGTAGGGGCTGCTACATCACACTGTAAACTCAAACTAAACTTGCATTTCACAAAAACTCCCATATCTATTTCACATAAACTGCAACCTAGCCAGAGTTTCCCTAACTCATGCATTTACTTTTTTTAGGCCAAATGTAGGATTTTATTTATTCTTACTTAAAAATGAATAATAGCAGATTTGGTCCAATATTATAGTGAGTTGAGATCTTTTTGGATATGATTGTTCCATCCTATATCTGTGAGCTTGGAGTAACCTGCAGATTTGATAAGTACACCATTCATGCCTTTATCAATGTCAATGGGTGGAAAAAGTTAACCAGAACAAGGCCAAAGGAACTCCGCTAGAAATCTGCTGCCAATTGATGCCAAGATCTTTAGGTCTAGTCTTCCTACACATTCTGAATTTACTTAGCTGAATAACTGCCCACTTCTCTCCATCTTCTTATTTGAGGATAACATAAAAGACTTCATTGATTGCTTTGCTGAAATCTAGGTCACCTCTATCACCTTTTCTCAGTCCAACACTCTAGTAGTCCTTTCAGCAAAGGAAAAGAAGTTATTCTTGTACAACCTAGCCTGTTTATTTCGTAGAGTTATTTTGAGGAAATTCTTTGTAAACCCTTAAAGGACTATATAAAAGTGACCCATCACCACCACTACTACCACCATCATTGAGCCATGATGACTCTCTGTGTTCCCTGCTTTTTTTTCTAGATATTCAGTAACTATTCCTTTAAGAATATATTCTAACATTTTTGCCAGATATTGAAGTCAAATTCATGGGCATATAATTTGCAAATTACATTTCTTTCTGGTTTTGCAAATTACATTTCTTACTCATCTTCCTGAGTTCAAATCTAGCCTCAGATACTAGCTGTATGACCCTGGGCAAGTCACTTAATTCTGTTTGCCTCAGTTTCCTTATCTGCAAAGTGAGCTGCAGAAGGAAGTAGCAAACCACTCCAGTATCTTTGCCAAGAAAACCCCAAATGGGGTTAGGGAGAATTATATGTGACTGAAATGGCACAACAAAACACTAGGATTTTAAGTCATACAAGACCTATTGTTTCAAATATACTTTTTTATGGTAGAAGTGACAACAATTTTATCTATAAAGTTGTTTTTATTGCATTTTATGGTCCACAAATTCATTGCATTTTAACCCTGGACCTGAATTTCCAGAATCCCCTAGGTTAGAACAGGCCTAGCATATTTTTAAAAATTGTAATACATTGATCATTTTAAAGGATAGTCTTTTGGGTAAAAATATTTTAAGGAAGGAATGAAGGAAACAAGCGTTTATTAAGAACCTACATTGTGCCAGGTATTATGATAAGCCCTTGATCTTCAAGATATATTCTTCGATATTTTCAAGAAAATATTGACCATCGGGCGGCTAGGTGGAGCAGTGAATAGAGCACCGGCCCTGGAGTCAGGAGTACCTGAGTTCAAATCTGACCTCAGACACTTAACACAAAAAAACTAGCCGTGTGACTTTGGGCAAGTCACTTAACCCCAACTGCCCTCCAAAAAGAAGAAAAAAAAAAAGAATTTTGGGGGCGGCTAGGTGGCGCAGTAAATAGAGCACTGGCCCTGGAGTCAGGAGGACCTGAGTTCAAATCCGGCCTCTGACACTTAACAAAAAAAAACAACAACCCTAGCCGTGTGACCTTGGGCAAGCCACTTAACCCCAACTGCCCTCCAAAAAAAAAAAAAAAGTAAATATTGACCATCTCCAATTCTGCTACTTCTGTTTTCCAGGATTTTTTCCAACATCATTAATATTATGAAAGTCACAGGGAATGAGAATTTGTAGAGATGGAACATGTAATGTATATAGTAGACATATGCATTTTTACTTTTGGGACAGGACTGTCTCTCTCCCTTTTGAGTCACAAGCAAATGTACTGGACGCATTCACTGAGGCCTTCCAGAGGAATCCCACCCTGACTTTACTGTCTCTGGAGAATTTTGGAGAATCAGTTTATGATAATTTTCATAATATGGCCTAGCTGACTGAAGAGCAAGACAGGGAATAGGAAGTCAAACGGGTCAGAGAAGAAAGGAGTCCCACCAGATGCCACCTACTTGTTAAATGTTGACCTAATAGGAGGAACAGGACCAAGGAACTGGTAGACGGAGGGAATTAGTAAGATAGATGCGTTATTGGAGCAATACAAGTAGAATCAAATTCCTGTGACCACTAGAAGAGGCCTTTTTTTTGGTGGAGGGGGTAGGTAGTACAGCCTAGATGAAATAGCTCAAAATCTTAAATAGCCCAGAGGTATTTTCATCCTAGACCTGAAAGAGCTAGAAAGTTTCAAATATTTTTTGCCCAGACTTGGGGAAGAACTGTAATGCTCCTGGCACCACCTACAGGAGAAAAGGCCCAATTGCCAGAAGGGCAGCCATGGAGAGTCAAGTCAACAAGCATTTATTAAGTGTGTAATGTGTGCTAGATACTGTGCTAAGTGCTAGACACACACACACACACACGTTAAACAGAGGTGAGTCATTGGGAGGCAGAGCTGCACTGTAGAGTACCTAAGGAGAGTGCCAAGAAGCATCACAATGCCTGCTGGGAATGGATTACAGCAGCAGCAGAGTGATGGGGATCAGTGAGAGTCAGTTCAGATGGTTGATGAATTAAAGCTGAAATCAGGGAAGGAGTCACCAGGAGGGAAGAACAAGCCATCACAAGGCTTGATGTGGAGGAGCAAAACCCAAGACCTTCTCTCATAAGGGAGTGAAAGGTCCTATTCAGGGCATCATTAGTAATAGAGATGGTCCCTCAGGGAGGGTGGTCCCATCAGACATGAGGGCTGCTTGGTTCTTTAGTGATAGCCTAGTGTTATTTTTCCCCTTGTTGGGGATGCCACCCAGAGAAATATTACAGGTACTAAGCACTGCTATTATGACCCTGAGTAAGCCACTTCACCCTGTTTGCCCCAGTTTCCTCATCTGTAAAATGAGCTGGAGAAGGAAATGGAAAACCACTCTAGTGTCTTTGCCAAGAAAACCTCAAATAGGGTCATGAAGAGCTGGACATGACTGAAAGAACTGGACAACAACAACAACAACAACAACAACAACGCTATTACCTAGGGATGGGTGAAGGCCCAGTAGGAAGGCAGGGCAAGGGAGGGAGTCTTACAGTCTTCTGTGGACTCGGGTGATGAGTGTTTTCTGGGTCTCTTGCTGCATAAATAAAAATATCTTCTTTGTTTGAAGCTTTTTGAACCTTAGTGTTTGTAGAGTGGAACTGTTTTTGGCCCCTGTGGGAGGAGTCCCACATGGGAAGAATGTTGAGCCTCAGGTCAAGAAGACCTGAGTTCAAATCCAACCCTAGCTACATGTTCTGGCTGTGTCACTTAACCTCTGTTTGCCTTGGTTTCCTCAACTATAAAATGAGTATTATAATAGCACCTACTTCTCAGGGCTATTGTTAGGACCCAAATGAGATATTATTTATAAGGTGCTTACCAGGACAATCCCTGGAACATAGGGGTTACTTTATAAATGCATATTCTCTTTCTGTTCCCTACTCATATCCCCAAATTCCACTTGAGTAGAAGAAAATGGATTCACAAACTGATTACTCCCCAGGGGCTGGGGAGGTGATGGGGTAAAAGGGTGTCAACTGCTGACATTTCCAAGCTTCATCTGGGCGAGGGCAGGTAAGAGACTTCTCAAGGCATTTCAAGATGTTTCTGGGCCCTTTGCATTAAGAATGAGTCTTTAACACAAGAATTATGTAGGTACATTTCAATTTACAGGTACAGTATGTATGTGTGTACATATGTAATAAAAATTGGGGAATGTGGGGATTCTGGGCCCTGAATATCCTGAGGGCAATATAAAATACTGCCTGACAAGGGTGGAATTTGCTGAAGACCCAGGAAAGTAAGGGACTAGAGACTAGGAAATGAAGTAGGGGAGAGTGGCAGGGAGGGAGAGAAAGAGAGATGGAGAGAAGTGGAAGAAGGAAGGCAGAAGGGAGGGAGAGGGAGAGATAGGGAGGGAGAAGGATGGAGGGGGGAAGAGAAAGGAAGGAGAGGGAAGGGAGGGAAAGGGAGAGATAGGGAGGGGGGAATGGAGGGGGGAAGATGAAGGAAGGAGGGAGGATGAAGGGAAGGAGAGGGAAAGATAGGGAGGAGGATGGAGGGGGAAGAGGAAGGAAGAAGGGAGGGGAAGGGAGGGAGAGGGAGAGATAGGGAGGGGCGAATGGAGGGGGGAAGAGGAAGGAAGAGAAGGGGAAGGAGGGAGGGGGAAGAAGTGGGGAGGGGAAGCCCAAAGAGGAGACTGAACTGTTGTGGTGGGTTGTCTGGGAAAGGTTTTATCCTTTTCATCTTAATATCTTTCCTCTTCATTTTCTTCTCACTCTCCTTTTTCCGCCATCATTTCTCTTGCCCTCCTAGTTTAAAAATAACCACTCTGGAAGAATGTCTTGGTACAAAATGTACCGAATTAAAGGGATATTTAACCTCATAAAAATGGGATGTCAGAGGAGGTCAAGGTGGAAATAGAGCCAAGAGAACAAACATGAGGCCCAGGGACAGAGAAACAGGGAAAAGAAAGACATTGGAAAAGAAGGGAGTGGGGTGTGAGAGGAGGGAAGCCACAGGTGTGTGGGGGTGGGAGGCTGGGGGAGGCAGTAAAATGCTTGTTGATGCTACAACATAGGCTTCTACAAAAATGTTGACTTTTATACTTTGACAAAACTTTACAGAAATTTTTACAGAAATGATGTTCTCCAACTGGGGGCTAGAAGAAGGGAAGTGTGGGAACAGAATATCACCAGGTGCAGGGAGAGAAATAGATTATCTTGTTTAAGCTGTACTCTTATCAGCATCAGGGGTTTCTAGTATATTGTTTAAGGCAAAGTATACTAGAGGAAAAGGAAATCAGGTAGAATAATAGTAATAGCCAGCATTTATATAGTGCTTTAAGGTTTGCGAAGTGCTGTACAAATGTTATCTCATTTGGTCCTCACCACAGCTTTGGGAGGGAAGTGCTATTATCATTTCCATTTTACAGCTGAGGAAACTGAGGTTAGGTGGGGTCAAGTGACTTGCCTAGGGTCACACAACTAGGATCTCAGTTCTTCCTACTTCCAGGTCCAGAACTCTATCCATGGCACCATCTTGCTCCTTCTAATAAAAAATAGCAGGTCTTATTCTGAACAGAGGAAAAGAAAGAAATGGGAGTTGATGGAACTCATCAAAGGTGCTATAATCCTTCTAGACTGCCAGATTTGATACCTCATTGTGTCCTCTATTATTTCTAGGCACTGGATCAGCTGAAGTTTCAAGCTTATGTGGACTGGACTCTTTTGGGAGCTGAAGTCCTTTTCTGTTCTGTGAAGTTTGGATTCAGTCAAGGGACTGCACTTGAGGACCTAGAGGACCACATGCAGCCTTAAGGTTGCAGGCTCCGCACCCCTGTGACCTAGGGAGAACTGCTTCTTGGTTCCAGAGAAGAAGATGGAAACGTACCTATTTTATATGTTCAGTTGTTATCCAGTCACTTCTGACTCATGGTTTTCTTGGCAAAAGTACTGGAGTGGTTTGCTATTTCCTTCTCCAGCTCACTTTACAGATGAGAAAACTGAGGTTAAGTGACTTGCCCAGGCTCAGACAGCTAATAAGTATGTAAGGCTGGATTTGAACTCACAAAGAGGAGCTTTTATGACCCCAGGCAAAACACTCCATCCACTGTACCACCTAGCTACTGTATTCTCATTTTATATCAAATGTTATATAGTCATTCCCTACCTTCAAATTAATTCTGTAATTCCAGGGTGTCATACCAGGTCTGTAATCACAGTCAACTTCCCCTTGCTATTTACAATAGGTTCCTATTTTAGGTGAAAAAAATATGACAGTATAAGGGCAAAGAAAGGACTAAGGCAGACCAAGTACTAATATATCCATTTGCCATGGGAAAAAAGTTTATGGTTTACTGTTAACAGTATTACTAGTAGTCTATAATTGTAGCATCCCAGTCTCCAACTATTCTGTCATTCCCAGGCCAGAACCAACCTGCTCCCTAGTTCTCAAGACTATTTTTAACCCCTAAGTCAGTCAGGTTCCAGAGATTTCCTTCTCTGCTTCATTTTTTGCTGTTTCCAAGTCTGGTGAACTCTCCTGCTGAGGTCCCTGGGGTAGACTTTTGAGGGATAAAAAGAAAGGCTGAGAGAAGGGTCTGCCTGTCCATTCTTAAGGGTGATAAAAAAAAATACCAGTCTCATTTCTAAATATCCTTAGTCACCAGGTTCGTCTCTAGTAGCTCCAAATAGAATTGACCTGATGGTAGGGATAAAGTAGTCAAGGTGCTTCTTATAGAGGAGGTAATGTGGTTTGAGAGAGATTGGGAAGGTCTTGGTTCTGCTTCCTATGTGTGTGTGTTGGCGGAGTGGGGGGTGGGGTCCTTGGCCAACTCAATCTCCTTCTAGATGTCTCTGTCTCATTTGCAAGACAACAATTTTGGAGCAGTATTTCAAACATGCCTACTAGAGATCTAGTATGGCCAAGGGTACTGTCTGGTTAAATCTCTACTTATTCATGGCACATTCATGGAGGAAATTGCAATTAAAATGAAACTCTAAGAATAGGAACACTCAGGCAATGTGATTAAATCTCAGATAAAGTTAATATGAGGGCATGATTTCTCAGATACCATCTGATCCTGTCAACTAAGGGGGTCCAGCACTCCCAGAAAATGATTCGAGGCACAACATTCTTCAGTAGAAAGGACATTGGCAATGGAGTCAGAGGATCTGGATCCTAATTCCACTACTAACTTCACCTATGTGATCTCTGAAAAATCACTTAACTCCCATGAGCCTGTATTCTTCCCTGTGAAATAAAGGGGTTAAGCTTAATGATCTCTGGACTCCCTTCTAGCTTGATGGTCCTATGATGAACCATAAACCTGGATGAAAAGGGAATAGAAAAGGGGATTGAATTAGATGATCTGCCAGGACACTGTGGTATGGCAGGAAAAAGCACTTTAATTTAGCAACAGGGATCCTGGGTTCAAATCCCTGCTCTGCCACTTCTCACCTGTGTCATCCTATTAATAGTTGTTCATCTCATCATGTGGCTTAAACTTTCTCTAACTTTCTCTTTTCTCTCTCTCTCTCTCTCTCTCTCTCTCTCTCTCTCTTTCTCTCTCTCTTTCTCTCTCTCTCTCTTTTTCTCTCTCCTTTCTCTTTCTCTCTCTCTCTTTCTCTTTCTCTCTCTCATTCAATCTATTCATCTATAAAATGACGGGGCTGGACATGATGATCTCTAAGGTGCCATCCAGCTGTAAATTTATGATCCTATGATCTCCAAGCAGAAAAGATCTCTCTTCTCCTTTCCTCTATTCTCTCCCTTCTCCCCCTCTTATCCCTCTTCAAGAACACTAGGGTTTCAAAAAAGGCAAGAGAAAGGAAGAGTGTATCATTTTCAACATTTTTTGGTATGGAAGTGTCCCAGGATTCTCAAAGTCAATGTCAGCAAGGCTCATAGTGTTGGTGAGTCCTCCCAAGTCTGAATATGGGTGCAATGAAGACCTAAATATAGGTTGTCGGAGAACTAGCCTAGGTAAATTTGCAGACTATCAACTGGCTTTGTCAAAGGATGATGAATTTTTTCAGCTAAAGCAACTCCCAAAGATAGAGGGGGATTTGATCTGCTTCGATGGAGAGAGTTCCCACAATGATAATATCACAGATCCTTGAAGTCAGAAGTCATCTGAGTGGGGCTCTTCCACTCAGGCCACAGCAAGGTCAGGGACATTCTGCCTATTACTGTGATCACATCAGTAGATGGTGGGAAAGTTGACCTTTAGCAACAGACACAACAACAAATAAAGTCCCCTTAAACTCCTCTAAATCCCTAGAATCTTAGACTTGTATAATGTTCCATAAATGTTTTTGATGTGGCTATAAACTGAACTGGGGATAAAGCCAAAGGTCTGAGTGTGCTTCATTCAAAAGAATGAAATATGCTGGAAAAGGTTTGATTTATTTTAATGGAAAGATTGGAAACTTGGGAATTTGTAGTGGAGGCAAATGAGGTTGTTGCTCTTTTTGCAGGGTGAATTTGTGCCTAGATGATGATGTGGTTACTATATGACATCTGTACCCCACACAGATGGAATTTCAAGGGTGAATTCTTCAGTTCATACTAAGTCAGCCTATTTTTCTAGGGTAACAGTTAATAATAATCATTTTCTTCTCAGCCAAATGTCATTTTCTCTCAAGAGTTTACAGGTTTTTTTGTGATATAATTCATTAATGCTTTGTATAAAGTATATTGAACACATCATTGGACAATGTTTGGAGAGGTCACTGGTGTTCTCTCTTCTTTTGGTAGTAGTATGACATTTAAAAAGTTTAAAAGGGTTTCTGGGTCATTAATTATTTTATTAATACTTCTAGCATATTATTAATACAAGGGTCAGTTATGCTCTCAAGTGCCAAAGACCCCTCTTGGAATCTACTTAACACTTAAAAGCCCTTGGAAGAATGGATATTTTGAGGTGACAATTAGGGTGGCAGTTGACTCTGATTGCTTAAAAAGTAATGAGAAAGAATGAATATTATAATGAGAGGTGGATATATTCTAATGAGGGGCTAGGGGACATGACTTTGATTGTGTCATTTACTTCCAAATCACCTCCGGCCTAGGCAATCGAGATAAAGGATCTATATTCCCCACCCCTGCCCGAGTGGAACCCAATGGACTAGAGTTTCACCCTAGATTAAATTCCTTGTAAACTTAGGTAGGATAGCAGTACCTAGATTGAGGAGAATGTTAATCCCATCTAATATCATCAATCCTGTTCTTCAGAGACTGAACCTTGAAATGAGGACTTTAGGAAAAAAGGGGCAAAACTCAGGATTTCTCCAAATCATTGGTTATTAATGATCATTTCTCTCATTAGCTATATGATGTCTTCAGTTAAGAAAGGTGGGATTGGGCTTACATATAGAAGAGCTGGTGAAGTGCTTTACTATTAGCAAATATACACCAATTTGAAGTGTTTGAGATAATCATTATGAATCTCAGACAGTCTTTGGTTCCTAGTTTTGTATCAAAGCTAGAGTTTCAGCCACTTCTCTGAACATGACTTGTCTGTTCTTGGTGTTGGTGTTGTTGGGCAGCTAGGTGGAATAGAGAATAAAGTACTGGGCCTGGAGTAAGGAAGACCTGATGTTCAAAACTGACCTCAGACACTTACCAGCTGTATGACCCTGGGCAAGTCACTTAACCCTGTTTGCCTCTGTTTCTTCATCTGTGAAACAAGCTGGAGAAGGAAATGGCAAACCATTGCCAAGAAAACCCCCAGTGGGGCCATGAAGAGTCAGATGCAACTCAACAAAAGTTGAAAAAACCCAAATTGCATTTTTGTGTTGTACTTCTTGTGACCATTAAGAAAGCCAGAAATTTCCCACATCTCTTTTTTGGGGGGCTCTCTCCTTTCTCTGATTTCAAATTGAAATTGTTGTCTCCCCTCTATAAGGAAAGATCCGAGGGCAAAGACTTCCACTTTTTCTTTGTATTCACAGTTTATATATAGCCTAGTAGTGTATGTCACATTGTGTAGTTACACATTCACTGATAAGTTTCTTTCCTTTTCTGGGCATGTCTCAATTTCCTCACCTGTAAAATGTCAGGAGTCAATGATGTTCTTAGTGCAGTATTGGCCCCAGATATTTATTGTTGGCTAGAGTAGTTGTTTTAGGTGAATCCCTTCCCCTAAGAATAAGTGGTTTTTAATTATCAGCCATATGGCCCACCAGAAGAGGTGATTGTAGCAGCTACCCTGACCAAACCTGGGGAAGATTAACAAAAAAGGATATGTAGCAGGCAGCTGTGACAGTGATCACTCCCACTGCATTGCCCCCCAGTTTAGTAAGACCTAGCTGTTGGGTAGAATGTCTTGTTTGATATCTCTCTCTCTCTCTTTCTCTCTCTCTCTCTCTCTCTCTCTCTCTCTCTCTCTCTCACACACACACACACACACACACACACACACACACACACACACACACACACACACACACACACACACACACACACACACACTACAAAGCTGGCGACTCTGACTCAGGAGAAGGAACCAGGCCTTTCCTGAGCATCTCCACTGAATACTGATCCCACAGACCTCTGCCCCAGAGGTGAAAACAACACTTTATTTCTTTGTTCCTTAGAGTTTTCCTTTGGGGCTGTTTTCCTCTCATATTTTATTAACATGGGAGACCACTAGGTAAATGAGCTGGTGAGGCAGGCTTTGTGCCTAATCTGTGACTGAACAAGAGGTATTGGGTGTTAAGAGTGAGATTGATTAGTTTGTTCCCTGCAGGTCAGATTCAGAGGTAAAAGGCCTATCCTTTCTTTGTGTTCACTTTTTTACACTTGTTCTTATCACTGCCTGCCAGAGACAGAATAGCAGAGGTCTGGAGTTCCCTGAACCAGAAGGTTTTACCTAAATTATTTATCTAATCACTTTGTATTGATATTTTAAACTATATAAACAAGAAGTTATTTGTTTTCCCTGGGTGGGGAGGCTGGGAAATGGAGAAAGGGTGATGAAACAACAATAAGCCCAGCTGATTTCAAATTAGGAAACACGTGGGGTACACTGTGTGTGTGCTTCTCACAAATCAGAAATCAGATAGAATATTTTATCATAGTTCCCATCATCTTTCCCCCAAACTGGGTTTTTTTTCCCATTCCAAACCAGCCTAAGGTAAGCCTGTGGCGAGGTCCTGACAGTCAAAGAATCACTGGTAGGGATGGTCTTCAACTCTGCCACTTTCTGAGCAGGACACACGAGGAAGGAGAGGCTAATTTCTCAAGCTTCCTTGGCCTTCTGCTAATATTTTCTTCTAACCAGCTACAGTGGGACAAAATATAGAGGAGGAATAACAAAAAGATCCTGATGAGCAAGACTTCTTTTCTTCTGTGATTTCCATGGGAGAAGCAATGAGACCCCTGGACCTGCCCAACCTCCCCCTGCTAACAATAATCAAATTGAAGATTAGGGTTCAAGCCATTCAAAATGTGACTGTGCTACCCTGGAACATGTTTGTGGACTTCTCCCTGACTTGACTAAGACATAAATCGCCAGCTCTTGTTTTGTGCTCTCTGAAAGCTGACCTTTTACAGGATAGTATTTTATTTTAATCATTGTGTAGTACTGATTTTGAGTTTTATGAGGACAGGGGTTCCTACCTAGTCTATGATTGGTTGCCTCCTTGCCCATTGCCAAGACCAGGTATTATAAAGCTATTTACTTAGAAAATGGTTCCAAACTGTCAGCTGATGAAATGCAAAGAAAAGGATATACATTTATTTAGACTCATCACTCCATAAACTAAAATTCTTCAAAGTTTTCTCTATAGAGCCTTTAAAAATTAATTTAAAAATGAATTATTTCCCTCCAAAAACCCAAACAAAATTTAATTATTAGTTTTCAACATTCCCCTTTATAAGATTTTGAGTTCTAAATTTCGCCCCCTCCACTTTCCCCTCCCCAAAATGGCATGTAATCTGACATAAGCTATATGTGTATGATTATATTAAACATATTTCCATATTGTGGTTTGTCCTTTTTTTCTCAAAGACCATGACATCAGAGAGATGATGACATGATTTGCAATTGACTTTGATTTGAGTGAGAGAGGGGTGTGCAAAGTCATCAGTCTCACTTTATCCTCCAGAGCCATCTGGGTCGGGTGGCCAGAGATTCATCAGGATGACTAGAGATGGCCCAGGATACAATGGGAGATCCTGGTCCTTTTAGGCTAAGGCCTTTTCAGGTTCTCACTTTGAGTGAGGCAAGAACCATTCAGTGAATAGGCCTCTTTAAAAAATGACTCAAGGGATGACTCCTTTAGTAATAAAAAAAAATCAAACTTGGAGGGGAAGAGTCTCAGGATTGCGGGCCAAAAGAGAAAAGTTAAAGTTCTCCCATTGCATCCTGGGCCTCCTTTTCCCTCTCTTCTCCTCTCCTCCCTTTTTAAGGGTTTTGCCTAACGGAATGTAAAATTTTATAGCTGTAAGCTCCTTAGTCAACTTAGGGTTTACTGGCTAGATTGCTTTATTAAAGACCAAGCCTCAAACCCAACTCACTCTGGATCTCATGCACTGGACAACAATAGGTCCCTGCGCAAGCAATACTTAATGGTTATTTTTTGGACCCTCCTTGCTCAGAGTGAATATAAACGTCCACATTAGCCATGTTGTGAAAGAAGAATCAGAATAAATGGGGAAAAAACTATGAGAAAGGAAACACAAAAAGCCACCAAAAAAAAAAAAAGAGAGAGAGAAAACAGTGTGCTTTGATCTGCATTCAGATTTCGTAGTTCTTTCTTTGGATATGGATGGTATTTTCTAACATAAGTCTTTTGGAATTGTCTTACATCATTGCCTTACTCAGAAGAGCTAAGTTATAGGGTATTTTTTAATCGAATGTTACTTTGAAGCTTGCCTAGTTTGCCTACCATGGAGATAACCTTGCTTAACTGTGTATCCACATCATGTGGGTAGGAAAATCTCCTTCCATTGGCCATGCAGCCAGAACAAGCCAAATCTTTAAAAATGCCAAGTTGGAACAGTCTCCCTTTCTTTCCTGCATGTTCTTTATCACTCTGAGTCCAAAGGGTAAAGATCACAGTTCATCCATAGTGCAGGAGCCATGAAGGATTCTGGGAAGGGGGATATTTCTCCCCCTCTCTCTTTTACCCTGAGGTTCTGAGAAATGGGTCTGGGGTCTCTCTTGAGTTTCTTTGCCCTCAATTTCAGGTGCTTGCGGCAGTCCCTGCCAGATCCAGCAGTTCAAGATACAGCATTTTTGGAACCAGGACCCCAGGCAAGGTGCAGCAGCAGCCAGCCTGGTGGGAGAGCTTAAGAAGCCAGGATGCTTAAGCCCAATAGGAGCTTTGGACTTGGAACTGGGGACTGTGCTTTATAGGAACTGAGCTAAATTATGAACCTAATTTCCTTCCCCTCCTCAGGGGCTGAAGTGTTATAAAGGGGAAGGGAATAAACATTTATATGACTTTTAATTTATGCCAGGCACTGTGCTAAGTGTCTTATAAATAGCATTTCATTTGGTCCTGACAACCATCCTGTGAGACAGATTATGTTATCTCATTTTATAGTTGAGGAAACAGACAGACTGAGGTTAAGTGATTTGCCCAAGGTTGTCACAGATAACAAGCTTCTGAAGCTCTTTTGGAGCTGAGGTCTTTCTGATTCTATCCATTGTAGCTCCTAGATACCTCAGAGTTGGGTGAGAAGGGTTAGGCCCTGTCTAATGGGGAATGTTTATGTATTTGTGATTATAGCTATCCTTTCCACATTGGACTTTCTCCATTGTGGTTTCAACATATCATGGAGTTTTACTGAAGCCATACAAAGGTCAGCAGATGACACATAACCTATGATCAAATACTTAGCCCAAATTGTACATTAAGGTGCTATATACACCACCCCAGAAAAGGGTGGAAAAAAGGGAAGAAATTTAGACTTCTTCTCTGGTACAAAGGGAGGGCCAAAAAGAAATTTTTGTGGATTTTTCCAAATCATAGGAGTCCTGTGCCCCAACCCTTGTGGTATGGAAGGATCAGCTGTATACCTTTGAAAGAAATATTTCTTTATAAATGCTAATCCAACTGTTAGTGGCTAATGGACCTGGAGTACAGGAAACTCATCATTATTGGCAGGGGCAGAGAACCCAGATGTGCCCCAATTCACCTTAAGGGTACTATATAATCCTAGGGAAGGGGATAAAAAGTAATATACCAGGCCTTCAAGAAGTGGGGGCCAGAGTAATTAATGTGACATTAAAATTAAAAAAAGTTTGTCAAAGAGAGTTTATTAAGTACCTAACATTGTGGCAGGAACTGTGCTATGTGCTGAATATTCTAAGAAAGAGCAAAAGTAGTTCTGGTCCTCAAAAAGCTTCTAAATAAATAAATAAACAAATATATGTATATTTAATATTTCAATTTATTTACTTTTAGTTTTCAACATTCATTTCCACAAGATTTTGAATTACAAAGTTTTCTCTCAATCTTTCCCCTACCCCTGCCCCAAGATAGCAAGCTTACTGAATATCCCTTACCCCAATCTGTTCTCTCTTATATCCTCCCTGCTTAACTTTCTAGTAGGGCAAGATGGATTTCTATATACAGTGCCTGTATATCTTATTTCCCAATTGCATGTAAAATTTTTTTTTTAACATTTGTTTTTAAAACTTTGATTTCCAGATTCTTCCCCTTCTTCCCTCCTCACCCACCCTCACTGGGAAGATAAGCAATTCAATATAGGTCGTACATGTGTAGTTACCCAAAACATTTCCATAGTAGTTATATTGTGAAAGAATAACTATATTTCCATCCATCATATCCTGTCCCCCACGTGTTCTATTTTCTCCTTTGACCCTTTTCAAAAGTGTTTGCTTTTAACTACCCTCTCCCCAACTCTTCCCTCCCTTCTATCATCCTCCCTCTTATACCCTTCCCCTTGCTTTCCTGTAGGGCAAAATACCCAATTGAATGTGTATGTTATTCCCTCCTTAAACAAAATTCAATGAAAGGTTGGCCCATTCCCTTTCACCTTCCTGCTCTTCCCCTCTATTGTAACAGTTTTCTCTTGCCTCTTTTATATGAGATAATTTATCCTAATCTATCTCTCCCTTTCTCCTTCTCCCAATAAATTCCTCTCTCACCTCTAATTTTATTTTTTAAATATCATCCCTTAATATTCAACTGTCTATGTATACATGTACACACATATACATGCACTCACATATATATTTATATACACATACACCATCCTATACATACACACATACATACATATATGTATGTATATGTACACACACACATATATGTATGTATACATATATATTCCCTGAGATAGTTGAGAGAAAACTCTCATGAGTTACAATTATCATTTTTCCATGTAGGAATGTAAATGGTTCAATTTTTATAAGTTCCTTATGATTTCTTTTTCATGTTTACCTTCTCGTGCTTCCCTTGCTTCTTGTATTTGAAAGTCAAATTTTCTGTTTGGCTCTGGTTTTTTCTTCAAAAATCTTGAAAACTCTCTATTTCATTGAATGACCGTATTTTCCCCTTACACAGTTTTTGCTGGGTAGGAGATTTTTGGTTTTAATCATAGCTCCTTTGACCTCTAAAATATCATATTCCAAGCCCTTTGATCCCTTAATGTAGAAGCTGTTAGATCTTGTGTTATCCTGATTGTGTTTCCACAATACTCAAATTGTTTCTTCCTGACTATTTGCAGTATTTTCTCCTTGACCTGGGAACTCTGGAATTTGGCTATAATATTCCTAGGAATTTTCTTTTTGGGATCTTTTTCAAGGGGCAATCAATGAATTCTTTCAATTTCTATTTTGCCTTCTGGTTCTAGAATACCAGAGTAATTTTGCTTGATAATTTCTTGAAAGATGATGTTTAGGTTCTTTTTTTGATCATGACTTTCAGGAAATCCAATAATTTTTAAATTATCTCTCCTGGATCTATTTTCCTGGGCTGTGGTTTTTCCAATGAGATATTTCACATTGCCTTCTATTTTTTCATTCTTTTGAATTTGTCTTATAGCCTCTTGATTTATCATAAAGTTTTTAGCTTCCATTTGCTCCAAACTAATTTTGAAAGAATTATTTCCTTCAGTGAGTTTTTGAAATTTCTTTTCCATCTGACCAATTCAGCTTTTTAAGGCATTCTTCTCCTTATTGGCTTTTTGGACCTCTTTTGCCATTTGAGTTAGTCTATTTTTTTTTTTTTTGGCTTTTTGGAGGGCAATTGGGGTTAAGCGACTTGTCCAAAGTCACACAGCTAGTAAATGTGTCAAGTGTCTGAGGCCTGATTTGAACTCATATCCTCCTGACTCCAGGGCCAGTGTACTATTCACTGCACCACCTAGCCACCCCAAGTTATTCTATTTTTAAGGTCTTATTTTCTTCAATATTTTTTTGGATCTTCTTTAGTAGGCTATTGACTCACTTTTTATGGTCTTCTTGCTTCATTCTCATTTGTCTTCCCAATTTTTCCTCCACTTCTCTTACTTGATTTTCAAAATCCTTCTTGAACTCTTCTATAGCTGCAACCAATTCATATTTTTCTTGGAAGCTTTTGACACAGGAGTTCTGACTTCACTGTCTTTCTCTGATTCCATATTTTGATCCTTTTAGTTCCCCCAAAAGGCTTCTATGGTATGATTGTGTTCCATCTGCTTGCTCATCTTGCCAGTCAATTACTTGATTTTGAACTCTGCCACTGTAGAACTCTTGCTTCCAGAGTGGAAAGAGTTGTATCCCAAATTGCCGGGGTTTTCACAGTTGTCAGAGCTGTTGTCTGAGCTATGAGGAGGGCACTGTCTCTACAACCACCACATGCCCTGGCATACTGGCCATGCAGAAAGTTCCAAATAATAGCTCAGTTGTCCAATGTATACTTAATGTATTAACAAAGTTAACAAATGATATCTTATTTCTGGCTCCTTCTGCTGTAATGGCATATTTGTTGAGTCACATTTTACAGATATTGAAGATAGTTGGTGTGGGAGCTTATACAAGTTTCTGCTTTTAGTCTGCCATCTTGACTCTACCCCTCAAAAAGCTTATATTTTAATGGGTAAGAAAAATGTATGTAGAATACATCTATATGATATATATGTATACATATGATATATCTATGTGTATATAATATATATGCTGTGGGTAGGTCAATAGACAGACAGACAGATAGATAGATAGGTAGATAGATAGATAGGTGGATGATGTATGTGTGTGTACATACAAAATAGACGGAAGATAATCATAGGGAGAAAAGAAATAGCTTTCTCTAATTAAAAATAAAAAAATGAAGAGTTTAAAGTAGGCTTTCTTTTCCCCACTCTGGGTTTTTTTTTTTTTCTGGGACTTATGAGTTAGAAGACCTTTGAGATTTGGACACATTCAGACACTTAAGCACCAGTCCCTAAATTCTAGACTTGGTCCAGGAAAGGTATAACCCCACCAGTCTCCTTCATGTGTACAGTAGTAAACCGTGAACGTATAATCAAAAGACCTGGATTCAAATCCCATCTCCACAACATACATCTTGTGTGACCTTGGGAAAATAAATTAACCTATTTAGCCTCAGTCTGTCAGAGCCAGATCAGCCATAAAGGGTAGACAATGAAAACCATTCCTCTAGTGTGTTTTATCACTAACATAGAGTACAAGACTCTTTGACCTAACAAACAGCATGGGACATCTAACGCTTATCTTTGAATTAACTTTCCCCCATGTCTAGAGCATTTTTCCACCTTACCTCTGCCTTTTCGTTTCCTGACTTCTTTCAAGAGTCAGCTCACATCCCATCTTCTCTAGACCTTTCCCAGTTTCCCCAGGTGCTAGTGCCTTCCTTTTGAGATTATCTTACATTTATACTGCATAGATCTTTGTATGTAGCTTTATTTACATGTTGTCTCACTCATTAGAATGTAAGCTCCATACTGGCAGAGCAACTTTCTTTTTTTTTTTTTTTTTTTTTTTTGCTTTTTTGCAAGGAGGAAGGCAGCATAATTGAGGTTAAATGACTTGCTCAAGGTCACACGGCTAGTAAGTGTTAAGTGTCTGAGGCCAGATTTGAACTCAGGTCCTCCTGACTCCAGGTCCAGTGCTCTATTCAATGAGCCACCTATTCCATGCAGGAATATTTTAATATTCTTAAAAATTTTATTTTCGGTATTGAACACTATTCCTGACACCTAGCAAGCACTTGAAATGCTTGTTGAACTCCTGACAGCGAGATGATGGACTCAATAGGCAGAATAACTCATATATTTTGGGATATGGCCAATGTGGGAATTTGTTTTATTTGACCATGTGTATTTGTTATACGGATTCTGTTTATTTTATTTTTCCATTTTTTTCAATAGATTATGGTGGGAAGGAGAGAAAGTAAATTCTGAATTAAAAAAAAATGCTTGTTGATTGATGTTTCTTCCTCAAGTCAGGACTTTTCTCAGCAAGCACCTGAAGGCAAACTTTTCAAAAATATCTACATTGTGTTTCCTTATAAGGAACAACACTTTGGACCATGTATGGTGCATAACATTTGCCCCTTGTTTGCTCCCGAGTTTTCTTTCTTGTACAGTGGTTCTCAACCTTCCTAATGCCAGGACCCTTTAATATTCATATGCGGACGTATCTGATTGTGGGCAGATCCACCTAGAGACAGATAGAGGAGCGGTGTCTCGGTTCCTAAGACCATAGGAAATATGTGTTTTCCAATGGTCTTAGGCAACCCCTGTGAAAGGGTCATTTGACCCCCAAAGGGGTCGCATTCCACAGATTGAGAACTGCTGTTCTAATACTCAGGAGTGTTCATATCACACTTTTCCCCCAGAACCTTCATTGTTAGCACTATATACTCTCTCCTCCTATCCCTCCCTCCCAATGCATACTCCAAACTTTTTAAACTTGGGCATTAATGCCCTGCACAGACTGTGTCTGCTCTCCCTTTCCTGTGTTTTCCCATACTAGTATCTCAATATATTCTGTGCTCTAGGCAAATTGGACTCCTCCCACCAAATTTGAACCATAGTTTCCATACCACTGCCCATATTGTTCTTTCTGTCTCTCTGTCTATATAGCCTTACACTGTAGTAGTTTGTAATAAATAGTTCATTGCTAGAGGAATAGGAACAAAAGCCCAGGCAGATGAAAGCAAAGGCAACATTTAAAATACACTTCCATTTGACCCTCACTAGTTACCTACTCTTTACCTGTCATGTACTCTGTTTGTGCTTAATGGAATAAGAAGGATAATGTGGCTAACCTGCCCTGTACAGAAACAGATGGCGCCTTTGCTATAGGCAGGCAGATTGCCAGGGACAACGCCATAATTCTTTTGTAACTTTTGTGATGGATTTCCCCAACATTGACAGTCTCACAAATAGTTAGGGAAAGTACCTAGGGTCCTGTGGAGAAGGAGTCAATGTAGTGAAAATCAAAGGAATGATAACAGACAATGAGATAAGGAAAAAGAATGTTAGGCTGGAAGTGAGGAAACTTGATTTCTAGATCCTTCTCTTCCACTAACTGGTTTGGTGGTTTTGGACAAATCACTAAATGTCTCTGTGCCTTAAGTTTTGGCAAAACTGAGATACTGACCTTGATGTTCACTAAGGGCCCGGCTAGCTCAAAGTTCTGTGGTATCTTCTGGTTTTGAATTCTACCTTCCTTCAAAGTTCAAATCAACTGCCGTTTCCTATCAGAACATAAGCTTCTTGTGAGTATAGATTGTTTCATTGATTATAATTATATTTGTATTTCCAATGCCTAGCACAATGTTTTTGACACATGGAAAGCACATAATAAATGTTTGTTGATTGATCCCTGATCTGCTCAGCTGTTAGCACCTCCCCTTCTCTCTCCAAACATGTCTTATATTTGCAGTGCATCTGTTTTCCATTTGCTTTTATGTATACACATTATTTCCCTTGTGAGAACAGAAGCTTCTTGAAGGCAAGAGCTATTTTGTTTTTGTCTTTGTATTCTTAGTGCCTAGTACAGTGCCTGCCACTTTGTAGGTTCCTAATTAAATGCTTATTGATTGATGGAAGGAAAAATAACCCACAAGAGGAAACATAAATCCTGTATTGTGGGATACATTTGATAGAAATAATCATAAACTGTTTTAGATACCAAGTAATTTATTACTAATATATTTCCGGTAGTGGGGGTAGAGGGTGTTGGTTTCTCTTTCTCCTACTGATTCAACATATGCTGTTACCTAGAATCAAAATCAACTTCATGCAAAGTTGCTGAAAGTTTTATGTGGTCTTAGCACACACCACACCTAAACTCAGTGGGACGCTGTTTCCTTGTTATAAGAGACATACAGAAAGTTCCAAATAATAGCTCAGTTGTCCAATGTATACTTAATGGATTAGCAAAGTTAACAAATGATATCTTATTTCTGGCTCCTTCTGCTGTAATGTAATACTTTCAAAAGCATATAAGTTGTTCCCACTTTGTGACCTTCCTTCTTTCATGGAATGAACATATTTGCTTCCCTTGACATAGCCCTTTCTTGCCCCACAGAATAAAACAAAACATCTGGAGATCCTGCGGGGTTCCTTTCAAGCAGATTACATGCTCTGTTCTGATTTTACTTTTTGGTGAGATGAGTTTTGACAACTTAAAATCAGAAAAATAGTGTTATTGCAACATGTGAGGTAGTGAACATCTCCAAATAAAATCTGTCCATTCTGCTTCTTTCTTCTCTTCTCCCTGGTTCTTTCTTTTTTTTCCTGCTTCCATCATTTTCTGCCTTCCATCCTACATTCCTTCCTTCCTTTTTCTTCTCCCTTATTTACTTTCTTTTCTCTCTCTCTTTTTATCCCTCCCTCCCTCCCTCCCTTCCTTCCTTCCTTCCTTCCTTCCTTCCTTCCTTCCTCCCTCCCTCCCTCCCTTCCTCCCTCCCTCCCTCCTTCT
>CM053594.1:126988326-127037521 GCA_028646575.1 Pseudocheirus occidentalis | reverse complement strand
CTTCCTCCTTCCTTCCTTCCTTCCTTCCTTCTTTCCTTCCTTCCTTTTCATCCCTCTATTTTCTTCCCTTTCTTTTTCTTTCCACCTTCCCTCTCTTTTCTTCTTTTTGTTCCTTGAGTTTTACTGAATTTTGGGGATGGAGGAGGGATATTTGAAACAAAATTATGTCTCCATATGGTCATAGAATAGTTGTTTACTCTTATGGCCTCCTTATTCAATTTCATCTTGACTTTGTTCTTGATAAGGACATTGGCTACAGCGGTACTTTGCACTATGAGGGCATTTGTTCAGCGGAAATCATATCAAGGACACTAACTTGTAATGTTTAGGTCACCAAAAAGTCACTAAAGTGGCATAATGTATCATTTGAAGACCTTTAAAACAAGTGAAGTTGTCTCTACTGTAACTACCTGTTTTGTAAACACTAATATTAGCCGTATGCGAATACTCAAATGGATCTGTGTTCTCATTAACTTGGATATTCTCCCTCATGATGCAGATTGCAAACTATCCAGGTCTTCCTTTTCTATACAACTACTTTCCATGTTGTCCCGTAACTTCACCACTGGGAGTCTGCCCAACATACTAGGACCTCTCTCACTTGCTCCTGACACTGGGAGAATGGCAGTTGTGCAGGTAGGTATTTTGTTCTTTTGTTTGACTAAACTATCTTCTTTTCCAATCATAAATTTCCTGATGATAATCTATTAATCCTATTCTTCAAAGCTTTTTATTTGCTGCATATTGTAATCTGCTCCAATCTTCCATGCACTTCTCCATTGACATCCGTGTGATACTCATGTTCAGTTCTTCAGAGACAGTCTCACAGTCATATAACACCACCAGTAGAACACTAATATCAGAGAAAGGAATAAACGTTTATAAATCCAACACTTACTATGTTCCAGGTCCTGTGCTAAGTACTTTTTACAAATATTATCTCATTGGATCTACAGAATGGCCCTGGGATATAGGAGCTATTTTTATCTTCATTTTATAGTTGAGCAAACTGAGGCAGACAGAGGTTACTTGCTCAGGGTCACACACTAGTAACCGTTTGAGGTTGGATTTGAACTTAGGTCTTCCTGACTCCAGGATGGGCCTCTACCCACTTTGCCACCTAGCTGCTTTAAAAGGTGGGTCTTTGTTTCTGGGAAATTGGGGTCATTAAAGGAACTTTATAATCTCCTGAAAGCAAATCAGTCTTTTCTCCACCCCCTGTTAAATTCTGAATCTAAATCATGTTAGTCATCACATATTTATTTTCTTTGTATGGAGAAATAGCTTCCTTTAATCTGCTAAAGGAACTTCTAATCGACTAGGTAGATTAGATGATAATAAGATATTGGGAACCTGGTGAATTTTTGCCTTTATGTTGCCATCATCATCATCATCATCATTCTCATCATCATCTTCATCATCTTCATTATCATCATCATCATCTCATTGTTACATTATATCATTATTCTTGTAGAAACAGTCATGGTATATTGAATAGAGATCTGTCCTTGGAATCAGGAAAACCTAGTTTAAGTCCTACCTTTGATACATACTGACTGTATGACCCTGAACAAGTCACTTGACTCCTTGGTGCCTCAGGAAACCCTCTAAGACTATAAGTCACAGATGCTTTGCCAACCTTCACTGAGAAAGCAGATTTCCCCATCTGTGATTTCCCTATATCAATAAAATCATAGATCTAGTTCCTATCCCTAGTAACATTCTTGATTCCATTTCCTCTGGCTTCTTTTTGGACTTTATTCCTTTGATTACTTTTGCTATTCCCAGTCTGTATCCTTTTTTATCTCAAAGGTTTTATGAGCTGGAAGGGAACTTGAAGGTCATCAAATCCAACCGCCTCATTTTACAGAAGAAGAAACTGAGGTATAGTGGTTAAGTGAATTGCCCAGCACTGCCCCCAGCTCCTACTTCTCAACCCCTTTCAATCTGTCTTTATATCCCACCACTCAGGTGAAACTGCTCCTTCCTAGAGTGCTGTGGGCATTCCTGTTGTCAAGAAGCAGTTATTAGGTGCTTACTAAGGGTCAGGTATTGTACTAAGTGCAGAGAGCACAAACACAAGTAAAAGGAAAGAGCACTTACTTTCAAGGAGCTTACATTCTAACAGAGGAGAAGAGTACATAAGAGGGAGCTGAGAGAGGGCAAATTGGACCTGGTGGTCAAATCTGGAGAATGAAGGATGGCCCAGGAACCTCTTCATCCTGAAAATCACTTCAGCCCTGGAATTCTCCTTCTGATTGATGCAGGAAAAATTCCCAGAATTTCCATTAAAGAGCAAGCCCAGGTCAGCCATCTATTCCTTTTCCACCAGGCTACACTCCTTTGCATTTTTTCACCATACTTCCCGTACCCCCCCATTACTACTAATTCTTCTTCTTCTTCTTCTTCTTCTTCTTCTTCTTCTTCTTCTTCTTCTTCTTCTTCTTCTTCTTCTTCTTCCTCTTCTTCTTCTTCTTCTTCTTCTTCTTCTTCTTCTTCTTCTTCTTCTTCTTCTTCTTCTTCTCCTTCTTCTCCTTCTTCTTCTCCTTCTCCTCCTCCTCCTCCTCGTCGTTCTTGTTCTTCTTCTCCTTGTTCTTGTTCTTTTCTTCTCCTCCACCTCCTTCTCCTTGTTCTTGTTATTCTTCTTTTCTTTTTCTCTCTCCCTTCCCTCCCTCCCTACCCCCTCTTCTCTTCCCCTCCTTTTCAGCTTTTTTATGTGTTATCTTCTCCGTTAAAATGTAAACTCCTTGAGGGCAAGCACTATCTTTATTTTTCCTTATCTGTATTTCCTGTGCTTAGCACACTGTCTGGCACATAGTAAGCACTTAATAAATGCTTATTAACTGACTGGGAAGAACTCATCAGTGAGTCTTTAATACCTTGGGATGCTTTATCCAGCAGTTTCCAAATATAGAGATGAAAGAATTGTTACAGGGGGTCTGTAAAGATGGCAATGATGATCGTTAGCATTTCTATAGCACTTTGAGGTTTGCAAAACACTTTTTACACAGTACCTTCTTTGGTCCTCATCACTATCCTGAGAGGTAGGTGCTGTTATTCTCATTTTAAGTTCAGTTGCCTCATTTTATGGATGTGAAAACAGAGCTCCAGAGACTTTAAATGACTAGCCAGGTTTACACAGGCAACAAGAAGAGGCAGCCTTTGAATCCTGATCTCCCAACTCCGATCTAGTCGTCTTTCCCTACGCTGAGGTTGAAGTTGGAAGAGCAAAGCCCCTCTGTGAGCACTTTGGCAGATGCTGCAGCAGGTGGAATGTGAAATGTTTATACTCTTCATATTTCTATACACTAAGAAAAACAAGAATCTGGGCTCCAGGATGTTATTGAGCTCTTCTCTTCTCCAACCTCAATGCACTTCTTTAAAATCTCCCTTTAAATCTTGGATGAAGCTGTTTTCCGCTGTACCTCTTGGTGCTGGGGCAGTGCACTGTGCCACCAGCTGAGAAAACAAACTTGAGAAAGAGAGAGTGTGCTCGTGTTAACGGGCCCTAGGCAAGAAAACCTCCTCTCCCTCCCTTTGCTGGTCTCACCTCCCCATTCCCCAGGGCCTCTGCAATACTGTGCTTTGGTGGTAGAGGCTGTTAGGTAGGGTATGGAGGACTGGCCGCCCTGGAATAGCGTGTAAAAGAAAAAGATTTACAATGTTTTAGTTCTGGCTTTTATTTAATGAAAACCAGAGGTATAAAATGAGGCAGCAAATAACACTATAACAGGAAATAAAAGGGGAGAGGAAAAAAAGGCCCCACTTTGAACATACAGTGCACATTTGCTACACACACATACACACACATTTCACCATTTTTATTAGCCACACTTAAATGAAGGTAACATGAAGGCAGGATGCATAAAATTGGGTGGGCAAGACTGCCTGCGGCACAGGGTCACTGCCTTTAGACCTCATTTTTAAACATTAAGGCTTCAATAAATGCTAAATATGGCTGGTCAAGAGTTTTATGTCTTTAGCTCTAAAATCCTTGTTTATTTTAAGAGAAACATGATCCAAATGTTTCTGATTCATTTACACTTAGCTTTTCTCTATCTTAGCTAGTAAGGGCTGTCTGATGCCAGAGAAGTCTTTTAGAATTCTCCTCCCCCATATTGCCAGAGTTGGAACTAAACCAGAAATTCCAAGTCCAAATCCTTGGTTTCTGATCGGCTACTTCATTTGGCACAGGGGTGCTTATCCATCTCACCCTTTCCAACTTTTATGAACTGATGCTGAGCAAAGTAAAGAGAACCCGGAGACCAACGTATGCACACAGATAAAGAACAGAATGGGTCATAGAGATCACTCAGGCTAACACCTTCAGTTTACAGTTAAGGAGACTGAGCCTCAGAGAAGGCTCTGAGGCTTTTGACCAAAGCTATACACACAGTAAGTAGCTGAGCCAGAATTCAAAATTAGTTCTTGTGACTCCAAGTTCTACACTCTTTCCACTGAACCACATTGCACAATGACAATAACACACATTTTTAACAAACACTAAAAGGCATCAGAACTGAGATCAATTACTCTGATCAATTTTGGACTGAGAGGATAGATAATGGAGCACACCTCTAGGCTCACTTGAGTGGTAGGGGCCCATGGGAGCAGCATATGTGGTATATGCTGTGATATGAGGTTATTTTGTAGTTTGGTTTTGCTTGACTATTATTTGTTTATTCTAAAGGAATGCTCAGTGGGGAAAGGGATATATTTTAGGAAATAGCTACGGTGTAAAAAAACCCCAGAAGATATCATAAAAATAATTTAAAAAGAAGAGAAATCCTCAGACTCTGAGCTATTATTTGATAGGCAACCTGATTTCTGATGGAGCCATCTACTAAAACACCAAACCTGAGTTTTGGAATCACAGGTAACACACCATTCCTGTACTTGAACCGTGATTCACTGGCCGAATTTAAATGGTAGGGAAACAATTCTTGTAAAATTCTAAAGTCAAATACATCCTCCAAAGAAGGGAATGGTGGTAACGTCTAGATGTTTCATTAAATATTTATCACTTTTGGGGAAAGAACTTTATTTCTTTCCTCTGGTAATTATCTCCAAAGCAATAACAGCTAGTTTCAGAGGTGAATATTCCAGTTTACATCTTGTGGAATGAAGCAAAGTAAATAAAAACTTTAAAAATATGCGCCAAGAAATATATGTATATATATTATTTAATACATATATATGCATGTGTAGGTATATGTATATATATTATATATATTTAAAGTGTTGCTTCCATGGATTAATGCATTTCAAATAGGTTTCTCTGGCCCAATAGTTGACCTTTTTCTTTAGGATTCTGCATGATTCCTGTCATTGTGTTTCTTCAGAATAAAGTCTTGGTAATGGGATATTAGCTTGACTTCAAAAATAAGAAGAAAGCAACTGAAATGTTGAGAAGAATCCCTAGGGACAGATGAGTTTCCTGGAATTGGATCCTTGAAATGTTCTTGGGGTTCACAAAGTTGGCTATTTCTTTTCTCTTCAGGGATTTTAACTTTTTTTTTTTACCCAAGACTTCCTTTCATTTTGGTTCATGGTCAGTCTTTCCCAGTGGATTTTAATTTTTTTCTTCATCAAATTCCTTTTACTCAATTCTCTCTATGATCTGTTTTTCTCCTCTTTGACTAACTTCCAAACTGAATTTCTCTCCTTCAGAGCCCAAAGCTCTTCCATCTCTAGGTAGGACCCTCTCTTACTTGATTTATTTTCAGGTACCAGAAAACCCTGAACTGCTTGCTAAAGCATCTTATCATCATCAAAAAGTAGGTGTTGATTGTACAGATGTACATGGAGCCATTTTCTTTCTTCTCTTATTTTTTTCCCTCTTTCTTTACTAGCTCCTACTCTCATACCCTTTCTGTTTTTGCTTTCTGTAGGAATTCAGATATCTTTGTATGGTGCAAGGATTTGCAATTAAAAAGAAAGGGATTACATCCTGTCTTCATCACTTACCAATTGTGAGACTGTGACAAGTCACCTAACATCTCTAAACCTCAATTTTCTCATCTTCAAATTGGGAAAGATAATTTTTGTGGTATTAACCTTGTTGATAAGAGGCTATGATGAGATAATGTATTTAATCAATTTGGAAACCTTAAAGGGTAGGATACAGCAACATGAACATTGATTTCTTTGGCATAAGGAATTCTTCTGGTGAAGAAACTCCTTCTAATGGAGATCTGGATCTTCTCTGCAACATATAGTCTTAAAGAATTTCCTAAAGCACTGCAAGATGAAGTATTTTGCCCATAGTTACACAACTTATATGTATTAGCAACAGGATTTGAACCCAGGTCTAAAAGCTTTCAAGGACAACTTTCAAGCCCCCATAATACTACTGCCCCCCTAAAACACTATATAAATGTCAGATGCTATTGTTTATCAAATCTACACATCTCATTCTACTCCTAGAAATTCTGCAAGGCTTGATTCAGTGTTAGATCCCTGGTGAGAGATAGGTAAACAACTTTGAAAAATTATTTAATCACATGAATTACTTTTCATCCTGTTTCCTCTATATATTCACCTTTCTTTAGAGTTTCATTTTTCCTTTGTGATTAATCTCTTTCCTTTTAGGTTTTTTCCCCTACTTTACTCCAGAACCAATTTTCCATCTTTCTTTTTTTGGAGGGGGAGGGTAGGACAATTGGGATTAAGTGACTTGCTCGAGGTCACATGGCTAGTAAGGGTTACATATCTGAGGCTGGATTTGAACTCAGGTCCTCCTGACTCCAGAACTGGTGCTCTATTCACTGTGCCACCTAACCGCCCCTCTCCATCTTTCTTAATGTCTCTTTCTTCATCTTCCTCAAATCTTTCTGAGAGATTTTCTGTCTTTCTCTTTCCCCATCATCTTTTCTCTTTGTGCATTGCTTTACTCTCATTTTTATTCCCTAATTATTAATGGTGACAATTGACAACTGAATTTCTTCTCTACAAGACTCACTTTCATCCCCTATCATCAACTCAGATTTCTTTATTTCCTTTACTATGTGGTCCAAAAGCTCCCCCACATAACCTGAATAACTAACTGCATGAACAGCTAGAATTCACGATGAGGCTGCATTGTAATTCAAGTTTGGATTTGGCATCAGGAACTTTAGTTTGAATCCCATCTTTGTCATTTACAAAGTCATTTACTTTGTTATTACTTATGACTTTGCATGAGTTATTCAGCCTCTCTGGGTCCTAATTTCCTTACCTATAAAATGACAGGGTCAGGCTAGTTAGTCTGTAAAGTCCTTTCTAAATCTAAAGCCATGCTCCTTATAATTGTTACTTTCCTCTGTTTATCCTCTCACTGGCAATTACAGTGTCATACTCCATTAAGACATGATGTTGATATGATCTTAAACCTATATTTTTAAGACTTTTCAGTGGAGTAAATAAGAGTTTGTTATGACACGTTTATGTTTCACATGCCTCTCTCACAGTTATACTTGATGACAAAGAGAGCTGGCAACTGAGCTGAACGTCTTTAACAGAATCTAAAAATGCCAGGAGGTGGTGTTGAGGAAATAATACATGACAGGCTGGGGGACAGCCTGTGGGAAGACAAAAAGATGGGATATAATCTGTAGATTTCAGATCACAAGCTAAATTTAACTAGGTTGTAGTTTGTGAATGAAAGTCATGTGAAGGAAGTCTGGAAGGGTAGACTGGAGCCATATTGGGAAGAGTTTCAAGGACCAAGCTGAGGAATTCATGTTTTATCATAGAGGGATGAGGAATCTCCTAAATTTTTGAGTAAGGGAGTGACGTAATTAAATATTCTTCAGGTAGATTACCATAGTAACTGTCTGGAGGACGGATTAGAGACATGAAATACTACACACAAGGAGACTAATTTTGAAGTGACTGCAGTAGTCCCAAGGAGCATACAATTTCTCAAGGCAGCCCATACTACTTTTGGACAGCTTTAATTGTTAGAAAGTTTGTTTGTTTTTTCTGGGATCGATCTTAGTTGACCTCTTCACCACAACCACCCATTGCTACTGGTTCTTCTAAATGGTACCAAATAGAATAAATCTAATCCCTCCTCATGACAGCTTTGTGATACTTCAGATACCTAAAGACAGTTATCATATCCCCTGAGTCTTCTCCTTTCTAAACTAAACATGCCCAATTCCTTTAACATATCTTCATATGACAAGAGGTTGGAGTTGGCAAACCAAGGGCAGAGGAAGAACTAATTGATTAGGGATCCAGTCTTTAGTGGTGTCATGATGATAGAGTAGTATTTTTTTTCCTCAAATGCCAAGAAAAATGTGATTGAGCTTGAAGATTGGGTTAGGTTGCTGGATTGGTCAATATTTGGTGAAGGATAACCAGGGACATTCAGTGCTAATTCCTTTTACTAATGTCAGGATTGTAGAAGATGATGCCCTTTCTACACAAGGAATGTGTGCACTTAGCTTCTGATTGGCCTTGTTATCTACTAATAGCCTACAGATTAGGCTTACTCCTAGGCAAGGGCCTAGTGGCAATAGGATTCTTGAGTTGCATGGAAATATAGACTATGTGACAGAAGCACTTATAATGCCAAGATTCTTTAATTCTCTTGACTATCCGTATTTTAATAGGTCAAATCAAACTTTTTATTAGAAAAAGGATACAAAGCAAGGATATCTGTTTTATTGGCCATACAGTCACCCTTAAATTCCAGGATTCCCAAACTCTGGATTATAAAATCACCTAGTTTTTGAGCCATGTTTTTTCTTTCATCATCTTCTATCCATAACCAATGATAATTCCACTTTCACATTATTTCTATAACTCTCTCTCTGTTTTTGCCCCTCCTTTCTCTATTCCATTCTTCTCCTGTATCTATTGCCATAGTGGGAAAATTTTTATTTTTATTTTTTATCAAGTAAAGCAAGTAAAAAAAATCAGAGATAAATTCTTTCTCTTTGATGATTGCAAAATACAGACATCTCTATTAGAGAAGGACCTTCTCCTTTTGTACCTTCATGGCACAGGTTTAAGAGCTATGGCCATATAGAGGAACTTTCCATGTTGAGCAAATGAGGCAGGGAAGGAACTATGCCCTCTAAAATTTTCTTCATCCTATAAGTTTCATAAGGATAGTCAATGTGTCTTATTTAAACTTTGCTAATTCCTCTTGGGGTTTCCAAGGAGATAATAATGCTGGAAAAGGACACCTACAGATCTAGCAGAAATCCAACCCTAATGGCAACTCTAAGGGTGCTGCTATTGATTTTTTTCCAGCATACTAGAGGTACACAGTAGATAACTAGGATTTGAAGATGGCATTAGGGTTGTGAGCATTTAATAAATGTTTGTTAAATTGAATTTAATTCTCTTTAAGTATCCATCCCTTCTCCTCTGTTAATAGTACAGCCTTCTGGCTCTGAAGGCCTCCTTGTAAGCTTTGGCATGGCAGAGACCTGGAATATTGCCACTCACAAGTTGCTTTTACTACACAAGAATGAACATTAGAGTAGCATGAGATTTAAAATTAATCTAGTACACTTCCTCAATTTACAGATAAGAAAATGAAGTTCAGAGAGGGTTTCACCACTTGTCCAAGGAAGGAAGGAGACATGGAAGAGATATAGAAAGAGAGAGGGAGGGAGAGAGGGAGAGAAGCAGAGGGAGAGAGAGAGAGAGAGAGAGAGAGAGAGAGAGAGAGAGACAGAGAGAAAGAGAGAGACAGAGAGAGAGACAGACAGAGACAGACAGAGAGACAGAGAGACAGAGAGAGACAGAGACAGAGAGAGACAGAGACAGAGAGAGACAGAGAGACAGAGAGACAGAGAGAGACTGAGAGAAACAGAGAGACAGAGAGACAGAGAGACAGAGACAGAGAGACAGAGAGAGAGAGACAGAGAGAGAGAGACAGAGAGAGAGACAGAGAGAGAGAGAAAAGGAAAGAAACATTTATTAGACAAGTACCTACTATGTGCCAGGCAGTATGCTAAATGAAAATCCAGAATTCAAACCAAAGTTCTCTGACTCCAAATACAGTCTTCCTCCACTTCATCATCCTGCCCTTGGCCCCATTTACATCACCCTCCAAGTCTGTCGCCTCTGTCTATATTCCACCTGCCTAAGACAGGATGCTACATTTGGCCACAGCTCCCTATACCAGTCAGTAAAAGTGCAACTAACTAGGCAATTCAGGTTGGTTGGGATGCTTTCCTTTCCATCTCCTGGCTAGCTGGAGACCACAGACACTCTCACTTATGGTCCTTGGATCTTATTTGGGAAAAGTGGTTTTACTTATTCATATGACTTTAGAAGATGTTTATGTGAAAGAGGGAAAAAAAACCCCAAACTGTGAGTCTGGCTCTGCTGTAAATTCTTATTTGCACACAGCTGTTTTACCTGTTCAGAAGATTTTTCCTGAGGAAAGTTTTGCCTCTCATGGAGTGAAAGGCTCCTAGAGTGCTGCCAGCAGCATGGAAATAAATGGTGTGCGAGTGCAAAGCTGCTTTTTAGTGAATCATGTCTTTGCAAAAGCTGCAAATGCTCCTACTACATCCTGACCATTAAAGTGGGCTCAAGCAAATGGTGTCTAAGGCTAAAAAGAGGTTGGCAGAAAAACAAAGCCAGGACACAGGTACAAAAAGGAACCACAATTTAGAACCAAAGTTTTCACTTAAAAGCACTGAAATACTTAATTAAGCTCAATTCAATCAGAAGCTTACCACTATACAAAGAATCTTTATCCTCCTATGTAAAGGTTCTTTATTTTTGAAATAGAAAGTTTTCTTTTAATGCTCTGGCAAATATTGCTTTAAGACAGATCTTGTTAGCATGCTGACATGTAGGCAGATTGGGACTTTTGGTATACTTGTCTCACTCCCATTCAGAAGAATGGAAATTTCAAGTAAGTCTGGAAAATGGACCATAATTTGTCATTAATGCCATATGATAGCATACATTTTCCTTTCTGCTTATACTAGTTTCTTTCAGATCTAGAGGGATGTTCCCAAGGTGTCCTAGACCATGTGATCAGCCTCTGATCCGTCATTTCCATAGGCAACAGCTCCATCAGTGGTTGGGGAAATTTAAGTGGTGCATATGGCCAGCTCTAAACCCCATTATCTTATGGCTTCCATAACATGAATGTAGAGATGAGTGCTGTTGGAACCAATACAAGACTAAGTTTAAAATCAGATTATCCTCCATCCATAGCCAATTTGCATTCTCCATACTTGTTAGACTATTGTAATTGTTTTGAGATATTTGTTATATACAAAATGTACTACATTCTACAAAAAAAGTATTTAGCAAGTCAATGTCTATGTTTTCTGCTTAGTTCTACTTGTGAGAGATATAGTTCAGTGCACAGAAGAGATAAGAGAAGCAAAGTATTTAAAGGTTTAACCATAATGCATATACAAAGTGAAATGAACAGAGCTAAGAGAACATTGTACACAGTAACAGCAATATTGTGTAATGATCTGCTCTGGAAGACTTAGCTATTCTCAGCAACACAATGATCCAAGACAATTTTGAAGGCCTTACAATGGAAGGTGCTGTTCCATTTCCAGAGAAAGAACTTGCGGAGTCTGAATGCAGATTGAAGATACTTTTTCTATATTTTCTT
Source organism: Pseudocheirus occidentalis (assembly GCA_028646575.1). Taxonomy (NCBI): domain Eukaryota; kingdom Metazoa; phylum Chordata; class Mammalia; order Diprotodontia; family Pseudocheiridae; genus Pseudocheirus; species Pseudocheirus occidentalis. Next base: position 127,025,931 of record CM053594.1, on the reverse strand, counting down.
GTTTTTTTTTCTTGTTTTTAAAAATTGTCTATATTTTCTTTTACAGCATGACTTACACATATAACCTATGTCAACCTGCTTGCTTTCTCAGTGAGGGACGGAGAGGAAGGAAGAAAGAAAGGCAGAGAATTTGGAACTCAAAATTTGAAAAAAGAATGTTAAAATTATTTTTATATGTAATTGGGGAAAAATAAAATCCCAAAGCATAAAAAAAACCATAATGCATCTCTCTCCCCAGGACTCAAGGGAGTTATCTCCTTAAAGATGCAAAGGGAGGTATGTTTTGCCTACATCAAAAAGAACAGAATAAAAAAACAGTCCTTGTCAAGGAAGTCCTCCACAACCTGTCTTCCTCACGACAACTTAAATTTTATGCATTCTGGATCATTTTCTGACTTCCTAACTACTGACTTACAGCTTGAGTCTTTTGTTGACCCTTTTACCTACGTTTTCTCTCCTTTGTCTCATTCACATCTGGTCTTTATTTTGCTTTCCATTCCTATCTGGTTCCTTTGCCTCAGTGCTTCCTAACTTTCTCTTCACTAATCAATCTCTTGTCCCCAGCTCAACCTGTATTGACTTTTACTCACACTTCTTCTACCCCCTACTCCAGGACTCCTTGTCTTAAGTAATTAGTTTGTTAAATTAATGATTAATAAATAATAAGCTCTTAATTTCTCACTAAAGAGATTAAGAGATTGACCAAAAGTTTCCTTGCAAAAATTCTCTTAGGGAGTAGTGACTTATATCATTTATTCTTCAAGATAAATGATAAGTAGAAGCTTGGGTTTATCAAGTCATAGTTCTTTGACACATATGTCAAACATATAATATTTGATTGTATATAAGCTAATACACAAACTTAATTTTTTTAATATTGTTTCATGACATATTCGCTTCCATTAATTCACTACGTATTCCAAAAATACATTAAAATATCATCTTTGGAGGTGTTGATATACATCAGAGAACTTTATCATATTAACACGATTTCTAAGAGTAGCCCTTTTTGATAATCCCAACTTCATTTTTTCACTTTGGTTAAACCTGTGTTGTGGTTGTTTTCACCCATAGGGATCTTCAAGTGTGGAAACTGCTTCTACTGAAGAAGACTGACAAGTCATCTGGAGTCTTAGAATTGCCCAAGGGCATTGATAAAGTAAGTGGCTTGTCCATGGTTAAACAGCTAAACTAACCAGTTGAGAGGCAAGCCTCCCCAACTGCTGCCTCTCACACTTTGTCATCAATCCACTCTAAGACAAGAACATTTTCTAGAAATGCAAGTCTGAACATCCCATTTCCCCACTCAACAAGCTCTGATGGTTCACTGTTATTACCTCTTAAATAAAATATAAACTCTGGTATTTAAAACTCTTTACAACCTGGCCCCTTTTTATTTTTCCAGCATACTTACATGTTATTCCTTTCCAGACACACTTTGGTCAGCAAAAATGGCCTACTTGCTATTTGTCACACTCAATGCTCTATTGTGCCTTTGTGCTGGCTGTCCCCCAAGCTTTTACTGTTCACCTCTGCCTCTTAGAATCCCTGGATTCCTTCATGATTCAGCTCAAATGTCACCTTCTGGAGGCTTTTCCTGGTACCCTAAGATGTTAGTGCCTTAACCTCTAAGGTTACCTGATTCTGTACCTATCTTGCATTGTATATATCTGTAAAGAGGTGTGTGTGTGTGTGTGTGTGTGTATGTGTGTGTGAGAGAGAGAGAGAGAGAGGGAGAGAAAGAGAGAGAGGGAGAGAGACAGAGACAGAGACAGAGACAGAGAGAGACCCTTGACAGTTCACTTATTCTCATCTATGTCTCCTGACTTCCCTGGTCTCCTTCAGCTAAAATCCCATCTTTCACAAGGAATCTTTCTCAATACATCTCAAATCTAGTGCCCTCCCTCTGTTGATAACTTTTAGTTGGTCTTATATGTAATCTGTTTGCACATAGTTGTTTGCCTGTTGTCTCCACTATCAGACTGTTAGCTCTTTGAGAGTAGGCACTCTTTTTGCCTTTCTTTGCATCTTCAGTGCTAAGCATAGTGCCTGGCACATAGCAGGCACTTAATAAATGTTTATTGACATGTTGACTGACTTTTATGATTGTGGGATAAATGTATTTTACCTGGTTATTACTTAGAAACAGAAGGTGAGAATTTGGTAACTAACATTAAGATAAGATGACACCTCTCACAAAGAGTGCCTTGGTGATGAAAAAAAATATTGAAGTCAAAGCACAGCTTCAGAGAAGTGTCAAAAGCAGTGTCATAACAATCTCTGCATTGTCACTTATTGCTGGCCAGATGGGGTTGGCTATAGAGAAGTTGAATTTCTTTCTCTACCTTTATATGCCACTGGGAAGGAGAAGAAAATGTGAAAGGATATACTTTACTTTCTACTACCATTGACTGAAGACAACAACAAGGAGTAGAGGATATTCTTTGCTCCCTACTAGCACCTCCTTCTGAGAAGAAGAGAAAAAAGAAGAAGAAGAAGAAGAAGGAGGAGGAGGAGGAAGGGGGAGGAGGAGGAGGAGGTGGAGGAAGAGAAGGAGAAGAAGGAGGAGAAGGAGGAGAAGAAGGAGAAGGAGAAGGAGAAGGAGAAAGAGAAGGAGAAGGAGAAGGAGGAAGAGAAGGAGAAGGAGGAAGAGAAGGAGGAGGAGGAGAAGGAGATGGAGAAGGAAGAAGGAAGAAGAAAAAGGAAGAAGAAGATGGGGAGGGTGAGGAAGATGAGGAAGAGAACAACAACAAGGAGGAGGAGAAGGAAGAAGGCAAAGGAAGAGAAGAAAGAAGACAGAAAGTACTTCTCTATATTGCTGCTTGCTATTGCTAAGAAATGGAGAAATAGAAGAGAAGGAATCATGCCCAACTTGGATAAGTGTGGCTGCTTTTTCCTAAAAGATCATAACACTACTTTAGTTGAGGGCATCAGCTAATCTTGAAACTTATAGAGTTGGAAACCATACTTGTAGTTGTGGAATAAGACTAGCTGGATAAAGAGAGTATTAGAGTGTTTTTGTATTAGAAGTGAAATATTAGAGAAGCAGCCCTGTGGATCAATCTAGATGAGATTAGCTGTGCCCAATGAGCTATTAGTCTAACACAGCATAGATCAGCTGTGTTTCACAGTGGAAAGATTTGTTTACATAGAATCTATGATTACCAAGAAACTTTTATGGGCAGTTGCTGAGTTAGAAAGAAGATATTGAAGTCTAACTTACGAGAGATATCATTTTTATTTGATTACTGATTATTACTACCCTGGCTATGTGTAATTCAACCCAGGTGTTCCTAACTTAGCACTTTATGTATGTGTCCACTTTCACCACAGATATTATGTACATAGGCAGAAGAATGTGATCCAAGTTTCTGAATGGAAATTTATATAAATATCATTTGGTTACTCTTCCTTTTGAGTAAATGAATCAGTTAAGACAAATTGAATGTTAGTGGCTGATTTTTAAATATAAAATACACCAATGGGGGCTCATGTCCTATAGTGTTTTTTATTCTGTTTTGTTTTCTAGCTTTAACAAAGAAATATTTACTCTAAAAGGTATACTCACAAATACACAAATGTATCCCCTCAAGATGTGGGAAGCATAATTTTTTTTCTCTCTACCCTCTCCCACCCCAACTTCAGTCTCTGGAGAAGAGAAAGGGATTAGGTTCATAGGTTAGCTCTTATCTGAGAGAGCACAGTCCCAGTTCCAAATTCAAAAGCCCTTTTGGATTTACCCTTGTTAAGAGGAAATCCTAACTTGCCAACATGGAAGGGAAAGAAGATGGGGAGAGAGAAAGTATGAGTTTCCCTGAAGGTGGTAGGTATGGAGAGTAAAAGGGGTAGCACATACAATTTTATGATATATTGTTGTCCCCATCAGAATGTAAGCTCTTTGAGATTAAGGACTTTTTTTCAATTATCCCAAGGCCAGACTGCATATGTATGTGATTTGCTGATATTCATACACACAGATAGGTTGATGTATGTGTACTTTGCTCTATGTATGTAAGTTTAATGTGTTCTCATATGCCTCAGGGTGATATGGAAGTGATCTTGTGTTCTTGAAAAATTTGTCAGTGGACCATGAACTCTGACAGGTTCAGTCATACTGGGAAAACCTTGAGTATAGGCTTGTCACAAAGTTATTTTTGGTTTTTGGCCACAAGTCATGAAAACTATCTGCTAAAGCATGGAGGAGCTGGTGGAAGGGGAGGGAGAACACCCACCTTGATGATGAAATCCTAGATTTTTGTAAGTATTTGTGTGTATTCATGTATTATATATTCTACACATATATTCATATTTTAAGTATATATTTGAGAGAGAGCATGGTATAAAGTGGATAAAGAGTCAATCTTAGAGTTAGGAGAGTCAGGGTTCATAGTAGTCACCAGTTCTTGCTATGTGACCTGTGGTAAGTCATTTCACCTCTTTCAGTGTTCCCAGGCAGCTCTCTAGGACTATCACTTGCAGAACCATTGCACATCATAATTAGTAGATGGAATTGCCTCATGGGACACTTCCTACCCAAATAAAAACCCAGGGCAGGATAAAAACATTAAGTATTTTTACATATTAAATTTCTTTTAATTTCCTAAACATATACACAACGCCGCAAAATACGTTGGTTGTAGAGGCAGAATCAGCCTTGAAATGAACACTTGCCAAGGAGAGCTGAGAGTTGACTCATTCCTTCTCTCTCCTCAAACAGACAATCAATTAGTTTTATTTATTCCTATGTACATATCTTAAGGGCAGCTAAGTGGTTGAGCAGACAGAATGCTGGACTTAGAGTCAGGAAGGCACATCTTCCTGAGTTCATATCCGACTTCAGACACTTATTGTGTGACCCTGGACAAATGACTTAACCTTGTTTGCCTCAATTTCCTCATCTGTAAAATGATCTGGAGAAGGAAATGGTTCCAGTATTTTTGCTAAGAAAATGCCAAATAGGGTCAGAAAGAGCTGGACACAACTGAACAACAACATATCCCTTATTCTACTTCTACTAATGCAATTGCAACTTATTCTAAGTTCATAGGCTTAGAGAATTGTCTAGGGCTCTGACGAGTTGTGTATGCTCAATGTACAATTATTATAAATCAAAGGCCATTACAACAACTTTCATGCAAGAAAAAGATTTACAAATTCCAGTTGATAGCAAATTTGCTTAAGTAATACATCATAAAATAAATCAGTATGATAGGATTTGATCTGTGAACAGTTGGAGAGGAGTCATCTGTTTTCTCTATCCTTGTTTTAGCATAAGCTCATGCTTAAGGGCCCACTTAACCTTTGTAACTTCCTAGACAAATCTTTTGCTGATTAGTAAGAGTTAACAATAGTCTCCCTTTGAAAATTTCCAGAGATGATTACCCTTTTTTTCTATTATGCCAATATCCAAATGCAGTCTTTCCTGTTTTCCAAGAAGAATTGTTTGAAGAAACCCAAAGAAAACAAAAATCTCCGTCTAAAACAAAACATAACTTGTACATCGAAAATGGGCACTTTTCTAGGAAAGTGAAAATTATTATCTTACTCTTGGAGAGGAATGGTCCTTAGCTGACCTAGTTGAAACTTTCTAAATTGTGATTTAGTTTGACAAAAAGACCAAGTTCTAAAGAGATCTTAACAAAAATGAACATGTTGGACTGAAAGTAATGAGGTGAAATAGAAAAATAGGGACAAATGTTGGGTCTTTTACTTCAGTTTCCCCAAAACAATTTAACAAGCTTAAAATGCGGGAGGTGTGACTGATAGCAATTATTCTGAAAACAACTGCGTGGGTTCTGGTGGACTGTCAGTTTGATAAATTGACAATGTGATATGATGAGAACTGTTTTAAAAGAGGCACAGTGTCACATCTGGTCAGACTATATCTGGAGTATTCTGCCAGTTCTGAATACTACTTACAACTCTGGCTTAAGTTTCTTAAATTATTCTATTAGTCACATTTTTGATAGATAATACTTTCAGAGTTGTGACTTTCTACTAACCTGGTATTAAAATGTTGATCCTATGATGCAGGAGTTAAATTCACTTCAATACCACACTTAAACGTTTTCTATGAGCAAGTCCTGGATTAGCCCCAGAGATACAGAGACATAAATCAAAAACAGTCCCTCTCCTGGAGGAGTTTGCATTCTACTTGGGGACAGATGGATAAAGAGATATGAAAATACAATATAATTTGAATTGGAAGAGAACTCTTATACTAGGGAGGTCAAGAAAGGTTTTTCTTACTAGTTGGCACTTTATTTGACCTTGGAAGGAATCTGAGGAGTCTAAGAGGCAGAAGAAAGTACAGCATGTATGTGAGGTTTGGGGGAGAGTGTGTGCAAAAACACTGGGATAAAGACTAAGCTATTCAAAGAACAGAAAAAAAAAGCCAGTGTGGTGGAAACAGGTAATTTGAATGCAATCAGAAAGTTTGGCCCCTGCCAGATAATGAGGGACTCTGTATATCAAACTGACCACTTTTTGCTTTATCCTAGAGGCAATGGGAGCCATTTAAGATTCTTGAGCTGTGAAGCGACTTGTAGACCTGCGCTTTCAGAAAATTACTTTGGCATCAGTTTGGAGGATGGATGAAAGATTTGCCCACTGGAGGATGATAGAGATTGCAATAGTCCAGGTAGGATTTTTAATTTTTTGTATCCCAAGCACTTAGCAGTAGGTGCTTAATAAATGCTTATTGATTGACTGATTAAAGAGAAAACTAGGCATGCTGAAGATATTGCTTGGTACAATGCAACAAGAGGAAAAAAGCAAGTATGAAACTGTTTGGAATTAAAGTTAACTGGGGTGGTTGGTAGGGATGAGGTGAAGCTTAGAACAGATATTAAGTGAAATAAATGAAAATGATCTTCAGCTGTCACAACTCAGTTTAAAAATGCACCATTCTATTCTTTTCTGCCAGACTCACACCGTATGTGACCCTGTGAGGGAATATAGTCTACAAGTCTAGAATGATTGTGGCCAGATGTTAATCCTGCTGTTCACTCCTCTTTGCTGTTGTTACATTATCCTTGTTCTGTTGCACAGAGGAATGTAAGGAAACCCTTAATATACAGTAGTCCAAATCGTCAAGTAGCTAAGGTTGGGAAGCTCATGTTCGTCTTGTCATTATTTCCATACTTTTCACCCTTCTCTAATAGTCATTCATCAACGAGGGGGCAGGGCTGGATGCTCTCTGAGGTCCCTTCCTTCTAGTTCTAAATCCTATGATCTTAATCCAAGTGTGTTATACCCAGAGTGCTCTATGTTCCCACGCTCCAGAATAGAGACCTCCCTCAGCTTGGGCGCCATATGATCTTAATACCTCTTCACACTGTTCTTTCTTCCAGCAAGCATTTATATTGAACTCCTGCTTCAGGCTACAGAGAAAGACATAAAAGCAAAGGGCTTGATCTTTTCCTCTTCTCCAACAGTTTGTCATCTAATTGAAGAAACAAGTCTGGAGTTTGGATCCTGCTTTGTAACTGCTATTTACTCACTGTGAATGGGGATAATAATGTCGTCTCAGATGCTTGTTGTGAAAGCAAAATGCCTTCCCAAACTTGAAGAGTTAATTAAAATATTGATGAAGATGATGAAGATGAAACATTTAGCAATATTTACCAGGCTACATAGGAATGTTTCTAATGTATTTTAAAAGTACCAAAATAAAATTAAAATTAGTTGTTTCTTTTAAATAATACTTCTGGTTTAGGTTTAATTCAGCTGTCTTTTCAAAAAACCATAGATTTAGAACTGGAAGAGACCTTGGAGGTCATCCAGTCCAAACTTCACATCATGTTCTTCCTGCCCTCTGGACTCCAACTTGGCCCAGGACTCCACCAAACTCCCCTGGGTCCCTCTGTTGAGTGATAGACCTTTTCCATTTCTACCCTACCCAGACTCCCATGCTGCTGTTCCAGGTATATCTTTGCACCATATTTCCCATCCAACTTTCTACCTCTAGCTCTGGGAACAATAACCATTTCAATGTTGTCATTCCTGGAAAGGACAGGCCTATCAATTGTCCACTGACTCCATTCATCATCTCTGCGACTTCCCTGACCACAACACCTCTCATAGGTTGTCACTACCATACATGTATTGTCTTATCCTATTGGAATGTAAGCTCCTTGAGAGAAAGGACTTTGTGTAATTCTAGTGCTTAGCACAGTGCCTGGCACATGGTAAGTGCTTAATAATTGGTTATTATAAAAAATTATAAATATTTATATTTATTATAATATTTATAGTTTTATTTGTATTATTTATATATTTATATATAAATAAATATATATTTATATTTATAAAAAAAATTTACTAAGCACTTAGTATATGCTAGGCACTGTGCTAAGTACAGGAGATACAACAAGAGACAAAAGACAGTTCCTGCCCTCAAGGATCTCACAATCTAATGGATAAATAATAAGTAATAAATGTTTTTTGTTCTTTTATGATGAAACAGAAGCCCACAGGCAGAGTGACTTTACCTAAGGTGACAGAGACAGGAAATGGCAGGGTCAGGATTCAAATCTATGTCTACTTTCTCTAAAACCCAGCATCATCTCCACTGTGCCATTCTGTACCACATGGTCTTCAGGGGGTAGGTGGGAATGGAGAGGCCTGAAATAAATAATCTCCTATTCTAATGTTCTATGATTTGAGGGCAAAGGAAAAGGAAATTTCTAAGAGTTTAATGGTATTCATAAACACATTAAATGCAATAGCACCCTCCACTGTTCATTACAGGTAAAAAAGAAAAATCAAACAAGTTTGCTCTGGTAATGTTGTCGGACAGGATGACAAAGTCCAGCTAAAGGAGATCATTCTAATTACAGCAGATTACTCTGTTGTTTGAAGCTCAGGCATTAGTGTATCAGAACATAAGTAAGTGATTGGAAGGGGGCCATTTATTTGAAAAATAGCAAGAATGACATAAAATGTCAGCTGGCTGTGGACTATAATTAAGAATGAAAGCTTAATTTGTCTAACGTGAGTATTTTATTATGATGTCATCCCAAAGAATGTAAAACCCTTTACAATGATTATTTTCCCCCTTTCCATTGCTATTGGAATAGATCTTGATAGACAAAGGAAAATGAAAATCAGATGCAAATCCTTGAAGGATTTGATCAAGAGATGGAACAGGTTTTGTTGGCTACATCGAGAACCTGTGTCAGTTAGAGTTTCTTTTGGCTTAATGGATAGAATCTGCCACCTTAATGTCCAGCTTCTGAATACTGGGCAGCAGCAACCCCCCACCCCAGAGAAACATCTTGTGAGCTGAGCACCTTGTTCAAGAGGTGATTTAATCCTATGTATAACCCTTATGTTGACTTTGTGCTCATTCAAGTGTTTTTAGGACCTTTTCAAGCTAATAGAAATTTTACCTCTATTACAGAGGTCTCAGTATATTGAGTATCTCTTTTTGAAAGCTGTAAATTGGGGAGGTGGGAAATAAATAACTGGAATTTATATTTTACTTTAAAATCTGTGTTAATACTTTACATATATTTTCTCATTTGAACCTCACAACCATGTTGTGAGATGGTGACATTATTATTTTCACTTTACAGATGGGGAAACTGAGGCAGAGAGAGTAACTTGCCCAGGACAACACTATTGTTAAGTGTCTAAGGTCAAATTTGAATCCTGATCTTCTTGATTGCAGGTCTAAGGCCTTCTCCTCCTCTAATACTTAGACTATCTACTCCACAGTTTGAGAGGGAAATGTTTAAAAAGTTTAAAATGCCAGAGAAGTGTAAATTTTTATGAATAGATATGGTACATGAAAATGGAAAATATGATGTATGAAAGGGATGTGGGCAAAATTCTCTGAGTTCCTTGAACTCCTAAGGATATTTCTTTTTCTTGGAACTTTCTTTAAAAAAATACAATATAAAATTTAAGAAAGCTGAGAAAGTGGTACTTTTTAGGTGCTTTTGAGACTATTCAAGGATAAAACAAGCTGTTTTTTTAAAAGCAAATATTTCACCAATATATATTTTTCCACACTTGCTTACCTCCATCCTTTATATCTAAGAATTAAAAGGGGACATATTAGTTCAGAAAAAAGAATTAATATATCAAAAAAGTCTGAAATTCTGTGTAGTGTTCCACATTTATAGTCTTCCTCCTCTGCAAAGAAGCGGGGGAGAGACTTTTGCTTCCTTTTTCTTCTTTGGGGTCAAGTTTAGTCATTTACATTTTGCACCCTTCAGTGTTGACTTTTTTTGTTGTTTTTCTTTCCATTTACCTTATTTTAAATTATCCTAATGAGATGCAAAGGCTTTTTTATAAGGGCCCAGGAACTCACTGTGATTGTTGTGAAGAACCAGATTAGCAATGTGTGGAGAGGCAAATCACCAGAATGATGGATCCCAATGGATACCTCTTATTGAACAGGGAAATCACAGAGGATCTGATGTGTTAATAATTGTTAAGCACTTAGCCCAGTTCCTGGCACACAGTAAGTGCTATACAGATGTGACCAGCTAGCTATCTAAGGTCCCTTCTAGCTTCAAAATTCTATGATTCTGTGACTTATCTGGTGTTAAAGTAGGGACTCCTAGTCTACATGTCTTCTTCCCACCCCCTTTACCATATTCAGTAAGGTGCTGTACTTATCCTTCTAACTCTGTGAATATAAGCAAAACTGGTGTCTGTGTGGTGATAGATCGGCCTAATTTGTAAAGCATAGAAGCCCATGTAGAGATATTTGATGAGACTGGTTGGAAAAATGACATTGTAATCTTACTCAAAAAGGAAGCTTAAAAAGAATATTCACAGGACCTTCTCCACTTCTCCCTCCCCCACTTTAAGCTAGAAAAGTTATTACTTTCCTATAAAACTTTACTATAGTAATAATTCTCTGTAAACTATGAAAACAAGGTTGTCAAGAAGTTATTAGGTTATCTTTTCAGTTGCCTTCTTAAGTTTACATCATTTGTCTTCTCATTGAGACAAAGATTAGTTTTCATTATACTTGAGCTGTGAGTTTATCAAATAAAATCTGTTCAGTGCTAGGAAGAACTCATTGTTTTATCTTTGGGCTGGAACCCAAGATAACTAACTGACTTCTAGTGTTGGTACTGCCATCAGTTAATTGTCTATGTGATCTTGGACAAGTGACTTCTCTGTCTCCAAGTCTATGATGAACTAAGAAAAGATATCTATAGATGACAGAAAGTTGGACTAGATGGTCTCTGGGATCCCTACAAGTTCTAAAAGAAGCTATACTATGACTTCAAATTTTTTTCAAAACTTACTTTTGAGCTCAGTCTGCCTTTCATATACTAATTTATACAGAAGTGCTATGAACTAATAAAACCTTTTATTTGGTTGGTTAAATTTTCCTTAGACCATAGTCTTTAGGCATCTTTTCATCTGCATATTCTTATTTCAAAACTATTTTATTAACTAAATGTAATCTCTTACAAAATAATTAGCTATCCTAAGCCCTGTATGCATTATGGTTATGAAAACTGGACCAAAAAAGTTAGCTGTTCATAAATCAAATAAACTATTATCAACTTTGTGGCTACTAGACATAAGGCAATTAGGTTAACTGAACTGGTTAGTTCATGTTTTCCCAACTAATTAGACAGAAAATAGCTTTAAGTTTACTGAATTATAAAAAAAAGACATAAATGGTAGCACAATAATAGTGGGAGACCTTAGTGTTCACATCTCAGAACTGGAAAAATCTAATATAAAAATAAACAAAAAGGACAATATAGAACCAGAAAATTTGAAGAGTTTAGAGATAAGTGATTTATGTCAACTTCTGAATGAGAACACTAAGAATATAGTAATTTATCAGCCCTAGTTATACTATTATAAAAAAGACTATATCCTGGATCAAAAAGAAATGGAAAATAAATGTAAAAAAGTAGCAATACTAAATATGCCTTTTATAGTATTATAATATTGTAATAAAAGTGATCATCAATACAGGAAGAACAAGCTAAAGACTTGTATTTGGATAGGGACATAATAATTAAATTCTGAACAAGTGGACAAAAAAATCATGGGGACAATTGGCAATTACATGATAGACAATGATAATGATAAAACTGTGTATCAAAAATATGGGATGCAGCTAAAGAAGTCCTCAGAGGGAAAATTATATACCCCCAAATATTCATTGACAAAAGAAAGGATTGATAAGGTAAATATGCAATTTAAAAATTAGAAAACCAATAATAAACACAAATAAGTGATAAAGAGGCATAATTAAACTAAATTCAACCAGTATGCAATAAACTGGAAAACATAAATTACCTTGGAGCAAATCCTATATGTGACAAAAATTTCTAGGAAAACTAGAAAGCAGTCTAGAAAGAATTAGGTTTAGATAAAAATTTTATACCATTATATTGTAATAATGGTATGTGATCTGAATATTAAACATATCACCAAAACCACCAATTGCTTAAAAAGCAAATCAGGTCCTTTTCACAGCTATGTCTAGGGGGAAATTCTTAACAAAACAAGGAAAAAAGCAATTACAAAATATGAAATAGCTCAGTTTGGTTACTTTCATTCAATCAACAAACATTTATTAAAAACTTACCACAAATGTAGTCTTTGAGAATCCAAACATCAGATTGGGTCTTTAGCAATGACAATTCATTCCACTCTTGAACAACAAACAGATGGATAAAATGATATCAATATGATGGATACCTATGGCTGGGGTGACTTTCTCTCTCAGATATTTTCATAATTTTAGCTATACAGATGCAAAGTTTCTCATAAATACTTGTGGCCAGCAGAACGTAAAGACCCAAACTGGGTATAGTTAGTATTTTCACTTGAATATCTAAACTGAATAGTCTTTTAAAATTCATTTTTATTTCACCTTCATGAAGATCCACATCCTCTTCCTCCTACTTCTTCTCCCCAGCCCCCAGGAAGTCAAGAAACCCATTACAAATGTGTTTAGTGAGCACAACAAACCCCAACATTGGCCAAATTTTTTTTGAAAGTGTCACTCTGTGCTCTGAGTCCTTCACCCCTCTGTCAAGAGGTGAATGGGGCACCATCTTTCATCATGAACCCTCTGGAATTGTCCTTAATCATTGTGTTGATCAGTCTGTATATTCTTTTCACTGCTGTTGTAGGTAGTTCACAATTCTCCTACCTCCAAAGCATCCATCTTCCTCTTGGTCAGCTTGATCACTTTCCAAACTATGTGACTGTGGGCAAGTGGTTTTACTTCTCTGAGTGTTTTAGTTTTCTTCCTTATTTATAAATGGATATAAGGTTATGTGAAATATCTACATACTAATGATTTTTTGAGGAGTTTTTAAAAATAGAAATCTAAAGCACATAGTGAATTTATCTCTGCTTTGATATTCATTAGCTCTTCTCAGGACTAGTACAAATTACTTAAGCTAGCTAAACCTCAGTCTCCTCACCTTTAAATTGGAGGTATTCATACTTGTGCTCTGTCTCACAGGGGTATTATCTGAGACGTGTTTTGTGGGGTCTAGACCTGTGATTTCACTGTCCTAAGGAAAGCTCCTTAGTAGGAAATTGCCTTTGCCAGTGCAGACCAGCAAAACTTTTAGAGTTACTTGGGGGCATGGCAAATGTAAGTGATTGCACTGGGTCACGTAGACATGTCACAGTCACATAAACATGTATGTCAGGAGCAGGACTTCAAGCTAGGTCTCCCTGACTAGGAACTAGGAGCTAGACTCAGAGTCTATCCTCAGAGTTTGTAAACCTCAAGGTACCATAAATTTGAGTTGTTATTTTTATAATGATAATTATTATTTAGCCCTGTTAGTGTGGAAGGCAAGAAAAGTTTCTTTTGGTTCAATTTTCCTAGTGGTGGCAAAGATTGCATGCAAAAGTTGAAAGTTTCCTTTGTGACCAATCTCCCTGAGTTTCATTGAGCAGTTCACATTTTATTGAGTTTCTTGACAAAAGCTGCTGAGGAATGTAATACAGTCAGGTCAATGGTTCAGACCTAGCTCATTTCTTTTTCTTTTTTTTTTTTTTTGCATTGACAAATGTCTATATTAGTCATTTTGGTTACCATCTAGCTACAACATATACTTGCTTGCAAAATATAAAATTAAACTGATACATATTAGCAACTCTTTCCACTGTGTGCAAAAGTGGGGGAGTGTGGGTATGGAATATTGCATACACTGCCAGGCACCACTGAGCAGTCAATCAACAGGCATTTAAACACCTACTACTTGCTAGTCACTGTTGCAGATTGTAAAGATGATAATATAAATATTGATATGTTGATTGGGTTTTGTTTTTTACTCTTTTTAAAATCTTTGTTAAAATAGAAGTGAGAAAAGAGGGATAAAAACATTTGAATAAAGACATCAATAAAGAGAAGTTTTTTTAAAAAATCATTTAACCAGAGTGTACATGACACATGTTTCTTCAGCAATCCTGCATTGTTGAAAAAGATGGCACCCTAGCACTAACCCTAACCCACCTCCTATTAGAGCCTGGAGGGTCCACTTTAGATGAGACAGGTGGGAGCCCCACCTGTTAATATTGACTATTAGTACAGGGAGGGTTGATGTACGTAGAAAACTTCCCTTACTTAAGCAAGGCACAACATTTTGAAAGGACTGTTTTATAGCATAGAACTGGCTCTGTACTATATAATTAACTATACAGCATTTACTTAATTCCCAAATCATCTGGGTGTTCTCCACGCCTGAAATGAACTCCCTTCCTATCTCCCCTCCTCTCTTCCTGTGTCACCCTCCTAGGCAGGAAGGAAGCCTTTCCTGGTCATCCCCAAGTGCCGGTGCTCTCTCTACCAGACTACCTTGTACTTAATTTAATTCCTTTGCACGTGTCTGTATTTAATTGCTTTATATTTATGCTACAGATACTTTTAATGTGCTTATGGTCTCTCCTGTTAGAATATAAGCATGTGGTGGGTAAAGGTAGTTTCATTTTTAGCTGTATCCCAGACACCAACCACAACACTGAGCCCATATCAAGTGCTAGCTGAAGAAAGGGGCGATTTGCCCCAGGTCCCACTGTCCTAGCTCATTTCTGTAAGGGGTAAGTCTAAAGTTGCCAAGCAGTTTCTATGTTTGAACTGATGGCAATAGCCAAATCACCTGAACTCTTGCAAAGGCAGACAACATGGTAGTGATGAAGACTGACTCCCTAGGCTCTAGCAGGTGGCTGCTGCCACCCACTTGATAACCTAGTTAGGGTCTGGGAGAGATGTCAGAGAAAGGAAAGAAAAGCAGAAGAGAAACATGGCAGCTTTAAGGTGTGAGGAAGTACTGAAACAAACTTATTGGTTCAGCTTTATTATTCAGTAAAAAGTTGCAAACACATCTATTTACTAAAAAGAGAACAATAAAAGTTCAGTTGATTCACATTTTTGACATCATGGAGCACATGAGCTGGAGCAAAGGAAGGCTCAAATAAGCTATTTCAATTTTTTTTTAATTCAGGGAATGGAGAATAAATAATCAAAAATGATTAAGAATAATCATTGACATATATATTACTCTATAGCCTATCAAATATTTTTGTATGAATTCACACATGAATTTGCATGTATTCAATTCAACATTCAAGATTCTAAATTATAGAACAATTCAATTCAACAAGCATTTATTGTTTTCACTGTTCCATATGCTGAGAACTCAAAGGTAAAGGTAAAACAGTCTTTTCTATCATGGAATTTTTTTTCCATGGAGAAAGAAAAAAAAAAACCCTAGGTACAGATAAATAAACACAAAATAGAGACAAAATAAAATGATTTTCTGAGCATTAAATTGTAAGCTCCTTGAGGTCAGAGACTGTCTTTTGCCTCTTTTTGTATCCCCAGCACTTAGCATGGTGCCTGGCACATAGTAGATGCTTACTAAACGTTTATTGAATTGAATTATTCTACACTTTAGAATCTTACATAGTTGTCGAAGACACAGATGACTTAAGCTACGGTTAGTGACTCAGGGTCACACACGTTATTTGTCAGAGACTTGAAGCCAGACTTTCCTGACTCCCTGGTTGGCTCTCTTCTTATTAGTTTCCTAGCATCACATTGCTTCTTTAGCTGGCTCCCTAATGGGACCATAGGATCATAGACCATAGATGATAACTAGAAGGGACCTCAGGAGTCATCAGGTCCAAGTGCTTCATTTTACAACTGAGGAAACTTAAGCCACAAGGGGTTAAATGCCTTGTCCCAGGGTCACACAGATATGCCACAGTTGCCTCTCTAGTATTTTTTTCAATGCCAGTGTACTGTATACATGCCTTTCCATGTCATTTAGCATCATACGATAACAATGTTTATCACACAATAACAATGACCAAAGCGATCATTAGCTATTTGGGCAAGTGGCAAAAATTCTAAATATTTAAGACACATTCTACTGAGTCATTGAGAAGACACTATAGGTAACCATTCCATAGTGGAAGACAGAGGCACAAAGAAACCCCAAAGTTGTTACTAGAGAGATTACTGGGGGGTGGAAGAGAAGAAGGAAGAATAAAAATGTGGGAGGAGTAGGGCACGGTTTGGGGAGAAGCTCATTTGGAGAACTATCCCCATAGGGAGGAAGGTACCTCCTGATAGCTTCTAGGTGGTTCAGGGGATAGAAGTGGCATCTGAAAGACCTGTGTTCCAATCTAGCCTCAGACACTTGGTAGTTGTGTAATGCTGAGGAAATCACTTAACTTCAGTTTTCTTGTAGGTGAAATTGGCCTAATGACAACCCCTACCTCCCAAGGTTGTTGTGAGGATCAAAGGAGATACTTAATATAAAGTGTTTAGCACAATGCCTGGTACATAGTAAGCACCCCCCGCACCCCCCCACAGACCTTTTTGGAGGGCAATTGGGGTTAAGTGACTTGCCCAAGGTCACACAGCTAGTTTT
Organism: Pseudocheirus occidentalis; assembly: GCA_028646575.1. Classification (NCBI taxonomy): domain Eukaryota; kingdom Metazoa; phylum Chordata; class Mammalia; order Diprotodontia; family Pseudocheiridae; genus Pseudocheirus; species Pseudocheirus occidentalis. Next base: position 127,009,039 of record CM053594.1, on the reverse strand, counting down.
TGTGTTAAGTGTCTGAAACGGGATTTGAACATAGGTGCTCCTGACTCCAGGACTGGTGCTCTATTCACTGTACCATCTAGTGGCCCCAAGTAAGCACTACATTGATGTTGGCAATTATTATTTATCTATCTCTCCATTCATTCATTAATTCATTTGTTTGTTTATTGCTCACAAAGCACTAAATGTGGTTGCTTCTATGTTGAACTACTATAATTATTGTCAATGCCTTTCACATTTCAGCACTCTGGGACAAAGCTCCAGTTGGTCCATGGTTATGACAATGCTATACAGACACCTCCAGTAGTAATGTGCCAAAACAGAAGACTCCAAAACAGCTTTTATAAAGAAATTGTCTTATTTTGGACAGGTTAGATTCCAGGAACACATGTAAACATATATGAGTCTGGGTTTTTTTTAATGTGATTACTCAACCACAAAAAGTAGAATGTATGTATGCATTTTCCCCTACAAAGCATCTTCGTTTGAGTTTTCTCAGCAAAGCAGCCTGGATGCTTTTGTGAAAGGGGAAAAAGCAATGCAAACGTGCCTGGACACATAATGAGATATTTTCAGTTTGGCTTCTCCAAGAGGCCCTTCCCTTCCTGAGTATATCACCCTGTGGAATATAAAATTCCTCATGGTGAATTAATCATTTCCCTAATACATAGGCTACTTTTCAAAGTAAAACATTCCAACCCTCTCCTCACTTCTGGGCAAAGTCCTAAACCCTTCTTAGTAGCATCTGCTTCCCAAATCACATGTGTCAGGCAGCCCACATTTCCTTAGTGCAGTCATGAGGAAATGCTTCTTTTTGGACCTTCAGCTTTTTACTCTTTGGTGTGCCAATGATGGGGGAAAGATGTTGCCAGTATTTTGATTAAGGCAGGGTGTGGGAACCTAGCCTTGCAATAAAATGACAGGAACCTCCAAGTAGGGTCAGAGAAAAGGGGGCTATTTAGTTTTCCCACCCATGTAGCCAATCTGAAACTTGGCTCTTTAAAGAGCTGAGGAAAGCTAGCTTGCCTTAAGTGTAGTGTCAAGAATCCTTAATCTCTTGAAGAGTATCTTTAATTAATCATGTTCTGATAGGACAACAATGACAATACTGTGCGTCTTCCAGTCAGCATTTCCTTATTGAAAGAGGATGAAGCATTTCCTTGGAACTGTGCTATGAAACACTTAATAAATGCTTTGGGATGTGTGTAATACCACAGAGACGGCATAATGAATTGGAAAGAACCCTGATCCTGAAGTCAAAGTACACATGTTCAATTACTAGATTGCTAACTTTGTGATGTTGGGCAAAATCACCTAACTTCTATGTGCCTCAGTTTCCTAGTGGACTTCTAAAGTCCCTTCCAATTCAAAGTATGTGATACTAATTACTTACATAGGTATAGTGTTTTATCCTTTTCAATGGCCTTTACTGATAAATACATTGTCTTATTTGATTCTTGTAACAACTTTGTGGGAAAAGACAAATATTGTGGTCTCCAAGTGGAAACTAAGTCTGAAAGAAGCCAGTCTATCCAAGGCTATGCATCTAGTAAATGGCAAGGGCTGAGACCAGAACCCAAGGTTTCTGACTTCAAGTCTAGTACTCTTTTCCACTGTAATATGCCCGTATCTTCAGTGGAGATCAAAGCATCTCAGTATGGCATCCCTGATGGAGCTTTTCAAGAACAGTTTTGTTTTTGGTTTTTCCTTTTTGGAGAGGGGAGGGCAGAGCAATTGGGGTCAAGTGACTTGCCCAAGGTCACACAGCTAGTAAGTGTTAAGTATCTAAGGTCAGATTTGAACTCATGTCCTCCTGACTTCAGGTCCAGTGCTCTGTTCACTGTGCCACCTAGCCACCCCTTACGAACAGTTTTAAGGAAGAGAGGTAGGGAATTTGGTATATGCTGGGTACATGGATAGGGGACACAGTTTCAGACCTAAGATATAATTTTTTAAAAGTCACAGAAAAGAGGAAATAAGAAAACATAGGATTATGCCAATATTTATTAAGAACCCTATAATAATCAGTGCCAACTAATATTTATTAAAGTTGTTTTCTTTGATCAAAGGCATTAAATAATATGCAAATACCCTAGTTGTCCTCTGCTTATTAGTGCATATCATCTCCAGACAAAGTAGAGTGTTCTCTAACCAAGCTTGTGCTTTCTGGTCTTACACTTTGCCACCTCAGTGCTTTTGCTATGCACCAGTTCCTCCAGCTAGGAATACTCATCCGCTAAAGTTACCTATTTTTCTGAAGTTCAGCTTAAAACCTCCTTCCTCATAAAGCCTTCTTTGACCTCTTAAGCTTGAAGAGATCTCTCCTTTCCTGAATATCAATTGTAATTATTTCCCTGCCAACTCATTTAGTAATTAATTAGGTCGATTCAAGTCCCAGAGATAAAGTGATTGGTCCAACAAAACACAACAACTTAGTGGAAGAAAAAGAAAGTCAGTTCTCTTGACTCCCATTCCAGAAGACCACGCTGCTTGTCTGTCCAAACAGATTGGAGTCCAGTGGCCATGTCTTATATTTCTCTGTATTCCTCAGAGTACCTGATACACAGCACTTTTCACAAATGGTTTTGATTTGATTTGATTTGATTTGCCACAGTGCATGAAAATAGATGACTTGTTGAATTATTGTCTCCAATATCCAAGTGTATGAATGTTGGTTAGATAGGTGGGTGTGGGGATGTCTAGGCAAGTCCATAGCCCCTCTAAACTTGAGGAGGACACTTAGTTCCATCTTCCCAAGCTCAAAAGAGAAAACCTTTTGAAGAGAGGGTGGGTAGTGAGAAAGTAGAGGCCCTGGGTATGGGCAACTCTTTCAAGTTTAGTAGTAATAATAATGTAAAAAATGTTTAGTAGTATAGGTTAGTAGTAAAGATAGAATATCTGGATGGGGTTAAAGAGTCAAGGGAAAGATGGAGAAGACCTGAGTTAATATTAATTATGTTAATGTACCTATGTTAATATATATTTGTAGGCAAATGGGAGAGGGAAGCATTGAAGACACAAGAAAGAGAAGGGATAACTGTTGCCAAAAGATGCAGTGGAGATGAAGAAAGCAGAGGGGATGATGAATGGATGAAAGAGAAAAATGCTTTGTAAACTTTAAAGTGCTATGTAAATGTGGGCTATTGTTACTAACAGCAACAAATTCGTATTGACTACTTTCTATGTGCAAAGTAACAAAAAATTCTTAAAGTCAGAGTAGAAACAAGAAAATGATTAAGTCCTCTGACCTCAAGGGCATGAGATTTGTTTTTGTTTTGTTTTGTTTTTTGCCTTTTGGAGGGCAGTTGGGGTTAAGTGACTGGCCCAAGGTCACAAGGCTAGTTTTTTGGTGTTAAGTGTCTGAGGCCAGATTTGAACTCAGGTCCTCCTGACTCCAGAGCCGGTGCTCTACTCACTGTACCACCTAGTCGCCCCAAGGGCATGAGATTTGCTTGGGAACACTGAACATAGCTCCGAGCTCTGATTAATCATGGTAGAAGTACATATTCCTCAGTGTTCAAGTAGGCACAAAGAGGGTAAACTTCAAACTGTAGCAAGGTTGAATTTGACGTGAAAAACTAAGAAAGATCTTTTGTAGCATAAGATATGGTACTGTTATTTTGAATGTTGTGTCACACACAGACGCTAATAAGACTCCAAACCTAGCGGCTTTTTGCTTCCACGAAACTATTTGGCTAACAGTTATCCAGGTCATTGCTTCCATACTAGGAAGGAAAAAGAGGATGCCAAGCCTGAGAAACCAGGTGCTCTAAACTCTGTGGAGTTATTTGGAATGCTGTATTGCTCCATCAGGACGTGTCTTATCTTTACCAATAGGTTAAATGTGACCCCATTTTTTACACTCATAGAAGGTTGTAGTTCAAGATCACATAAAGATTTATTTAGAAGCAAAGCCCTAATGGTTCCAGAGGTTTTTTCTTCTTCATAGAAATTAATAAGCCTATAAACCATGATTTGGAAACATTTCTTGGAAATAATAAAACCAAACTCAAAACCATTTCAAATGCAACTTAAGGGAAGAAAAGAATTCTAAAATCCACCTTCATAATTCAATCCATACACATTTCTCTCTTCTGTCTCTGAATAAAATAGATTTTAAGCTGGATTAGGTGAAACCTTGAGGCATTTCTGAAAGATACCTTTTCACCTGGGTTGTTACTTCAACTACTCAGAATCCTTAATGTAAACAAGCTAGACATTGTGTAAACCCATTTTTAGTCCTACTTCAAATTTAATGTGCTCCTTCCTTATTTTCAATACAGAAATTCTAGAGGTTCATTTTTTTTATTAGCTCGACAATTCAGTGTTCTTAGCTTCGTGGGTTGATCAACCAAGAGAACTTGTCCTTTAGCATGTATTTCTTAGTCAGATTATACAAACAGGCAACAACAACTTGGTCCCAGAATTTAACAAGAGAAGAAAAGCAGCATGGATTGTCTTGGGGAATTTGCAAAACTCCTTTAATGACTCCAAGATTTTGAGGAAATAGAGTCCTATATTAATATTAACATTCTACCAGTGTTGCTGTATGGCAGCAAGATGGAACACCAAATGATTAAATTTTTAGAAAATGAATATCATGAACAGGAAGATGAGATGGCTCACAGTAGGTATGAGCAGATTATAACATATAACTAAATCAGGAACTTTGAAGAAAAACAAAAATAAAGAGATAATATCAAGGAATTGTGTAATAGGAGGAGAAGATGGTCTGGCCATATGATGAGAGAAGTAATTTATAATGAACAGCTTGAGTGGTCTTCTAGTACTCTGTGATGCTAGAAGAAAGCAAAGTCCTCTAAAACATGGGGCAAACCTCCTGTGATGGACTTATGGGAAGACATGAATATGAATTGCATAGGATAAGAAGACATAGATAAATTACAATCTATATCATTGGAGAAAACTCTTGAATGAATCAGATTGCAGATCTGTTTGATTATATAGGTTCTTTGCTTCATATGAAGACTAGGGGCTTATTCACCTCTTTCTAAAGGAAGGGAGATAATTTAATCAACTAATATTTATTGAATCTTTACTAGGTACAGAATACTGTGCTAGAATGGAGAGGATACAAAAATCAATTAAACATAGTCTTTCTCTCAAGGAACTTACCTTCTAGGTGGAGATACCAGATGCACACAGACAACTGATTACACAGGGAAGTATATGACAATGCCAATGATTAGCACAGATAATCAGCACTGGAGGAATCTGGAAGAAGATGAGTTGAACCATGAACAAGGGTAGTCAGAGAAGGTTCCGGCAGGGCCTTGAAGGATGGACAAGAACTGGACAATTGGAAGGGGTTAGGGTGAGAGAAAGATTGTTGAACTGAGTGGGGCACTCAACCAACTAACCATGGGAATAAAGAAAAGTGGAAAATACCATTCATATATATTTGGGTAGGGATGGGTAGAGAAAGCTAGGGGAAGGAGTTTATGGTAATTCTACTATAAGTTATATGTGTAAAGTTATCTTACACAGAGTAAACCACAGCAGTATAATCTCCAAGATTTTGGAAACAGCTTGCTCATTTGTATAGAGTGACTACAGCTATTTATTTGAGTTTTATAATTGCATCCTCTCTGATTAAGTCATCCCAGGGCACAAGTACAAAGGAATAGTAAGTAGTTCATCGAAATACACAACCAGTATAAAAATCAGTAAGACATCACTTAAAAGATCTGTCTTGCAAAAGCAAACCAAGCCTGAAAGGTTATATTGTCTTGGCCAAAGGCACGGTTACAAAAGTAGAGCAGGGGAATTCAATCTAATATAACTTGATCTATGTTCCAATGACAAGGGCCCACTACATCTATTTTATTTTGACGTAGAATGGTTAGCTTAAGTACAAATGTTTGATAATGGCAGTACATATGGTGTGGTTGGGAATATTAGTCTAGTTCACTATCTCAGAATCTAACATACATCATACTGTGGTGACAAAGAAGATCTTGGCCTTAATTATTCAATCACAGCTGATTTCCATTAAAACATTGCATGGATCAACTCAGAAAAGCTGTATCAGGCTCTGATATAGTGTCCAGATGTTCTGCTTTTGTCAATTTCTAATGAACTTTCTTGGTGTTTTTGTCACTTAACATTTGTGAGTCTTGCCCAAGGGCTGTAGAGTGTGATGTCCTCACCATCTGATATCGATTCTTCAAAGAAGGCCCCCTCCTCACCACTGAATATTGAGTCCCAGTTGGAAAGGCTGCAAATTGGATCAGTCTGGCAGAAACCACAGGCCAACCTGGAAACAATATTTCTGCACTCACACCAATGTACAGAGTAAGGAAGAATTCTTGGGATTCTTTCACTGATTTGACAACACTGAAATAGTATAGGCAGAGGGCAGCTTCCATGTTCTCCAGAATTTAATTTTTATAAAGTCTGTTCTTAGAAGGGAGAAAGAAATGGAAATCTAATTCATTTGGATCTGTCTCTCACGGAGAGTAATTGTTGTATGAACCACATTTGTCTCTCATGATTGGGTGGTTGTTTAAAAGAAATCCACTGATTACTTTGTCTTCCATGATTAATGGAGGATAGTACTGATGGAAGACTTCATACTGGAGTTTTGAGTAAGTTGCTCAAATATGTAGATAAAGTAAGAAGCAAAGCCAGGAAAAGAACTCAGATTAAGAAGCTGGGAATCTTAATAAAGGAATCATTTATCCATTCATTACCATTTATTGGTGCCTACTGTATGCAAAGCACTGACTGTGCTAAGTGTCAGAGGAGTTCCAACAATGATTTAGACGTAGTATCTGTTCTTATGGAACTTACAGATTAGGGTCTAGCTTGGAGATAGGACCAAAGTATCCATATTTCAATGGACAAAGGCCTGAAACAGGAATTATATGAATAATCATAATAATTCTCTTTTTCTCATTATAACCAATAGGGGCACTGGACCAGCAGACTGGTCCTTTCAGTTCCTCCACTGTACTTTTAATACATGTCATGGACATTATCCAATGCCAGGGGGATATTCTGGGGGTATTTAATTACTTTGTATTTTGATTTATTCACTAGTAAGCACCTACTATCTGTGCTATTCATCATCAAATTTATTTGCCTACTTGTTCCCCACTCACCCACCTATTACAATTTCTTTGTGAGTATGGATTGTTACATTCTTTGTATTTGTGTCCCCAGCACCATGCACAGTCTGACACACAATAGGTGCATTATATATGCTTGTTAATGGATTGATATCTACTCTAGTTCTAAGGACCTCTTTTGAAGACTCTGGTATTGGCTATGACTGGCCCTTAAGCTCTACCCTTTGTGGGTGGTGTCCTAGGTTCTTACATTAGCCTAGGATTTGACATGTGAGTCATTCAGTCAGATTATAACTTGCTCCCCTTCTTCCATCCCTACTTTAAGAAACTCCTTTGTTTGCTCTTCTGTCTGCCTCCGTGTTTTATCTTTCTCTCTTTACCTCTTAGAGGCCAATGTTGCGGTAGTACTTGGACAGGAAAGTTACATCTCATTTCATGTACTCTTAGAGCTGTGGTAGAGATCATTTCATCCAGCCCTTTGGTGGTTGTTGTTATGGTTCATCCTTTGTTCTGGAAGAGGACCAATGACATCATGAGGGTGATGCCTTGACTCGTGAGTGAATTGAATTTAAGTGAGGCAAAGCTGCCCAAAGTCATGAGCCTACTTTCTCCTCCAGGCATCAGAGTCCAATGGCAAGACATAAGTCTAGATGATTGGTGATGGCCTACATCCAGCTCTTTTATTTTACAATTGAAGGAACTAAGGCTCATTGAGGTTAAGAGATTTTCGCCAGTTAATACAGCCTGTTACAGAGTTGGATCTAGAATACACATTTCCTGACTTCCAGTTCCATGTTTTTTTCCTATTTGTCCTTTGCCAGAGCCCTATCCTCTATCCTCCAACAGAATCCCACCCAGTTTATCACTGTAATGACCTGAAGAGAGGAACCTACAGTTTAATGGGGGTGACAAACTGATGAAAACATGATCAAGCAGTCTACACTCAACAGCAGTGTCAGATATGGGTTGAATGAGGTGTTGTGATTCCAATTGTGTTTAATAGTCACTGGGGAAAGTTTTTGGAGGGAGGACTTGATCAGAGACCTTGAAAATGAGAGGGATGTGGTTTGGCATATGGGAGGAATAGAAACGTTCTATGCACGAGTGGCTGTCAATTAGTCACACTCTATCAAAAAGTCCTGGTTCCAATCTTGGCTTATCTTTAACACCCTGTCTGGGCTTAATACAAACAATAGAAAGGGAAGGAAAACTTTTAGTTTGGAAATATTTGCCTCCCAACTTAAATAAGCAAGGATGGCCTAGTTAGTCATTAAAAGCCAGGGCTATTCAATTCAATTAGAAAATCGTTATTAGGTACACTTATGTCTAGGAGTCAGGCACTGAAGCAGGTAAGATGGCAAACAGCAGCAATTCTCTGTCCTAAAGAGTTTAATATCTAGTAAGGCAGATAGGACATGTACACAAATAACCAAAATGCCATACGGAGATAGAAAGGAGGAATCACTCCCAACTGGAGGTAGCTGGGAAGCCTAAGAATAGAACTGGACTCTCCTATTATAATTCTGCAACCTCTGGCTTTGTCTGGTTACTGAATTATCTGTCCTTCTCTCCTCTCAGCAAAAAAGTTCTTGTGCTATTCCTTCCTCGTGTAGTCTGGAGCTGAGAATCAGAAGTCCAGTTTCAGAATCTGCACACTGAACATTCTTAAGTCTCTTTCTTGAAATGCATGAGATATAGAATGTGAACCTCAAATGCAGGCTTTTGAGGGGAGTTGAAAATAATGAACTTTGGAGGGTACAGGTAAGAAATGTTCCACTATGGGATGGCCAAATTAACAAGTGAATTCTTTATTGTCATTTTTTTACTGATGTCTTTTTCCTTTTGCATCATCTTTGTTTCCCAATATATTCCTGCTCCTCCTCCAAGCAGAGTGTCATCCCTTATAATGAGTAAAAGGGAAAAGGCAGGGGAAAGCAGGCCTGAAAAATTAATCAATACATCACTCAAGGGCAATAATATATGGTGCATCCATAGTTCTTCACCTCTACAAAGAAGGGAGGGATATGCTTTCTCCTATCTCTTCCTTTGAAGCCAAGCTTGGTCATCGTCATTTACCCAACATTCATCCTTGAATTTTGTGGGGGATGTCCTTTTCATTTATGTTGTTTTAGAGAGAATTCTTCATTAGACCACAAAGCATTTTTAACTACACAAAGAATTTATAGAGAGAACTCCAGCATCCAGAGGCAAGTTGGACTATGCGGCCCCTGAGGTTCCTTCTCACTAATGCAAAAGAGTAAAAGCCATGATTCTGAGTTGTTTTAAAATCCCCAGTGTCTCAAATAACTCAAGATTTAAATATTAGAATCTCGAAGAATAAATCACAAGACCAGAATATTCAACCGTAAAATGCTTTTGTTCTCCAGGTCATCCTTTTCAATTCTGTTCCCATATGGGTATGAGACGGGAACTGACAGTCTGTTCCAGAGTAGGGGGTTAGGAGGTTGAGAACTACTTTTGATTTGCTTCCATTTTTTCTTCCCTGTGTCTTTTGGAATTCTAGGGGGACAGGGAAGGGGTGTGACTGAGTTTGAAACATCAGCAGAGCATCCCTGTGTAAGTGGGTAAGGCTTGAGACATTCTCTCTCTCTTTCCTAATGCATCAGTGTTGGTATGCATAGATATGTGATAAGATTGATAAATAATCATGGTAAAATAGAGCCTATGAATGTAGTCTAGTTCGAAAAAAAATTGCATGATTTTTGAAAGTCCAGCTGCTTCATCACCCCAGGGAACTCTCAAATAATTTGTCTTCTCAAGGTGAAGCTTTGCTGCATAGGGATTCAGCTTTTTTTTTTACTCATTAACCTTTATGTTTTTAAGCATTTCTTATATGCAGTTTATTTAGCAAAGGCTTCTTGCCAATAAGTTTCCATTCACTCCACTGCCATTTGGTGCCATGTTTGCTGTAGGGTTTGTTCCTTCCATTTTTTTTCCTCCCCATTTCTCTAAAAAATACAGTTAATTGATGCTGAATTAGACCACAAAAGCCTATTATTGGACGTGATGGAATACAGAAGGATTTATGAGCTGGATTTTTCTTCTTCAAGAGTTACAAGCTAACCCCAAATTATAGTAAGAATTCTTAAGGTTCAATAATTAAAAGCAAAAGTCAGTCCCTATGGAAAGAAAGAGCAAGGCCTGGAAGATATCCCTCAAATTGAAACAGACTGTGTAACTCCCAAATATTATGGATACAAATTAGCTACATTTGATCACTGACTCTTGTTTATTCTAATTGTGTTCATTTCTGTGGCTTTCTCCTCCATTTTGTTTAGAGCACACTTGGTTAGCAGTATGGGACTTGAGATCCGGTTGCAGTGGCACAGTAATAAGGTTTCAGATTACATTTGAGGAGGAAAAAAAAAGGATGCCTTTTGTCATGAGATATGTGGTTTCCTTCAGAGAACACTGACAGAAATCTTATAACTTTGGACCAAAAAAAAACCCCAAAAAAGCCCCAACAAATTGTGTTATGGAAAATATGTTACTTGCCTTTTAGGGATAGAGAGGAACCTCAGAAAGATTTGGTTTGAGCTGTAAAGCATCCAGGAATTAAGGTCTTATCTAAAACTTATGCAAACTTTCCAGACCACTCTAGTTGAGAAATTGGGTTGGAAATCTCCTGAGAAGTCACTTTCCCACAAGATTTCTGATACTTCTTGGTTCTGAATGGGTGAGAAATATGGCAAGAATGTATCATATCCCCAAGTCTCCTTTGTCCTTTTTGTCTGGTTGTAGGTGAAAGGGGGAAACAGAAGGGTGCAAAACTATGAACAAACAAGTATCCCCAAAGGGAATCATTTCTGACTTTTAGGTCTGTATTGTGGGGGAACATTTAAGTTCAGCTCGTCTTTTCTCCAAATTCTCCTGTTTGTTCCCAGAACCTCTGCCTTCAATGAATGTGGCACATATGATTACAGTGGACATTTTGGCAAGCTTTCCCCTCTGGAGACCTGGCCTTAAATTTTGGCTCAGGTCAGAAGGAAAAATGAGGCTGGTGGTCTTGACCTAGTCTCTCGTGGGCATCTGTCCACATCTCTCCCCCATCCCCCTTCTCTCTCTCACACACATACAAACAGAGCAACCCACACTCTTACTGTGTACTGTTGGCAGACTTTTTCCAGGAAAGTCCCCATGCTGAAATGGAAGAGGTGATGTGGGTCACAGCCTTCAGTTGCAATAGCAGAACTGTGTGTGGGAGGCTGGCCATGTCTCTCCCTTCCTACAGGTTGACTTTGGCCAACTGTTCGTCCTTTGTTCACCAAGAACACGGCATTTTAGCTTCTCCACCTCACTTCCTCCATCCTCTAAAACCTTGGCAAAAGGACTGTGGGATGAGAGTTTTCTATACAGAATCCCACCTCCCACCTCAAACAGCATGATAACTGAGTCAGGTTTGTAGTATCAAGAACGTGTTTGGTTTATGAATGTATGCAGTGTGTGTATGTTGGGGCATTGGGGAGAGGGTATGCTAATGCATAGGCGAAGAGCTGCTGCCTTGTTGCAGACTGAGAATTCCTGCACCAATCTATTCCTGTGACAAATCAGATTTACTCCCAAGTGGTCATTTCCCAGGGAAACACATTTCATTTCCTTGACCATTATGCAAATGATAAAGTAAACACAACCCTTAATGTGTCTAGCCCAAAAGGGCAACAGCAGCAGCCTGAGTGCCCCAGACACAGTTCCTGTTATGGCCCAGGCTATGCAACTGGTATGTTAGCTTTTGGATGTCAGAACTGAGGGAGCCCATTTTTATTCTGTTGGTCTCTCCTGAGGTGAGGCCCAGAGACTCTCATTCTAGGACTTCTTCCATTTATGGGATACTTTTAATTCCATCTGCTTTTCGATCATTGGAGGCACTGGGGGGCCAAGGTCTTTTTTGGGGGGGGGTGTCTTTGATGAAAAGTCACTAGTTTTTTTCAGGGCAAGATTCCAAAACTGTAGATTCAAGGAATAGATTTTCTGCTCATCTAGCTTAGCTCCATATCAAAGGTTCCTCTTATTGGACCATGAGGCAAATCCTGTGGAGTCTAATAATATTTATATTGTTGTCTATTCCAAGAGAGGGAAGGGGTTGGCTTGGCGGGGGTAAAGGAATAACTAGTTAAGAAAATTTCCACTCAAAATGTTGGCTCTCCCATGAGAGGGGGGGCAGAGAGAAATGCAGGCATGAAGGTCTGCACAAGTTTTCAATCTCTTCATGTGGGTAATTTGTTTAAAATTCTCCTAACTTCATATTATGTGGCTTCAAAATGGGACTCCTTTTAAATGATGACCATATAGCTACTCTTATACCTCCCACTTTAAAGAATATAATTTATAATGTCAGAGACTCCTCACCAGATTTCTTTCCTCATAGTGATTTGTTTATCACTCTGCTTTCTGGGGTCACTTAAGGTAAATTCAGCTTAAGCAGGAACACAGAAAGCTTCTGAGATAAAAGGCAAAATTTTCTGTGGACTCATCTCATTTTATTATATCTATAATGTAGATGTGGACTATGTAAACTAAGAAGAAAGAAAAGGACACTAATGATAAGCTGTGACTAAAATCAAGGGCCTATTTTACTTTAAATGGAACCTACTTGTTACAGAATTTAGGGCTAGAAATACCCTAGAATTTGGATCCTCAAAGATCATCCAATCCAATCCGTACCTAAACTGTACAGAGTTAGCTATTTCAACCTCCCTCAAACTACATATAAATTAACCCAGAATATATTGAATTAATGTCTCTCTCTCTCTCTCTCTCTCTCTCTCTCTCTCTTTCTCTCTTTCTCTCTTTCTCTCTGTCTCTCTCATACAAATCTTAAGGGAAAAGTTATATAATCAATATCTAATAAATAATAACCACATCAGTATAGTATAAAGTCAGTTAATAATGAACAATTATCAGAATTGCTACTTATTTTAATTATATTCCTATCTATAGTCTGATACTTCATCTTGGGACAAGAATGATTTTTGAGTTCTATGCCAGTCAAGTAAGGAGTATGGTATAATGAATAGAAACCCAGATCTGGATTTAGGAAGAGGAGTTCAAATCTCACCTCTGACACTTAGTAGCAATTCAATCACGTACAAGTAATTTAATCTTTCTGAACCTTATTCAGGTAACTCTCAATGACTTTGTAAAGCACAGGTGTCAAGTACATACTCCACAACACCCCCAAGTGATAAGTGAATCAAATTAAAATCTATTCAGGAAATATTTAGCAAAATAAATAAAAATACAATCAAACATACATAATGTTAATATGTGGTTGTAAGTCAGGCCTGCAGGGATCTTTATATACAATGTAATTGCTTCTGTTTCTATTTGAGTTTGACATCAGTTCTGTAAAGTAATTGTAATTGGCCTCGGGTGGAAGGATAATCGCTTTTAGGGCTGGTAGGGCCTCAGAGATCATCTGGTCCAACCAATGAAATCACAGGTCCTGGTCACATTAGTTAACAGTGCATAATCTATTAGAAGGTCTTTAAGCATGGGACTGGTGATGGATTTTGCACCTGCCCTCCAAGAATGCCTTGGATGTTTAGATAAACAACCTAGCCAAGTTGGTCTAAATTCATTGAGGGAAGGCTAGCCAATAGGTGATGAGGGATTGATGAAGGAGGTACCCACATCAATGAAAGCATTAATCATCTAAAGCATCAAAGTATGTAGGACTATGTAAACCAGTGGTTTTCAACCTTCCTAATGCGTGGTCCTTTAATACTCCTATGTGGGTGTATCTGAATGTGGGTGGACCTGCCTGGAGATGAATAGAGAAGCAGTGTGTCAGTTCTTAAGACCATTGGAAATATGTGACCCCTGTGACCCCTGTGAAAGGGTCGTTCAACCCCACGAACCACAGGTTGAGAACCACTGAGTAAACACTTTGAAGACCATATGCTAATTGACATTATTGGGATTCATCCTTTAACGAATGTAAACTCAATTGCTAAAACCAAGAATTTCCAGTTCTTTTTTTGTGCTTTGTTAACTAGGGCTTACACCTGAGAGCAACGGTATTTACAGTTAATGTGTTTCTGGAACCACCTTTGCAATCTTCCGTTAATTGGAAGAGCCACATGGTCACTGAGTGCTCTGTGGGGTCTGGTATATATGTGCTAGTTTAATATGATGTGCTACTATGAAGGGAATTCATGAAAAGCCCAACTTATAGTTCATAAGCTTTAATGAGTGCCACAGGGCAAGGGTCTCTTGTGTTTAGGTATCTCACATTGCTCTAATTTAGACCCATTTTTTTTTTCATTTCTCCTTAGAAAGAGGCATCAGTTGGTCAACTGGCTTCATGCAGTCCTTTTATTTCCTCGTAGCTCTTAAAAAAATGAACTCATGCTTAAATACCCTCCTAAACTTTGCTCTAAATGTAATTTCTCTTTGGTATGATTTTTTTATATATAGAAAAAAAATGTGTCAAGTAATATATTTAAGAATTTTTAAGATGCCTAGAAGAAGAGCCTATACTTATTTTTCAATAATCTCAAACTAATTTCATAGTATTTGGTTTACAGAGGTTTTTGTTTTTCTTATTACTACCTGATGCTAGATTTTCCCAGTTCTCTTATCTCTTGGCACCAGATACTAAGTCAAAGGAAAAAATGGTCAATGGAAGGCAAATTTGTCTGTTAGGGTAGGGACTGCCTTCTGTCTCTTTTTGCATCTGCAGGGATTGGCACAATACCTGGCATACAGTACACATGTTTACTAAATTGAGTTTTGCCTGCCATTAGTAACCAGCTATTCTGAGAAGTTTGCTTTCCTTAGTAGTTGTAACTATTGGTTTAAAATGAGATTTGGATATGATGATAACTTCAATCTCGGGACAGCACAGTGGGGGGAGATAATGGAAATGAAATTAGGAAGTCCCAAATTCAAATTCCACCTCAGACATTCTAACTGGTGAACGTGGACAAACCACTTTAACTCTTTGAGTCTTGTTTATCCACATATAGCACCCTACCTTACAGGATCATCATGAGGCTCAAATGAGAACAAATATGAAGCCAATCTTAAGGCATTACAGATAACTGAGAAACTACATCTAAATAATTGCTCAGATTTTTATACAGTTTTTATAACTATGAAGTGTTTCATATGCAATATTTCATTTCATCTTAACAATCTGTGAGGTAGTTGGTGAAAATATTATTCATTTTATTTTGCTGATAAGGAAACAGAGATAGATAGTAATTTGCCCAAAGTCACACAGTAGCTTTAAATGACAGAGCTGGGATTCAAACCCACATCATCCACCTCTAAGTTGCCACTACATCAGGGCAAAGAATTAATTGAATTATTATTATTATTATTATTTTAGTTCAAACTCACTTAAGGTTCTTGGAAGGTCTAATTCTATTGTCTTGGCTCATTGATTCTCAGCTGGATATGAATTCTTCCTCAACTGATAACATCTTGTTTTATATTCCTTTTATGCATTTAACTCTATTCTAATTTATATTGTATTTACCTGTGTTTGTTCCCTTTCTCTTCCAATAGAATGTAAGCTCCACAATGACAAAGACTATCTTATTTAAGTTTAAAACTCTCCAAGTAACTAGCACAATGAATTAATTTCACATAGTTGATTTTAACAAATGTTTAGTGGATAGACGAATGGGTAAATGGATGAATAAATGTCCTATAACATGGAATTTTTAGGAGCTAATTTGTTTCTTGGACAGATGAGGCCATGCTTTCTTGGAAGTAGACTATATCTAACCTAAAATTTAGCAGCCAGTCAAATCCCTAAGAGAAACTCTCAGAATTAAACTATTTATCCAACAAAATATGCAGGCACGGGCTAGGAGGAAGAATAAAGACAGCGTCAGTATTTTCTGCTGGTAAGGGTTAGCATGGAGAAAAATGAGTGTCTCGGGGAAATGCAAAGAACAGAGACTTATGATAAGGGAGAGTGGCCAAGAGACATAAAATAGGGAGAAAAACATAAGAGGAACTTTCGTCAAGAAGAAAGAAGCAAGTGTATCTGGTTCCCAAGATCTCTGGAATAATGAATTGTCCAACATCTGACAGAATTAGATTTGTGACTATGAACAGGTTGACTTTCCCATGGGTTGAATAAAGGTCTCGTGTATTCAGGTGCCACCCATATTGCTTTGCCC
Organism: Pseudocheirus occidentalis; assembly: GCA_028646575.1. Classification (NCBI taxonomy): domain Eukaryota; kingdom Metazoa; phylum Chordata; class Mammalia; order Diprotodontia; family Pseudocheiridae; genus Pseudocheirus; species Pseudocheirus occidentalis. The sequence goes on along the minus strand of CM053594.1, from coordinate 126,992,796 downwards.
TCTGGATGAGTCTTACTAAACTGGGCTGATCAAACCATAGGTCCTGCTCCAGGTTAAATTCTTTTAAACTGAAACCCTGAGGTTATGTTGGATTGGGAATTGGAAGGGATCTTAGAGTTCATCCAGATTAACATTTAAGCTGAGACTCAGTTTTCTCCTCTGTCAAGTGAAGGAGTCGGCCTCCAAGATCCCTTACGACTCCCAGGATAGGATACTGAAAGAATCAAATGAGCAAACAACTCAGTAACTATTAAAACAGCCTTACTGGTTTACAGCGTCCTATTTAAGAGTACTGAAGGAAGTCACAAATCTTTCCTTCTTTGTTTCTCTAAACTCTATAAATTTTGGAACTCAAGAAAACCAGACATATTCTCTAAGTCAGGATCAATTTGTCAGGTAACAATGTATTTATTAAGCACCAACTATATGCCAAGCCCTGTATGCTAAGTGCTGGGAAGAGAAAGACAAAGGTGAAATCATTCTGCTGTTAAGGAGCTTATATTCTAATTTAATTGGAGAGAGATCTCTACTATAAGAAAAATGGTGATTCCATTGAGATCAAGACATGTAGTGACTGTGGTAAATTAACAAGTCACACACAGTTTTAAATAGCTGATGAGCCTGTATTAATAATAATTTAATTAATTCTTTGCCCTGATGTAGTGGCAACTTAGAGGCAGATGATGTGGGTTTGGGTCCCAGCTCTGTCACTTAAAGCTACTTTGTGACTTTGGGCAAATTTCTATATATCTCCTTTTCCTTATTGATCAAATAAAACTAATAATGTGATGTAACCAAAGGGAACACATAAAGAAGCTAAAAGGTTGAGAGCACTTTTTGCACAGTTACTAAATCTCTTTCCTAGACATCTGCTGAATACAACCACGGTTAAGTCTAAAGCCTATAATGTGAGGTAGAAGTTATGGGATTACTGAATTTGAGGAGCTCAAAGGTCAGAATTGTTACATCCAGATGGCCTACATCTGAGAATTCTTAAAAGAACTGAAGTCTAGATTAGATTGGGAGGTCGAATGTTTGTTTTGAGAACATTAAATCCTGGCCATTTTAATCTAGATCATTATTGCACAGTGGTTGAGACCTTCTAAAGCACCTTAGAGGTATTCATTCATTCTTGAAAGAAATGCACACTGAGTGTGGAGTTTGTGACCAGCACTGTGCTAGGTATTGAGGAGGAACTCTGGGAAGTAAAAGACATTGTACCCCAAACTGTGATAACTGTAAAATTTATATTGTTTGATGTTATAATGATAGGAGTCCAATGTGGAATCACCTGGGCTAAGAAGTCGTAATGCCCATAAAACATATAGACAAAGACAGACATACTTTGTACTCTTCCACTGTTCTGATCTATGTTATCTCTGTGTCAGACAAGTAATGCTTATAGATTTTGATTGGATGGAACTTTTGACTGGCTACAGCCTCTGGGTCATTCTCCTGCTGTCTTAGACAGTTAACTTAGATCCTCTCCCAGTTTGTGAAAACCAACCCTACCTGGGCTTCACTTAAGCTTGGCATGGCTAAGTGACCCTAAGAATTTCCCCATTTCATCTGGGTCTGATTAGGAAAGCCCCCTCCCACATCTGGCACCTATTACCTGCTCTGAGCCAAGCCCATTCTTAGGGTCTGCAATTTCACCACCTGAAACCCAATTTTGAGTGTGTTTCCTCTGACAAGCCTCCCTCTCCCTCATGCTGGAGGGTGCATCCATGGGGACAAACTTCTGTTTATATTGTCATAGTACACATGTGTATACTTTTGTTTGCCTGCTTGCTGGGTGGCATAATAATAAAGCTCTTGTTTGCATCACTTTCCAAGAGCTAATTGGTCTTTGCTTTAACTACTTCAGTGAGTCCAAATGAAACACTGACCCTCAAGGAGTTTACAATCTAGTAAAGGAGACAAGGCATGCACATTTTTTTTAACCTTACATGGCAATAGTACAAGAGAATGTCACAAAGCAGGCTGTGATTAGGTGCCAAATAACAGGCTAAAAATACTAACAGTAGTTCAGAGGTGAGAGATCACTGGGGTGGGATTCAGAGAGGACAAGGAAATGGTAATTCATGGAGCTGTAGATTTATAACTGAAAGGAAACTGAAACATTATCTAATCAGTCCCAGCCATTTTTAAATAAGGTAGACTCATTTTGATTCCTGGCAGGTAGTGATTTACCCAAGGTCACATAAGTACATAGGAGAACTGAAAATTCAAACACAGATCCTTTGGGGTTTTTTCCACTGTACCACGTCTCTCAGAGACAGCATGATGTAATGCATAGCAACCTGGCTCTGGAACAAGTAAGGCCTGGGTTCAAGTTCTGCCTCTGATATCCTGGTTGCCTGACCTTTGGTAACTGGTTAATCTCTTAATTACCCAGGCATCTCTCTAAGCAGAAAAGATGCTGCTAAGAAGAATTTTCTCTCCCCCAGAGGGCCTCATCCCAACGAAACCACAGGTGTAGGACTAGTCCTATCCATGTTTTATCCACTAATGTTGCACCTTGAAGGAGTAGAATAATGAAGAGAAGTGCAGACTGCAGAAATAGAGCTCTTTAGTTTGGGTCACATTTGCCATGGGTAAAACCTTTTAAACAAAGCCTTCACTGCAGTTTTTTATTCCCATTCCTGCATCTGTGAAGGAAGAATGCTTATTGATTCTACCTCCTCATTCTGTAGATCTCTTTATTACCTTCCCCACTACTACCTTTATGCTGCCCCTCCAAAGTTTTATCTCCCATCCCTTACTATTAAAATTGGGGGGTAATATCTTGTAATTAAGACTTTCTACTCTGTAGTTTAAAAATCCGATTGCTGTAGCTGAGGAGGATGGATGTGGAAACTAGAAATAGAAGTCATCAAAGTGTCATCCTTCCTTCTCTCCACCCCCATAGTCATTAAATGAAAAAGCTTGGGAAGAACTATTCTAAAATCATTGTGGCTGTTGGGATCCTCAGTTGTTATGGGAATCAAGAATGCTTTTGAATACATGAAATTATCAGGAAATGATCAACCTTTATTCTACAGATGGAATCTAATTGTAATACCATTAAGTTTGACTGTAACCTCCCCTTCTCCCTCTCCTTCTCCTTCTCCCTGTCCCTCCCCCCTCTCCTTTTCCTTCTCCCTGGTCCCTCCTCCTGTCCCTCCCCCTCTCCCTACAAAGGAAGGTAAATTTTGATGGCCAGATGTAAATTTTTTTTTAATTAAAGGAGTCATCCCTTGACTCACCACTTAAAGAGGTTTGTTCACTTAATGGGCATCACCTTACTCTAAGTGAGTACCTGAAAAGGCCTAAGCTTAAAAGGGTCAGGCTCTCCCATTATGTCCTGGGTCATCTCTAGTCATCCTGATGAATATCTGGTAACTGGATCCAGATGGCTTTGGAGAAGAAAGTGAGGCTGGCATCCTTGCACAACCCTCCCTCACTCAAATAAGTCAACTGCAAGTCAAATAATCATTTCCCTGATGCCGTGGTCTTATTTGAAAATGAAGGACAAACACAACAACAACAACAACCAACCAACCTGGAAATTTTATTGGGAATGTTTTAGTCCAGAGATGTCAAATAGTGCTCTAAGTATACAGCCAGAGTCAGATTAAAATGTAATTGGGAGATTTTTAAACAAGATAAATAAGAATACAATTATAACATGGATAATGCTCATTTATGTTTTTCTAAGTTGGTGTGCAGTTCATAGGGATCTGTTTGTATTTGAGTTTGATGCCACTGCCATAGACAACTTGGTAATAGCTAATTGAAAACCATCTAGTTCAAAGGACATTTAAAACATTTTCCCCATCAATACCTGAAGTTTTGGGGAGCCTTAGGAATAAACATATATATAGGGGCAACATGTACTTGGTTTTGACAATAAGAATGGTCATAGAGATCAGTGATTTGCTCCTTTCCTTCTCTAGTGACTTCATGAAGCTTATTGGAACTTCAGGTCTGTTTTGCATGGCCTGGAATAAGTTACCAGCATCATATCTTGAGGGAGGAAGATAGGTGGAAAGTGATTCAGATATTTATTTTCAGTCTCAAAAAAGTTCACAAAGGGTGCTGACCATGTGAGAAGTACACTGATTGCCCTTGATGTGAAAAAGCGATGAATGGAATTGAGGTATCCCAACTCAACTGGGTCTAAGGTCTGGGGATGTTCCATTGAGAAAAGCAAGTCAACAAAGTTCTGCAGATGCTGAGTAACCCTTTTATGCATGAGCCATTTGAGGTTCTGAGGTTGACTTAACAACAAGGCTACACATTTGTTGATTAACCCAGAGCATGTTAGCCTAAGTAGATTTGTTCTTTTCACTTTTAATTTTAATTTATTTTCTTGGTTACATCATTCATTTCCACAAGGTTTTGAGTTACAAATTTTCTCCCCTTTTTGTCCCTACCCCCCAGCCCAGAACATTGATCCCACTGTAAGACCCCTCCCACAATCTGTTG
>CM053594.1:126939365-126987826 GCA_028646575.1 Pseudocheirus occidentalis | reverse complement strand
CAGGCCGCTCAACGCAAGAGCCCTTGGCCTCGATGGGTCGCGTCAGCCCCCCTGCTATCTGCAGGCCGAGGGCTCTGAAGCAGCCCAGTGGGGGCCGCCACGGCTCTCAGCCATTCCTGCTGCTATACAGCCGCCTTCCGCTGCCTCCTTGCCCTGGGAGCAGTTTGGCCGGACCCGCTCTTCTCCTCCCCAGTTAGCAAAATCCACTGACCTTTCTCTTAGCCTTTTTGTCTTCTGGCCTGATAAATGTGGTAATTGTGCCTCCAGTGCAGCTGATCTGCTCTCCTATAGCTCCCTACCCGATGCCCTAGGGCCTGAGCCGGCCCGGGGTTTCAGCCCTGGGTCCCAGACTGCTGGGAAGAGCCCCGCCTGCTGCGCTGCCTGTAGCAACAGATGTGCTTTCAGTCTTGTGGAGAGTTTTGGAGCTTGAAAATCTGTTTAGGGTCCCATTTTATGAGTTTTTTAGCGTGTTTGTGTGGGAGCTGTGGTGCTTTGCTGCTTCTATGCCGCCATCTTGGCTCCGCCCAGTAGATTTGTTCTTAAACAGCTATACCACTTACCAAAGGAAAGAGCCCAGGCTGGTGAATGGCAGCTATGAAAATAGAGAACAGTTTCAGTAGCAGCAGAGAATGGAGTATACATAAATGGATGCCATCTTTGGAGGTGTTATAGGAGAAATATCTCCCCATTGAATTAGTGCAAAAGTTAACTGCTGTCAAATAAATCTATGACAGCACAGAAATTTTAGAGGTTAAAACCTAGGTTTTATTATGCTTACATAGAGCTTCAGGATTCAGAAAAATAATCTTAAAACCCAACTGGGGTTCAGTTCAGGCAACTAATAGAGGAAAACTATGTCAGAGACAGAGAAATAATTTTTTTTTGACATATAACAATCTTTATGGTTTCTTAGTCCATAAAAGTGACACAGCCTAGTCATACACTCATTATCTCATGGTTTCTTCAATTAAGATTGAGCAATCTAAATGAGAACAATTTAACAAACAGATTAAATTACAGATTTAAACAATGAGTTTACAAAAGTCTATACTTAATAACACTACAAGGTTACATTTTAGAGAAGTCACAATGGACTGACTGAGGGGAAGGGATTTATATGTCACAAAGATAACTAAAGGTTCAGTGATTAAATTGATTAAATCATTGATTAAGTCAAAGTTTAAAAAGTTTTGGGAGAGTTAAAAAAAGTTGTAGATGCAGTATTCTATTCTTCTTCTCTTGGTTTCTTATCTTACGAATGTCAAAAGTCTTTCCTTAAAACTGTCATTCCCTGAGCCAGGTTTTAGCTAGTTGACATTGATAGTAACAGGAAACAGGCTTCAGTTAGGCCAGTGTTCCAGGAAGAACAGAATAATAAAACGGAATGAAAGGAAATAAAAAATTCTCAGAACAGGGGTGTATTATAGCTATAGCAACATAGTGGGGAGCTTTTGATTAGCCTTGGGGCTGAGCAACAATGGCAAGGGAGCGAAAAGATCATAACTATTGGATATGGTGAGATTCAGTTGGCTCTTGCTGTACAGAACCATGAGGTCTCAGAGTAGAACTCCTCTAGCTACAATTCAAGGAATATGGAACTGAAATCTAGCCCTTGTCTCAGACTCTGGCTATTCTAGGGATTTGCTTAGGGAAGAGATCTGAACCTTTTCCCACTGTCAAATGAGTCTGTAAGATATTGTAATCAATTGCAAATGAGGGACTAAGAATGAATCTATGGCTTGACTTCTTCCTATTAGTTGTGTTGCCATTTTGTCCAAATTAATTATTTTGTTTTTTGGTTCTTGTCTGCTGTATTAGGACTGGGTAGGGACTTATGCCGTATGTCACTCCTCCACTAAACCAAGTCAGCTCATAAGAGTTCCAGGCTGTGGCATATATAGACCATACATGCAACACCTAGAGGGAAGATGGCAACGTCCTGGATCATAGACAACTAAAGGATGAGATCTTAGTGATAACTGAATACATTCTTATTTTATAAATGAGAAACTTAAAAAAAAATAACAAAGATCAGAGAAATGAAATGACCTACGTGTCATTGGCTGAGCTGGAAGTAGAACCTAAATCTTTATTCTACACTAATATTCTTTCCTTGGAGAGGCCACCTTTTCAGAACATTTTTCTCTTCCTTCATATTATCAAGTTTCTCTTTATATTTCTTTTTTCTATATGTATAACATACATATACATATATAATCTCTCCGTATAGAGATCTAGATCACATTTAGAATACACGTGTATATGACATATATATATATATATATATATACATATATATTCTAGGTTGTTGCACTGCATTTTAAAGTTATTGTTTCTTTTTTTTTACTCATTCGTTACTATCTGAAAGTATTTAATTATCTGCTGTTTGATAAGCTTGCACAATGAACATCCTGCAAAGAACACCTTTGTTCTGTTGAAGAAATGACTTTAATTCTTCCCTTTTAATGATTGTCTGGTTATTTTCCTTGTATTGAGGCTGAGCTTTGCAGGATATGTTGTTTTGAGATGTTAGCTGATCTCCTTTGCTCTTCTGAATATCATATTCCATTTTTCCTTTAATTTCTTATAAGCACAGTTTAATCCTGCTTTGTTCTCCTTGTAACTTCAAGAAAATTTTCCCTTGTTGCACTGCATTATGTGAAATAATGGCATGTTCTCATTTTGTCATTGCTTATCTCAAGGAAGAGAAAGCAGACTATGAAAAATGTCAAGAGCAAAAATGGTTTGTCATTAGGGCAAGACTTAAATCTAAGCTGAGATAATAGCATTTGGTATGTTTTACTCAAGAAAAGAGATGTGTTAAAAGGAACTTGAATGAGATCATTAGAATTAGGAGAGGTAGAGAAAAAATATACAGTTCCCCACCCCTGCCCCCTCTCTTTTAAAAGCCTTTGCTTGTCATCTGAAAATAAATGGAAGGAGAAGGAGTCAGAATGTAGTTTGTGGCCCGGCCATCAAATTCTCACAACAGGTCCCTGAGTTAATTGTGTCTACCATGCTTTCTCAAGCTCTAGATTTCATTTGGTACACTAATAATCTTTAAAGGACATATTAACTACAAATGAAGTGATGGCAGTGACATGGAGAACAATGAACTTTCATGTCTTGAGGACTTAACTAGCTTTATTCTGGTGTTTGCTTCTATATAGAATTACATAATTGGTTAGAGAATGAACGATGCTTTGAATCTTATAATGGCGTGATCTAACTTCCTAACAGTTCTTCATTTTCCGAAAATGAGACTCATCCAAAACCTTACAAACTATATAAATATCCTGTCAAGTTATTACAGCATTCCAGTTGTCATCTGGCTTCTAATGATTAGTTTTTGCCTTCTTGTTTAGTGATGGCTCAAGCATAAAATAAGTCTTCTCCTGATCCCCTGTGTCAGCACGGGCATTAAAGGTCATAAACCATCCTTTCCCAAATCTGTAAGTTTCTACTTCTTCAGAGTATTAGCTAATACAAACCTGTTTCACTGACCCATGTAATCACTATACAGACATTTTATGGTTGGTTTCCCCATTCCAGATGAAAATGATTATGAACTACAAGGGCCCTTTTTATATGACCTATTAATAGTAATTTTTTTTTTTTGGCTTGGTAGGGGGAGACAGGGAAGGATGGGGAGGAGTGGGGAAGAGGTGGGCAATGAATGCTGAGCTTCCAGGGCTGAGTGCCTAACAGTGGCTGGCGTCAGAAGTCACTGTGATACACATTCCAGTCCCACCACCCTTCACCCCCCTCAACCAGGGGTCCATGGTAACTAAATTGATGGTCGTCTCTCTGGGCGTCTCTGGCTGCCATCTCCCACGCTGCTGTTGTGCTGCCCTGTTTTCATTGTGAAAGAATGCAGGACATTCAAGCAAATCCAAACCCCATCCTTGAAGTCTGGGCTTCATGGGAATGTTTCACACCATCGTGATCACTAACTGTTCACTTTCATACCTTGGACTGTTTGTTTTGGCAGCTCCTCCTGTTTTGCTAGCCGGACAGAAACAGGCAAAAGCAGTCTCCCCTTCACACACGAGAATCGTCACATCTATCATGAGCCTGCCAGTAGGAACACTGAGCTGATGACTCTGCAGGGCCAAATGTCCTCCATATCTCCCTTACCCCCATTTCTGATCTTTAGGCTCAATGTAAAAAAAAAAAAAAAGGATTTTGCTCAAAATCTCTTAGACCAACTTTCAAACCCAAGATACTGGGAGTAGTGAAGAGGAGTTTGAGTTAGCAGTATGAGAATGTGTGGGTGGGTGAGAGCAGATGACGACTGGATCTGAAGGGGTAGCCCCAGCAGCATTGCCCTGATGTCTGTTCCTTTGGTCATTCCTCATGTGCTGGAGAGTCTTGCATATTGTTCACAGCATGAAAAATGCCTGTGTGGGAGACTGTGTGTTTTTCCACTTGTACATCTGGTGTGCCACTAAGACACTGAGTCAAGAGGTCAGAAGCATAAGCCCTAGCAAGCCATTTTTCATTGTTTCAGATCTGGCAGTTCATCGAAATTGGACCAATGCCATCCAACACTGAGGGGAAGTGGAGACTGAACACAGGAGTCTCCCTACCCTTGGGGGTAAAACTGATACCAGATTCTAGGGTTTGAATGATGGGACATAGTAAGAGTGTAGATGAGCTGTTAGAACTTTGGACAGGGAGTCGACAGATATATTAGTGAAACATCAGACAGGATTCACCCAAATGTTGCCTCATTTGAGGAAAAGAGACACATTTTAAGTATATTTGGGCTAAGGCTGACCACTACATTTCAGTGACTCAGAGGGTCAGAATATGACCTGTGTGGTTCTGTTAAAAGGACTGTTTTGCTAATGTTTCTGATTTTGGCTTTGTCACTGAGTGTAGAATGTAAATGGAACAGAATAATATCTGTAGATGAAGAGTAATCTCATCTAAGAGGCAGCATGTCATGACTACACGATGGATCCAAGAAGATGGGTTCAAATCCCATCTGAGACACTAGCAGCATGATTCTGGACAATCATTTACCTTCTACCTACCTTAGTTTCCTCATCTGGAAAATGAAGGGGTTGCCCTTCTAGAACTAAAGATATGATCCTTTGAGACTGAATTTTGTGCTATTTACCCAAGTAGTGGAGAGTTTGGGGAGAAATATAGGCATAAAAGGGTAGTTGAATTAGGAAACATTGGAATTATTATCCTAATATCAGCATTATTGTAGATCTTTCAATTGAATTAATAGCTTTATTCAAAGGTCCCTGATCAGAGATTTGTAGAATAGGATCATTGGTTTAGACTTAGAAGGGACCTTGGAAGTTGTCTATTCAAACTCTTCATTTTATAGATAAGGAAACTAAAACCAAGAGAGGTAAAACAGTTTTCCCAGAGTCAAGAAATAGTTTAGACTCAGAGCTAGGACATGAACCCAAGTCCCCTACCTCTACTATTTTCATTATAGCATGGTGCCTCAAGAGAAGGTCAAGTCCAAAACTATGCAAAGACCTCTGCCAGGTGCTGTTTGGAGAAGAATAGGACATGATCCATTCTTTCTCTTCAGTTTTTTTTTAAGTCCTTCACAATCTAGCCTCAGCTTCACTTTTCAGCCTTATTACTCCTCATTCATCCATCCTAGTGCCGCCAAACTGGCCCTTCTCTCTGTCCTTCACACGTAATAGTCAGTCTCATTTCTTTGGGCAGTTAAGTTGTACAATGGCTAGAGCACTGTTTCCAGAGTCAAGGGTACCTTAGTTCTAATGTAACCTCAGACACATCTTGGTTGTGTGACCCTGCGCAAGTCATTAAACCAAATGCCTACTTCACTTTCCTCAACTGTAAAATGGATTGTTGTGAAGATCAAATGAGATAGTATTTATAAAACACCTAGCACATAGTAGGCACTTTAAAAATGCTCTTTCCTCTCCCCCCTCCATTTTCCCTAGGAGCCTCCTTGTCTGGAGTGTTCTCCCTCCTCACTTCTGCTTCACCATATTTCCATCAAGGCTCAAGTCAAACATACCACACAGAACCTTTCCTGATTGTCTCCTTCCCCATTTGCTAGTACCACACCTCTCTGCTTCTTATACATTTTGTAATCGTTTTTTATCTATTCAGTCTTCACATAATAAGTTACTTTCTCCAACAGAATGGGAGATCATTGAGAGCAGGGATTGTTTTCTCTTTTTATCCTTTGTCACATTTAGGTATGTATTTATGTAAACATATACATATATGTGTATATATGCTACACATGTGTATGTATGCACAGTTCAAATTAGAGTGGGAAAGCCTGTTTTTGAGATACAAAGAGAATATCATAAACAAAAGCATAAGGGTAAAAAGGTGTGGAGTGTATACTAGGCACTAGGGATCAAATTTCTGGAAGGATAGTGATAAGCTACAGAGTGTCTAGTGGTGAGTAACCAGAATGAAGAAGAGTCTAAAGTTCATGCCGCATGAGGATCAGTTGGAAAACCTAAGGACAAGGAATCCATAGAAAAAGAAGACTTGGGAATGGTACATTGCAGATGTTTCTAAGTATTTTATGAACTATCATGAGGAAGAGTCATTAGACACATTTTTCTTGGCCCCATAGTGGTGAATTAGGAGAGCTAGGAAGTTGCAGAGAGATAGGTTTAGTCTACATTTAAGTAATAATCATCCTTATAAAAAGTATTACAGAATCTCAAACTCAAAAGCGACCTCAGAGCTCATCTAGATGCTGTCCTTTACTAAAAAAAGAATCCATTCTAATGCTGTCCAAAAGAGAAATGGACTGCCTCAGGAACTGGTGGGCTTCCTTTCGCCTAGGATCTTTAAATAAAATGTAGATATAGTGAAAGGGATTCCTACTCAACCCTGGGTTGAACGAGATAACCTCCAAAGACCCTCACACAGATTCCATGAGTCTGAATGCCAAGCTACAGAATTTAGGTGGCAATGGGTAGCTATTAAAGGATTTTGAGCATAGATCAGAAGAACTGTGAAAATATTTTAGTTTTTAATTAAGTATTAAATTATGGGGGGATATTCTGTGACTCACAGGGTTATATGGGGGCTATTATGTTTGTTAGATGACTATTATCAGGGAATTGTTTGGGTTATAGAGTTCTGAGAAGCAATTAGAACGAAAAGCTGGCATTTCTCAAGTGGTTGCCATATGGTCATTTCAGGATGATAAAAGCAATATGAAAATGGCATATGCTATGTTGATGTGAGATTTCTGCAGATTCAAACCACTCTGACTTGTTCACACTTTGTGATAGCAGAGAATTTCTCTTTGTAGTATCCATCCTCCTTCAATGCAATAATCCATTATCAGTAAGATGATTTGCTAGGCAAATCCCTGTGGGCAACAGGGATGCCTGTCTTCAAGCTGATTATTGTTAAATAGTAATAGTAACAATAACAACTGATGTTTACATAGCACCTGAAGGTTTACAGATAGCTTTCCTCATAGTACTTCTATGCGGTAAACTGTCCCAATATGATTACCCCAACCCCTCTGTTTTGAAGATGAGGGAAGCTGAAGCTCACAGAGATTAGGTGACTTGTCACATAGCTACTCCTTCAGAATCAGGAGCTGGACTACAGATCCAGCATTCTTTGGGAAATAAGACCCACAAATGACTTTCACAGAAGGTGGAGTGAGAGTGCACAGAAGTATGAATGAAACAAAATGTAGAGCACCAGCCCTGGAGTCAGGAGGACCTAAGTTCAAATCCGGCCCAGACACTTGACACACTTATTAGCTGGGTGACCTTGGGCAAGTCACTTAACACCAATTGCTTTACCTTCCTCTCTCCAAAAAAAAAGAGTGAAACAAAATACTATAGTGGTTCATGAGTAACAATAATAAAAACTCATACTTAAATAGTGTATTTTTGTTTGTTTTATTGTTACGTTTCTTGTTGGGTTGTTTTTTTTTAATTGTATCTCATTTTATCTCCACAGCAATCCTGTGAGGTTAGTAGTCTTATTATCCCAATTTTGCAGATGAGGAAACTAATCCAAGGGAGGATAAAGTGACTTTCCCATCGTCATACAGCTAGCAAGTATGTAAGATAGTTTTGAATTCGAGCCTTCCTGATCTCTAGGTCCAACTGTTCTATCTACTGTGCCACCTGGCTGCTGGTAGGCACCTGGTCTTGTTGGGAGGCTCAGGAAAAGCTGAAATAAGTCCCTCCGATATATATGGAATGGTTTTTTTTCCCATTCTTCAGGCAAGACAACTGGGTGTACTTTCCTGTCACCAAGGCAGAAAACACACCCTTTTCTGGTCAAATGATCTTGTTTTCTTTTCTCAAGTGAGGCAGTGGAAGGCATTTCCCTTCCACTTCTCTAAGCTATCATTTCTAAATGATGAATTTTAATTGGTGCAGCTCTCTTCTTTTCCATAAAGAGGAAAACGTTGCAACTCTGGCAATGTAGTAACTAGCAACAAGAAAAATGGGCTGCTCCTTCTGCATCCTCAGCTGAATTTATAGGAGCCTGGAGTACTCTGTTCACCCTGGCGTTTTACTAGTGTTACTTGGTGATACCTGATAGCTCCAATTTAACGTTTTACAAAGACAGCCCTTTATTTACATCTTGACCCTAACAGCCAAAAACAATGTTTTAAATATTGTTAAGGTTGGTGTGTGTGTGTGTGTGTGTGTGTGTGTGTATCTGTGTGCTGAAAGGAAAAAAAATGACAATGAATCAGGAAATTGGCAATGACTATGCTAGCATACCGATATACCATCTTTTAATGACACCACTTGAGAAGCAGGAGATCAGGCAGCACAACTTTAAACAATATGAGGGTGGCCTGAGCTGGGAGGGTAAGGAAGTTTTATGTCACAGCCAGGTCTGGCTCTGGGCACTGGAAGCTCTTGAGTGAGATACAGCTTCTTTGAAAATCGTGGGATGGGCAGGGCAGCCATACTGTCTCACTTCATCAAAAAGAATTCAAAACTTGCCCAGTCTATTTAGCCAGCAACCCATCTTGGCAAGAACTAACCTTTGTCGTTCTCGTCTAGCTCTTCTGTGATGCTGACCCGGGCTGCCTTTGATTCCATTTCACCCTCTTGTCTGTCCCATTTGGCTTAGTCATTTTGATTGGCTTGGTTCAGAATGTTTTCCAAAGTATGCTTCTCTCATCCCTTTTGCTCTAATTTCTTAAATCCTCTTTGTCTTTCCTGTACTCAGGCAGAACTCCCAGCAACAATATCAGTGAGCTGGTAAATATCTCCATAGACAGTATTATCCAAAGGTCATACCCTTCTTCTGAATGGTCCACATTGATGGCTTATGATGAATCCTACTCATTCTGAACTCAACTGCCCTAAATATTAAACTATCAGTCCTTTCCCCTCTCTTTCCTCTGGCTGGGCCCCAGTTTGGGTAAATGGTGAAAGTATAAAGTCTTTAAAACATTTCTTCATTCCCTGGGCACCTATTACTTTCATGATGTCTCTTGTCCTTAGGAACTGCCACTATGGTGGCTCACCGGCACACAGGCAATACGCTGTGCTCGGGATTGTTTTTCTTTCAGCCACTTCATATGGTCTCTAGACAGTCCTCACAACTTGCATAGGGATAATTTTACTAGGTAGAACAAACGTGGTTTTTTTTAATCATGAAGACAATAGTTTTTCTATTGTTCCCCCACTTAATCTGTTACCCCTGGATTAAGAATTATTCAGCCTAGACAAACCAACGGTCACTTGACTTAAGATACCTGTCATCTGTGTGCCCAAACTGAGAGTTAGGGAAAATAATTTTTACCTGGGGAGGTGATTGTATATGATGCATTTTATACTATGTGTGCCTGTTGTACTTTGATAAATACTATTTTTTTAAACTTTCTATTTTAAGCTGTTTGTTTTATTATGATACAAAGTATAAATTAATATTAATGGATAGACCTCAGAGGAGGGAATTTCTCATGATATGGGAACTTTAACAGTGTAGATTACCTTGAATCTGGGTCTCAAGTTAAGTCTCAGGGAGTAATAGGAGAAAAAAAGATTGCCAGCAAATCCCTAAAGAACACCAGTTTCACATGTTTATAACTTGTGACCCTGACAAAGTTGAAGAATGTTTGCAACCCTGAAATGTATAAAGCCAAGCACAAGTAGCTTTCCAGAGGACTACTGCTGTGAACAGCTTCAAGGTTCTGATTATACAGTGTAGTGAACTCTCTATTTATTCAGCAGTAAATTAAGGCAAAACAGTCACAGAAATCAAAGTACAGCATTCAAATGTTATGACATAACAACTTATCACTAAAATGGCCACACAGTTTTCACTGAAGTGGCCACAGTTTTTAAAAAAGTACAATCATTGAGTAGCTCAATCATTTAGTAAGTCCTTAATTCAAACATCCTTAAGGAAGCTTACCTCCTTAAGGGACACAAAGTACAATCATTCAAAGCTCTCCACCCCTTGATCACAGTAAATCATAATCTTCTCCATCAGTACACAGTATCCAAGTAAAGTGACTTCGGGAGGCTAAATTACACACCCTATGTCACATACCTATCAACTTTTAAGGTCAATTTGATCACAGATAACTCCTGACTCCACTGTAAAAATAGTAAAAACCTCCACTTAGATCAGTGGTTCTCAACCTTCCTAATGCCATGACCCTTTAATACAGTTCCTCATGTTGTAGTGACCCCCAACCATAAAATTATTTTCATAGCTACTTCATAACTGTAATTTTGCTACTGTTATGAATCGTAATGTAAATATCTGATATGCAGGATGTATTTTCATTGTTACAAATTGAACATAATCGACAGGTTGAGAACTGCTGCCTTAGATCATACCAACTTGGAAGAACTGAAAACTTGCAGGTCCCTAGAAGTATCTCGGGAAACAGCTATATAATATTGTTAAATTTGGGACAGTTTGGCCTCTGCCCTGGAAGGAGAACCTTACTTTAACAAGGAGTTAAAAGTCAAGTAATCCGGGATGGCTAGATGGCACAGTGAATAGAGCACCAGCCCTGGAGTCAGGAGAACCTGAGTTCAAACCCCACCTCAGACACTTAACCCACACAAAAACCAGCTGTGTGACCTTGGGCAAGTCATTTAACCCCAATTGCCCTGCCTTCCCTCCTCCAAAAAGCAAAAAATAAAAAGTCAAGTAATAGACTGGGGAAATGAGAAAACAATGGAAAAAAAACCTCTGACTATAGAAAGTTACAACGGTGACAAGGAAGATCAAAACACACACTCAAAAGAAGATGACAGAACCAAAGCTCCTACATCCAAAGCCTCCAAGAAAAATACAAGTTGTTCTCAGGCCATGGAAGAGCTCAAAAAGGATTTTGAAAATCAAGTAAGAGAGGTAGAGGAAAAATTGTAATGAGAAATGAGGGTGATGCAAGAAAATCATGAAAAATGAGTCAGCAGCTTGGCAAACTTGACACAAAAAATACTAAAGAAAATAACACCTTAAAAATAATCTAGGCCAAATAGTAAAAGAGATCCAAAAGCTCACTGGAGAAAATAATTCCTTAAAAATTAGAACAGAGCAAATGGAAGCTAATGACTTCATGAGAAATCAAGAATCAATAAAAAACAAAACTAAAAGAATGAAAATATAGAATACAATATGAAATATCTCATTAGAAAAAACAACTGACCTGGAAAATAGATCCATGAGAGATAATTTAAAAATTACTGGACTACCTGAAAAAAAAAAAAGGCCTAGACATCTTCTTTCAAGGAATTATCAAGGAAAATTACCCTGATATTCTAGAACCAGGGGGTAAAATAGAAATGGAAAGAATCCAGGTTTCACCTCCTGAAAGAGATACCAAAATGAGAACTACCAGTAAATTATAGCCAGATTCCGGAGTTCCCAGGTCAAGGAGAAAATATTGCAAATACCCCAAAAGAAACAATTCAAACAGCATGGAGCCACAATCAGGATGATGGAAAATTTTTCAGTGTCTACATTAAAGGATTGGAAGGCTTGAAATAGGATATTCCAGAGAGTGAAGGAGCTAGAATTCCAAGCAAGAACCAGCTATCCAGAAAAACTAAGTATAATCCATCAGAAGAAAAAATGGACATTCAATGAGAGAGCAGACTTTCAAATATTCCTAATGAAAAGGCCAGAACTGAGTAGAAAATTTGACTTTCAATTACAAGACTCAAGAGAAACATAAAAAGGTAAAGAGGAAAAGGAAATCATAATGGACTTGAAAAGATTAAACTGTTTAAATTCCTACATGGGAAGATGAGATTTATAACTCATAAGGCCTTTCTCATTATTAGGATAGTTAGGAGAATATGTAAACAGAGGGCACAGGTATGAGTTGAATATAAAAGGATAAATACAGAGAGATAAAATGAAGTGGTAAGAGAGGAATGTACTTAAAGGAAAAGGGAAAGGTAGAATGGGATAAATTATCTCATATAAAAAAGTCAAGAAAAAGCTTTGATAGTGCAGGGGAAGAAAGGGAAGGTAATGGGGAGTGAGTGAACCTTACTTTGAACCAATCAGAATTGGTTCAAAGAGGGAATAACATAAATACTCAATTGAGCATAGAAATCTATCTTATCCTATAGGAAAGTAGGAGAAGAAAGGAGTTGGGGGATAATAGAAGGGAGGGAAAATAGAAGGGAGGGGTAGTCAGAAGCAAAACTCCCTTTTGAGGAGGGACATGATGAAAGGAGATAAAAAATATAATAAATGAAGGGGGAATAGGATGGAGGGAAATACAGTTAGCAAATAGTAACTGAAAAAAATTTGAAGTCAGATTCTTTAATAAAGGGCTCATTTCTCAAGCTTATAGAGAACTGAGTAAAATTTATAAAAAATAAGAGCCATTCCCCAATAGATAAATGATCAAAAGATATGATCAGTTTTCAGATGCAGTAATCAAAGCTATCTATAACCATATGAAAAAATTCTATCACTACTAATTGGAAAAATGCAAACTAAAACAATTGTGAAGTACTGCTCCATTAGACTGGCTAATAGGACAGAAAAGGTAAATGAACAATGTTAGAAAGGGTGTGGAAAAAATGAGACATTAATGCACTGCTGGTGGAGTTGTGAACTGATTTAACCATTTGGAGCTATGCCCAAAGAGCAAGCCATGCATACCTCTGATCTAGCAAAACTATTGTATCATATTGATTTGTATCCCAAAGAAGATTTTTTTAAAAGTAAAAGGACCTATATGTACAAAATATTTATAGCAGCTATTTTTGGGGGGGGCAAAGAATTAGAAATTGAGGGGATGCCCATTACTTGGGAAATGGCTGAAAAAGTTGTGGTGTGTGGTTATGATAAAATACTATTCTACTATAAAAAATGAGCAGGAAGCTCTCAGAAAAACCTGGAAATACTTACATGGGCTGATGCAAAGTGAAATGTACTGTGTACAAAGTAACAGCAATATTGTAAGATGATCAACTGTGAATGACTCAACAATATAACGATCCAAGACAACTCTGAAGGACTTATGATGAAAAATGCTATCCATCTCCAGGGAAAGAACTAATAGTATCTGAATACAGAATGAAGCATAGTTTTTTAGCTTTTTTATTTTTCTTGAGAGTATTATTTGTTTGTTTATGTTTCCTTTCACAACATGACTATTATGAATATGCTTTGCATAACTACACACATAACCTATATCAAATTGCTTGCCTTTTCAATGGGGTAGTGGGGTGGGGAGAGGAAAGGGAGAATTTGGAACTCAAAGTTTAAAAAATGAATGTCAAAATTGTTTTTATGTGAAACTGGAAAAAATAAAATACTATTTTCTTAAATCTAATAAAAAGAATGTCTATGTTGGAGGGGGAAGACTGCTAAGGTCCCTTCTGACTCAAGGATGCTATGATTTGAACACCTGGAATTATAATATATTTTATGCAGAAATACAAATAAAATATAAATACACATAAAATAATTTAATAAAAAGAAGAAAGGATGTAGAGGGAACAAAGTAGAGACTAAGGCAAAACATCCTGTGAAAATTTTCTGAGGAAGAAAAATGACTTTCAGTTGAAAGTGAATGAAAGATTCCTATTCACATAAGAGTTGAAAAGGACCTAAGAGCCTCTTATCTTAGCCCCTACTTTACCCAGAATCTCATCTACATTATCCCCAACAAGTGGTCATACATTCTCTACTTGAAGATCTTTAGTGAGGGGGAATCAGTTATCTTCCAAAGCAACCAAAGTCACTTTTGGATCTTACTAATTGTGATTTCCTTATATCAAGTCTAAATCAGTCTTTTGGCAATTTCCAGCCACAGCTTCTAGTCCTGCCCTCTTGAGTCAAGAAAAACAAGTGGAACAATTTTCCTACAATATCCCTTTAATTTGAAGAGAACTACTATGTCCCCTCTTCTCCTTCAGGCTAAACATCTCCAGCTTTTTCAATTAATCATACTTCTCTTAAATCAAGATAGAACTCAAGCTTACCCATTTTCTGCATGAAGCCTTTCCCAGTTCCTCCTAACTGCTAGTGCCCTATCTTGTAGTAAAGTACTTTGTATATATGTATATTTATTAAGTTTATATTCATACTGTACATATTTTTATATTTTCTTGTCTCTCCCATTAGAATATAAACTCCTTTTGAGTAGGAATTGTTTTGTCCTTGGCATTTCTATTTACTATACAAAGTAAAGTTTCTGTTTTGCCCAGAAACCCTGAGGATCTTCTCCTCCAGATTCCACCCAGATCGATTTTTCTTTTTTGACTAGGTAAAGAGGCCATTCTCTGCCTCATTTCTTATTAAGCCTTAATCACTGAAAGGGCATTGCCTCAGTCAAACTGTGACCTGTTATAGACTTTAACTTGAAAAGACCAAGGTCCTCCACTGTATCCTGGGCCATCTCAAGTTGTTCTGATCTGTATCTGGTCACTGGACCCAGATGGCTCTGGAGGAGAGAGCGAGGCTGGCGACTTTGCACAGCCCTCCTTCACGGAAATCTGGTTTACTTGTATGTCATGGCATCACTTTTCTGATGTTATAGTTCTCTTTGAGATAAAAGACAAATAACAACTTAGTAAAGTGACTAGCACATAGTAGGCCTCAATAAATACAAGTTGATTGATTGGCTAGTCCATCTTAATCACTCTTTAGGGTACGTGATAGCTTATCTTCTATGACTTTCTTGAAATGTGGTGCCTAGGAGACATACTCCTGACATGTTTAGGTTAGGACTGGAATACAGCCAATCTATTATGTCTTTATTTCTGGACTACATACTAATTGCATCACCTTTTAAAGTTGCCACATCATACTCTTAATTCACATTGAGCCGGAAATAGAATTCAGTCCCTTCCCTTCAAAAACCCAGGTTCTTTTTCACAATAACTACTTTCTGCTCATTTCTCCATCTACACTTGAGAAGCTGACAAGTTCAGGAGTCTCTGTTTATCCACACCTAATTTCATCTTACTCAGTTCAACCTATCCTAATCTATGACGCATACAAAAGAGACCTTTTGGTGTCATGATTTTCTGATCCAAAACGCTGGTTCCCAGCTTTGTGCCGTCTGACAGTATGACAAGCATGCTTTTCATGCCATCATTTAAATCTAAGTCTCTAAGATATCAGTAGTACGAGACCAAGTACAGATCCCTGTGGCAGTGTACTAGAGACCTTTGTGTAACCCGGTATTGACTAACCAGCAGTTGGGGAGGGGGGGGAAGAGGTGGGGGAAGGGACTGAGTGGCTATTGTTATTCAACTAGCTGTGAGCCCCCTTAACTTTGTTATTGTCTAGCACCTTGCATGCTTTGTTAATTTAGTGAGAAATTTTGCTTTGTTGAAGCATATTGTGTCTACAGAATTTCCTTAATCTGCTAATCTACTGACATTGCCCCAAAACAAGGAAATTGGTGACATTTTCAAATTGGATAAATATTCAATCTGTGCCTTTATTCAGTAATGGGGAAGTCCACTTTCATCTTATTCTTCTTGCAGTCTAGCTCAGGGGGTGGAGAACCTGCAGCCTTGAGGCCACATGTACCCCTCTGGGTCCTCAAATGCTGCCATTTGACTGAATCCAAACTTCACAGAACAAATCCCTTTAATAAAATGATTGTTCTGTAAAACTTGGACACAGTCAAGAGGCTGCCAGGGGTTCCCCACCCCTGGTCTAGCATCTGCCTGCACCTTTTTACTGACTGATCTTCAACTAAAGCAGAAGTTGGAAGGGACATGAAAAGTCTCAACAACCATATGTCCCAGTTCTTTCAGGAACCTGGAATGTAGAATATGTGGTGTAGTGGGGGCGAGGGGATAGGGGAAGCAACTTGTTTTGAGTCCAAAGCCCCAAGTTCAGTTCCTGATTCTATTAATCCTGCTTGTGTGATATTGGACAGGTCATCTAACTTCTCTTATATTCTTTCTTTTTAAAGGGAGGGGCCTGTAACTAGATGACAGCTAGGTGCTTTTAGTCTAAGTCCTTTCCAATCCTAGATTTCGATTTTTCTATTAGCTACTACCGTTCTGCATTTATAGCTTAATAATCATTTCCAGAGAAAGCAGATGGAAAATAAGATGTTGGCCATTCTGTCATTTCTCTATAACCCTGAATCAGAATCTAACATTACATCAGAATCTCCATGGAGATGAAGACACTTTTGCAAAATTCCACTAGCCACTGACATCATGAAACTGGAGGCATGAGAGTTTAGTTTGTTTGTTTTTTTTTTTGGCAAGGAATTTGGGAAAGGAAGGGAGAAGCTGGGTCAGCAATGAAGAGACAGTTTCCTCCACCTTGACTTCATGTGAACTTTGGAGAGTTTAGAGTTTCTGCTTTTCCCCACAAAGATCCTGGCAGTTGTTGGAACAGTGGATGGGGTTCTTACTATACTGAAAACTGGTTGAAGATATAACAACGATTGGGTGGAATTAATGCTGTCCTTGTCTTAGAGTTAGTTGACAAGGATGTGATCCTGCTTCCTGGAATATAACTCCAAAATTGCTTTGTCTTCCACCTTACCAGACAGAAAGAAACTGAACACTGGAAGTCCTTCCTCTTGCTGCAGCCAAAAGCATTTGCACCAGTTGTTATTATTACAAATGATAGATGCTGGTGAGTCCTTTTGTGCCACTCTACTCACCACATACCTTGTCACTGTGTTGCCTATTTTCCTCTATATTAAAGGTTTTAGTAGCAACTATCCTTGTCTCAGGTTTGGTGTCAGCTGTGGTGATAGAGATTGGGCAGTTTTAGATAACTACAAGATACACATCCAACATCTGGTAAAGTAGAGAAGCTGCTAAGTAATAATTGTCTTGCCCCTATGGGGGAAGTTATAAACCTCTGCTGAAGGTTTTCTTAGCCAATTCAAGGTGATAATGAGGTTATATAGAGAGCAGAAAGAGATTAGGAATCTGAGAAGAATCAAGGGAAATTCTCCTAGACTGGCAGATGATGTATTTGTGGCGTTTATGAATTCTTTATTCAGGGTATATGAATATTTTTTACTTTTTATTCCTCTCACCCTTTTTTTTAACCTTTATAATACATGAGGAGATATAATCCTTATTCAAATTATGATTTGAACTCAGGATGATGAGTCTTCCTGACTCCAGGCCTGGAACTCTATCTGCTGTGTCACCTAGCTGTCTCTTACTAGAAGTTGGGGGGAGTTTTTTTTTCTCCTTTCATTTCTATTTTACCTTAATGAACAAAAGTACCCCCAAACCACTCAAAATGGATGATGTTCTTATGATCTGCAGAGATGTAATTCAGATGAGTATTTGATTCAGTGTGAGCCAATTAATTGCATCTGCCGAAAAATCAGAAAATCCTTCACTGTGGGAATATTGACTTCCCAGGTAGGGAGAGATAGGGAGGGGAAAAAAGAAGTCAGTGATGTTTTTCTGTTTATAGTAGTTCATAAGAGGAAGTATTTCAAATCCTTTCAAGAGAGGAACAATCCATCTGAACCACAGCCTTGTACAAGTGTACTGACACTGAAAGTGCCCCCTATACACTCAGCAACAACAACCAAGCTCCCTGTGAATGTGTTATCTGAGCCAGAGTGATGAGAGCCCCAGAGGTTCTAAAGTCCTGCATCTTGTTTTCTTTACTTGACATTGTTCAAAAGAAAGATTTATCAGATGCTCCTCAAGTGCCTTCATTATAGAGAAGGGGGCATCAAACACAAAATAACAAAATCCCAAATACAGAGGTTTAAGCACTTAACCTAGTGGCAAGGCAAGGAGCACAAGGATGATGTAGCAGTGGCCTCCATGCACAACGCATACGAGAAGAGCCTGGACTCGAATCCTACCTGTGACTTATACTGGCTGCATGACCAGGAATAATTTATTAATATTCTCCGTGCTACAAGGAAACTCTCTAAGATGACAAATGACAAGAAATTCCCAGTCTAGATTGGGAGGAGGCAGTCTCTACATGGATTAAACCATACTTCCAGCCTTTCCGTCTCCAGGAGCCGCCACGAGTGCAGCCCCCGCCATGTCGGCCCACCTGCAGTGGATGGTCCTTCGGAACTGCTCCGGCTTCCTCATCAAGCGCAACAAGCAGATGTACAGCACCGAGCCCAACAACCTCAAGGCCCGAAACTCGTTCCGCTACAACTGGCTGATCCACCCGAAGACGGTGGGCATCGAGCCGGCGGCCGGCAAGGGCATCTTAGTGGTGCTGAAGCGGCGGGCAGGTCAGAGGAAGCCTGCCACCTCCTATGTCAGGACCACAATCAACAAAAATGCCCGGGCCACACTGAACAGCGTCGGGCACATCATTCAGAAGAACAAATACCGCAAAGATCTCCGTATGGCCCCTCTGCTCCAGGCCAGTGCCATCCTTTGGAGCCAGAAGCCAGTGGTGGTGAGGAAGCAAACCAGCTCTCCCACCCCCAAGAGCATCTAAGGTGCCAGGCTTGCCTTTGCCTAATAAAGTCAGACTGCCCAACTTAAAAAACAAACAAACAAACCATACTTCCAGACCTCACCCTCACAAAATAGTGATGTATCCATATTTATAGGGCAGCCAGGTGGTTCAAGGAATAGAGATTCAGGCTTGGAGTCAAGAGGACCCGATTTCAAATCAGGCTTCAGACACATTTTATTAGTGTGACCCTGGGCAAGTCATTTACTCCTGTTTGCAGCAATTCGTCATCTGTAAAGTGAACTGCAGAAGAAAATGTCAAATCACTCCAGTACCTTTGCCAAGAAAATCTCAAATGGGTTCACAAAGAACTGAACATGACTGAAAACACACAATCCATAACTATACATATATAGCACTCACACATAAATATGCATCTGTATATATAATACATATATATTTATTTATATGTATATACTATATACCTATATATGCATGTATATTTATTTATCTGTATATATTATATACCTATATATAATATAAAATACATGTATATTTATTTATCTCTATTTTCTATTTTTATTATCTATCTATCTATCTATCTATCTATCTATCTATCTATTAGAAGCAGAACACAGTGAATAGAAAACTAGTCTCAGAATCAGATTCAAGTCTCACTTTTGACACATTCTGGACAAGTCACTTAACCTTTCAGGGTTCCAGGTGACTGACTGTCTAAGACTATTTGTTTCAGAGAAGAAGCTGACCTGAATTGATAGAGGGAATTTCCTCTCCTGGAGTTTGCTATACTAATGACATTACAGCTCTAGTCCTAATCTGTGTATGTATGTGTGTGTGTGTACATGTATGTGTATACACACATTATACATATACACATATGTATATACACAAATATATATTTATGCATACATCTATGTGCTTATTTACACCTACATAGAAAGGCATCATGGTGATGAGGATAGAGGACTAACTTCTGGATTCTAATACTTCTGACACACACTAACTGTGTGACCCTGGGCAAGTCAGTGTTCCATGAAAAACTCGAAGACTAGAAGTTGCAGAACAGCTATTGATCTGTGTTGGTAGAAGGAGTTTTCTCACTAGGAGTTTCTTATTGTCCAATGAACTCATAGGTCTGGACCAAAAAAATTTGCATATACACCTATGCATGTATAGTTTATATTTGTACCAAGAGGCAACATAGAACAGCAGATAGAATGCTAGAGATTGTATCAGGAAAGCCAAAATTCAAATCCCACTTCAGAAACTTATTAGCTATGTCGCCCTAGGCAGTCAACTGATCTTTCTCAGTCTCAGTTTACTCCTCTGCAAAATGGGAATAATGATATCTTAGTATCTACCTTATTGTGGCATATAATGTATATAAAGCATATTTTAAACTTTAAAGCTATGTAAACAACAGCTACCATCATGGGGCTTTTTGATCAAATGAATCATATTTGTAAAGTGCTCAGCCAAGTGCCTAACACATAGCAGGCTCTATATGCATATGTATTCCCTTCCCCCTTCCTCTTTTTTGATTACCAAATATAATCTCATTTGATAACCCTGTGGGGCAGCCATTTTCCTCAATTTTAGGGAAATATTTTCCCAATTTTATAGAAAAGCAATGTGTGGCTCAGAGCACTTAAGTGACCTACCAGGGGGCCTCATCTTGATGCTATCACTAGCCCAAGTTTACTCAGCCAGTGGGTGCTGGAACCCAAGTCCCCCAATTCCAATTCTGGTGGTTCTTTTCACTGGAGCAAGCTGCCCAGACATAAAGCGTGAGAAGAAAAGCATAGAGAAATGAGGCCAAAGCCACAGCATTATCCCTCTGCTTGTCCCTGATGAACTTTGTTAGAAGTTCCAAATTAAAAACGCATCAAAAAATCAGGCTGTAGACTGTCCAGGGGACCTGAGACATTTTGCTATTTAATTCTCAGGTTGGATGATTTCAGGAGGTAAGCTTATGTACTTCACATCTTCATTGACTGTGTTATTTATGTCCTCTTGGGGCATACTCACCTAATCACTGTATGGTTTGTGCTCTGGGTCCAGCCCCCACCAAAGGGCCTGCAGGGCTGGCATCTGTAATTCTCTGTTCGTTAACTTGGAGCCCAGCTCCTTAGACCTCCTCCTTCTCTTTTTCTGAATTCTGATTTATTTCTTTTGCTTCAGACTCAGTGTCCTCAAGCTTCCAGGTGTTACCCAAAATGGCTGTCTAGGCACCAAGCTTCCACTAAGTATTCTGATTCTAATCAGGTTGGATAAAAATTTTTTTTGGCAGCTTCTTTCTTAACTCTCTCATGCCAGTGGAAAATGAGCCAGAGTGCCAAGTTCTGTTCAGTAAAACTGTACTAATAAACTTCGAACGATTAGACCATTTATGTTGAAGGTGTCCATTGTAGCTAGATGATGTTGGGTTTGGCTTCTGGTCAGATTTCACATTTCTTTTCATTCAAATGAAGTAACTTGGACAATGCCTCTCCCTTCTCACCTCTCACCTTCTTACCCACATCCATAAACTGTGTTTGATCAAATTCTGAAAATGTTGCTTAATCAAAAGTCCCTGAATTGTACCTTTAACAAAGACTATTATAATTATGACAATAATTTAACTTTGTATAGCACATTATAAAGGTTAAAGAGCACATTTAAGTCACTAGTCAATAAATATTTTATTAGGGGCCTGCTAAGTGCCAGGCACTGGAGATAAAAATACCCCCCCCACACACACAAGGATAATTGCCAAGGGAGGTGGGCAAATTGATAGAAACAGAAGAGATGAGGTGGTCTCCAAACACTGCATGTTCTTTTAAGGGGTTGAGTTGTGGCACATGGAAGCACTTATTCCAATACTAATAGGTCTTGCCAAGATGGATAGGTAGCTAAGAGAGATGACCAGTGTCAGGTTATATTTACAACTGATGCTTAAAATAATAATGTGTGAAGTAGAAGTGAGGAGACCACAAAGTCAGAAAAAAACTGGGCTCCAGTCCCACCTTTGACATATGCTGTTCGCTTGCCTCTGGGCAAGTCACTTAACCACTCAATGATCCCTGGCTACTCCCTAAGACTGTGGACTGAAGAACAGTTGCAGGTAACTACTTAGGAATGAGGGTCCAGGTGGGATCCCCCAGTAGAAGTTTCACTAGGCCAATGAAATCATAGTTCTGGACAAAAATAATAACAAAAAATAACAGAAGTAGTAACATTGATAGCAAAAATAATTTACTTTCTATCACCCTTTAAAGCTTACAAAACACCTTCTCCCGTAATAAACTTTAATACCTTTACAGAGAAGGAGAAACCTCAGCCTATGAAATCTCTGTTTCTGCTATGGCCTCAGTTGTTTCTCTCCCTCAGGCTTCTATCCCCACACATTTCTATCCCTTTCCATGTCTTTGTGAAGGGTATTGCTTTTTGCAAATGTATTCCAGGGACATCACTGGTATCAACACAGACTGAATAGGTCTGAGTATTGCCTATTTGAAGGGGTTGTTCATACATGTTGTTGTTCATTTGTTTCAGACTCTTCATGACCCAATTTCTCTTGGCAGAGATACTGGAGTGGTTTGTCATTTCCTTCTCCAATTCATTTTACAGATGAAGAAACTAAGGCAAACAGGGTTAAATGACTTACTCAGGGTCACAAAGCTAGTAAGAGTCTGAGGCAGGATTTGAACTCTGGTCCTAATGTCTCTAGGGCCAGAACTCTATGCACTGTTCCACCTAGCAAGTAAACCAAACACATGAGCAGGACAAGTTATAAGATGGCTGGGATCAGGTTGATGTGGGGTACCTGAAATTGGTTTCCAGTATATAAATGTTCAATTATCTTTGGTAAGATAAAAGTTTGAGATTGGGGTTTCAGTCATATAAACTTAAGTATGATGATCGGTTTAATTAGTCCATCAGCATTTTCCATTTCTAAAGAAAATGACAATATACAAAAATTAAGGCACCCATAATCTCCAATGAACTGACCTATATATCCTGTTGTATATAAAACTTGGTGAAGCCTCATACAATAATAGTTTTTAAACTCTATCTGTGACACAGGAAATATTTCATTATTTTCTGTCTTGTCAAAATCAGAGCAATAATATATAGTGTATTATCATTATCAGGGCAAGCTCCTAATTGATTTTCAAAATTACAACAGTATTTGGTTGAGTGCCATGTTACTGATTGATGGCCCACTTCAGAGAAGCAGAAATAGAAAGGAAAAAGGAAGAAGGGCTATGGTCCTGAGGCTAAAGAGGAGAACCTTGGGGGTGGTGGTACACATGAACAGTGAAAGCAGGAAACCTTGTATCAAGGCAACTGTAAAGTTTTGTACAGCCGGTGTTTTCCAACTTTGTTTTTAGTCTGAGACATATTTGTGATTATTTTGGGACATACCAATGTGGTTTAGGGATCCACCCTTCTAAGCCAGGCACCAACTGAACCATCTGTCCACCTATAGTTCCTGCAGCCAAATAAGTCACATGCATGCATGGTTACAGAGAGCATAGCATCAGAGCTGTAACTAGGATGGTGTGAATGGGGTTTTAACTCAGGGTACTGACATCCAATGGGTGACATTTGCTTCCTTTCCACCAAAACTACCTTTTCCCTTTTGTTCTTCTAGAGGTGCAAAGTACAAAAATCCCTGGCTGCTACCCCCAGGATCCCATTGTCATGATACCCCTCTTCCAGGACCTGTCTTCATTGCCAATCTCTAAAGGAAGAGAGTCTGAGACTCTCTGAGAGATAGGCCTCTCCTTCCCACTACAGCTATGTAAGATTGTCCTCTACAATTTGGCTTCCCTCAACATAATTTGCCCCTGGGCACAGTTTTTACTAGTTCCAGCTCTTTACCATACTCACATAAGTAATACTGCCTGTTCTTTCCACTATAGTTCCTACTGCCTCTACTTCCCACTTTTCTGGTAAAAGATTAACAAAAGGAATTGGATCAAATGAATATAATTCATAAGGTACTAAACACAGGGCCTGGCATACAGATATTTAATAAATGCATCTTTCTTCCCCTCTCTCCTAAACCTAGTATGCTGTGACATGCTTTGGCATGATACACTTAAGTGTGGTAAAACATTGCCTGGGAAATTTTATGATGGGCAATTAGAAACTCTATCCCAGATGTTCCCAACCTATGTTATGTGTACCTCAGGGAATAGGAAAAGCTCATTAAGGGAACATGGGGGTATTTGGTAAATAAAGATACTATCCTATTGAAACATTTCAAAAGTAGTAGTATTAATTTTTTAAAAAAATCTATAGATGGAAGAAAAAACAGTGAAAAGGTAGGGTGAGTGGGATGGGAAAGAAAAAACTGTTATAACATATCTGGAAAATTGAAAGAGACAATTGAAGGAATAATGTCTGCTGACCAAAACCAAGTTAATAAGGTTTGGATAAGAAAACCTTTCCATGTCGAAGCAAAAAAAAAAGCCTAGACAACAACTTAGTAAAAATTAGTTAATTAATCAAATAACCACAAAGTTCAAATTAATTTTCAACCAATCAAGTTACAAAATTTTGTGTCTAACCTCACAGAAGCCATCTATCTGTGCTGACTAAATGTATTTGTTAGGCTTTACCTCTATTTTAAACAACGGATCTCTGTGAATCAGGATTTTCAATTCTGTTCTCAAACAAATCCAAAGCAAGAAATAAACTGGGGGCTGATCATGATATGTGGGTATATCTTTTTTTTTAATTAAATTGTGTTTTTTAACCAATATAAATCTGCTTTCTTTCCCGCACACCTCAACCTCATTGGGAAAAAAATCTCTTCCAAAGACTATACTGATAATAAAATTAATGGTTTAGAAGAAATAGAATCAAGGATCTTATTAATTTACTTAACAATATTCTGATACTAAAATGTAACTTTATGATACTAAAAATGTTACATACCAAATTAAATTTTCTTTATAAAAATTAACCATGTCTTTATTTTATTTCATATGTTCATGTGAAAGATAAGATCCATAACTTATTTTCTTTCATATTGAATAAAAAGTACAGGAAAGTTTACTGAAATTTAAGGGGATATGGAGATAAAAAGATGGGAACCCCTCCTCTATCTATACACATGGTCCTTAAATGGCTAAGGTAAGTATCTCTAAGTGCTTTTTAGTGACATTGCCCACGTGCTTTTTGTTTCAAGCATTATGCTTCCTCTCTTATAATAATTTGAAAGGGATGATAGTGAACTATCTTAGCACTGAATCTAATCAATCAACAAGAGGGGCCAATTCAGAAGTGCTTTGGTTGAATGATATTTCCATCCATCAAGAATTGTATGCTATCATTCCAAATGCATTAATTTTGTCCAACATGTGCAGAACAGAGCCAGGAGCCTCTACTTTTTGTTATACCTCTCCTATTACTCAGTCCCTTCCCCTGCTTCCTTTATTTGTTGTAGGGCTGAGGAGACATTCACACACAGTCATATCCTCCAAGATATTGTCAATGCTGCCATTAATATAATCATCATCATCATCTCAACAAAAATAAAGACCTTGGATTTGCATACTTTTTTTTTTTTTAGTTTTGCAAAGGTCTTTCCCATTCCTAATTGAAATTTAGTCTTGTAATATCCTGAAAGCTAGGCGGAGGCACCATTATTAGCCTAACTTCATAGATGAAGAAACTGAACCTAAGAAGTATCAGAGATGGAACCAGATCTCCACCCTTCTGAGGCCTGGTGTAGGCCTTTTCTCAAGGCCTACATACATACAGAGATAAGCAGGCTGCCTTACACACAAATATACCCCAGATTCTCTTTCTTAGTTATTATTCTAGGGCCAAAAAAGGTGATCTGGGAGAAGAATATAGTAATGCCAAAGATAGATGTAACCAATTGTCACTGAGAGAGCACAGTACTGTGAAAAGCCTAATGGTCTGGAGTCAAGGAGATTTAGATTCAAATTCCATATCTGATGCTTACTAGCTGGCTGACCGTAGGTAAGTGACAACCTCTCTGACACTCAGTTTTCATCATTATTAAAATAGGAATAATAATATCTTTGCTACCTATTGAAATAATATGGAATTATTGTGAGGGTCAAGTGAAATAATGCATATAAAGAACATTGAAAAACTTTAAAGAGAAATATAAATTCAAGGTGTAAGAGGAGGATGAATAGGCTATGTGCCTTTATAACCTGTGAAGGAAATCTGAACCTCCTTAAATTAGGGTGAGAGGATAAGGTGAGAGGTGAGAGGTAAGAGGTGAGAGAGACAGCCTGCCTGTCTATTTATCCTCATTAAGTAGAGTATCATGCTTAAAAATCTTCCTTTATTTTTTTCAGACCCAGGGGAAAGAGTGAGGTTAAACATTTTCCGTGTGCAAAGAATGAGGAAAACATTTGAATGCCTGTTCATCACCTCATATGATACCCAAAGTTCTGGTAGCTTCTTTGGCAAAAAAGATACATCAAGAGTTGCCCAGGTGAGCTTTCCAAATGTTCTTGCACTTCGTAGTCTGTCTAGCAAAGACAGCTTCCGTTCAGGTTTCAAATGAATACGCTATCTCCCTGGGAGACAGTCTGATGTGCTGGACAGAGCATTGGACTAGAAATCATGTCAAGAATGAAAAAAATGAAAAAAGCATTTACTAAGCACTAATTTCTCACCTATGGCTCCAAGAAGCTGTAGTATTTACAGTGGCCACACTCTGACAAAACTGTCTCAGCAGATGGGCTAAACCAGATTGAGGGTAACCAACAGACCTCAAGCCTGTCAGGGAATTCGGGGCTGGGGGGGGGGGGTGGAGTCTACCTCAAGCCTGTGAAGACTTTCTTTAGTGGAATGGGTAAATGAGAACAATTTGTTCCAACAGCTATGAAAGTGACTGAAACAGGTGCTGTGGAGCACTTAGATCTCAGTCAGATGTGGTAGATGCCAAGGTCACCCACTGCATCCTGGGCCACTGCTGGTCATCTTGACTTGTCTGCTGGTAGCTTTGACAATTTTGAAAGACAGAGTAAGACTGAAGACTTTGTGCAGCTCTGCCTCATTTAAATCCAGTTCATGAGCAAGTCAAGATATTACCCAAGAACAACAACAACTAAGCATTTAATATGTGCCTGCCACTTTGCTAGGTTCTAGGGACACAAATAAAAAAGTGAGAAATTCCCGTCAAGGAGCTTACATTCTAATAGGAATCTAGTTATCTATCAGCATTCTACTCTAGGTCATTAATAGTGAGCTAGGTCCTATACCTAACCCTTCCTCTAAGGATGGCTTTAGGTCATTCAATTCAATTCAATAGACTTTTATTAAATGCCTACTTTGTGCTAGGCACTGTGCTAAGCACTAAAGATATGAAAAGACGCAAAAGACAGTCCTGGCCCTCGAGAATCATCAGTTTCCTCATCTGTAAAATGGTTATAGTTGTGCTGTTTTACCTACTTCACAAGATTTCTGCAAAGATTACACAAACAAATACCATGTGAAAATGCTTGGGAAAATAACTCCTACCTTTGTTTCCCATTAGTTGCTATCATGTGTGGATATCCTCAGTTCTTAACTACCTTCGCAGTACTATATCAGAAAGGAGAGTGTATATACAGGGATGGTTGAAGACAATTTCCCTATGACTGTAAAATAAGGCATCCTTTAATATGGAGACTGTTTTCTATGTGTAATATGGTCAAAATCTGTGGTCTTCTACCCCCACGAATCCAAAGCAAGACAGTGAGTCCTGAGTGTGCCATAAATATTTCTGGAGCAGTAGGGAAAATGAAAATCATTACCTTTTGCTGGTATAATTTTCTCTCCCAATAGACCCCAAGACAACTTCAGTTAAGGTGATTGAAGGGTATGCTCAAGGAAGGTATTGCTCAGGTCTAGTTTCTCCATAAAATGTCCCTGGCGTAAGGTTAGCTGTAAGTCTTTCAAACTAGCCACTTTGAGTGACTTTGTCATTAGGAAAGAATTTAGTGGCTTTCCTTTTAATAGAGGCTAATAGTTTCTGGAGGATTTTCGAGCAGCAACTAAGAAATTTAAGCAGTCTCCTGAGAAGTCTAAATGACGCATGATCACCAGAGTACCTGAGACAGTATATCTTTTATCACCAGGTTTAAAGCATCTATTTATTTTAATGTCAGTAACATTTGTCTGGAAAAGTTGAGTAATGTATCTATACTCATACATACCCATCTGCCTACACATCACATCTGTATATCTCTGTGTATCTTATTGTTGGTAAAGCTATTCTCTTGTTGTTTGTCACATTTTCTCAAGTCGGATATTGTGAATATGCATCAATGACATCTTTATATAAGGAACCAGAGCAATGCAATGGGCAGTAATACTAACTTGTAAAAAAATTTATACACTAAGGTAGATGTTTTAAGCCTTAAATTTGAGGGACCAGCCTTGCCTGCCTTAAAGTGCACAGTTAGTACTAGAAAGTAGAGAGCTAACTAGGTTCTCTGTTCATGAACATTTTAGTCATTAAAGTGGAGCCTATGTGGGGCTGTTTAGGGACTTGGGAGGGGAGACAATGGCTACCCCATCCACACCCGTGAAAGTGACATGCACCGTCCATGACATCTTTCATGTTTCCTTTAGCAAATAACATAATCAAGAGTGGCACAATGTCCCTGGTGAAGCTGGCAATTTCCTTTGGTTTCCTCCAGGCTGACTCATATAATCACCTCTCCTGGGAGAATAGGACTATACCAACACATTTCCCATCTATGGTTCACATGCTGAGGCTTTATAAAAATTTTAAAAAGTAAGATCTGACCGTTGCCAAATTACCCAAAGAAATTGTGTTTGAGCAAAGAGAAAAGTATTTGTCACTCCTTAGCTTGGCAAGCATTCTCCAAAATAAATAAGAATGCCTTCCAAAAATAATCAGTCCATTCACCAGGACATACCAAATCACATCAGAAGGGAGCCATAAAGAGCTAAAATTCTAACAAGTGTCTCTGGCCCAGAGGCACTTCATAGATGAAATCTCTTGTTCACACTGTCTGGAGGTGCTTCTCAGAAGAAAGAAGGAAGTCTCCCATGGAAGGGAAAGAAAATGAGTGATTCAACATTAAACAGGTATGAGTGGCAGAGGGCCACTGGTAATCCTGCCAAATCAATAATGGCTTTCTCCTCTAGGCCAAGGTTTCTGGGTGGTTTATGAAGGTATGTGATCACCAAAAATGTACTCTATTTCTACCACTTAAATGAATTTCCTGACACTGTGGGAGAGGTGGTATCATCTCCACCTTGAACTCTGGAGGAGCTGGAAACTTAAAAAAAAATCATGTTGTACTTCAGGATTCCATTCCCATCCTCTCCATCTTGAATTATCTTGGTAAACTATTAAACATTTTAAAATAATAAGAGTTAGAGCCCCATAAAAACTCTAGTAGTACAAATCTGGGTGGGCATAATGTCTGTGACATCGGACTTAAAAATGTTGGTGAGAGAGAAACTCATAGAAGGTAAAAGAAATGTTAATTAGGAATGGAAGCAAGAATTTATTCAGGCTTCATGAACCCACATACCCATTTTGTTTTATTATCCAGAAAAAAAGAGTATAATTACTTTATGAAAAATAGGCTGGATGAAAGCAAAGAGTAGGAGAGGTTAATGCAAACTGGGAAATAAAAGAGTTAAAAGGACAATCTGTGGTAAAAATTATTTTATTTTTCTGTTTTAAAATCCTTAAAGTTCCATTAGAAGTGTTTTTAAACGTTTGCAGCTCCAAGTCCTTTCAAGAAGGCATTTTTGAGAAGGTAATTTGTATCAGAGATCTGATATGGTCAGTTGAATACATGTTATTTCAGAGAAGAATCAGGTTATGTATTGACCAGGAGAAAGATGGAACTTAGAGCTATTAGTAAAGTGACTAGAAACACCCATCAGATTGGACAGACAGTTATTCCATCAGACACTATATATTTGCAAGCTTTTTTTTTTTTTCCAGTTTTTCTTGATCCATGTCTGAGGAAAAAGAAGATCTCTTAAAAGAGAAGAGCTAAAATTTGCGTGAAATTACTGTAGTGAACTGTCACTGTGATATTTCTCTGATTTGTAAAATACACAGTTACAGAAAGGTAACAGGCCCAAGTAAGGTATAGCCTGGAGCCAGTATTAAAGTTGATAGATTGCTTTGGATTCCAAAATAAAAGTGTATTGGAAAGAATCTGTGAGATTTGGGATTGTGGAAGATGGGATTAGATTGACTAATGATTGATAACAGCAGAGAATTAGTGTGGTGCCTAGTTGTACCTGGGAGTTTCTATTTCTTTAAATCTTGCTCTAATTTTAATGCTCACAGGGTTTAGAGCTGATAGGGACCTTAGCGGTCATCTAAGTCAACTTAGGTAGGGGCAGCTAGGTGGCACAGTGAATAGAGCACCGGCCCTGGAGTCAGGTGAGTTCAAATCTGGCCTCAGACACTTGACATACTTACTAGCTGTGTGACTTTGAGCAAGTCACTTAACTGCAATTGCCCTTCAAAAAGCAAAAATAAACAAAAAAAAGAGTGGATTGACATTTTGGGGAGGCTAAGTGGTGTAGTAGTGAATAGAGCACTGGCCCTGGAATCCGGAGGACCTGAGTTCAAATCTAGCCTCAGACACTTGACACACTTACTAGCCGTGTGACTTTGGGCAAGTCAATTAACCCCAGTTGCCCTCCAAAAAAGCAAACAAACAAACGAACAAACAAAGCTGAAGTATAGTGAAACAATTTGCCCAAGCACACATAGATAAGAAAGTAGACTTGAACCCAGGTCTTCTGTGTTCAGGGCTCTTTTTACCCTACCACAAATTTATGATATTCTTGATAACCACAGAAAAGGTTTACACTTCAGTATATATAAACTTATTAATGTGTGAACTTTCCAAATAACTTAAATCAAGACCTGTCTTTTTACCCTATATGACTCTCATCCATTTCCCCCCTTAAATTTAGTCTTTGGATAGGTTTCCCTACATTCTGTGAGTTCTAGGACAGCACTCAGTGTATCTCTCTATTATGCCTCCTTCATGTTGGATTGTTTGGGGAAACCGTATAACCCTTCCAAAGATCTTAAGCTCTCTCCTTGACAAGAATAGGTAGATGAATAGCTAGATAGATGGAAAGAAAACAAATATATGAATATATGTGTGTCTACATGTAAGTGTATGTATCAGGAGCAGTGGATAGAGTACCAGGCTTGGAGTCAAGAAGGCTTATCTTCCAGAGTTCAAATCTGGCCTCAGAGACTTATTAGCTGTGTGACCTTGGGCAAGGCACTTAACCTTATTTACCTCATTTTTCCTTATCTGTAAAAGGAGCCAGAGAAGGTTATGGCAAACCATTCTCTTATCTTCACCAAGAAAATCCTAAATGGGATCAAGAAGAGTTTAGTATGACTGAAAAATTACTGAAAATATGTATGTATATATAGATATGTGAATATATGTGCATATATATAATAGAAATATATATATAATCCGTGTGTGTGTGTGTGTGTATGCCCACAGAAGTCTCTCCTTGAATTTGAGAATATTTGCACCTCTGGGGACTCACCTCACAAATATGAGTATAAATTGTAGCCCAGAGGATTTTATCTCATGCACATGTACACAAATACATATGTACATACATACATATCATTGTCTGCAATGTGCTAAATGCACATGTACATATAAACATATATACATATATATATGCATACACAACATACATACCTATTAAAACACAATGTGTGTGTATACACACATAGTATAAACATTTAAACACAATATACAATGTATACATATACAGATGCATGTATATACATACACACATATACATATACACATATATATGTACACAGAGAAACATACATATACATATTCCTTTAATAAATGGATTTGGTTAGCTCTTAACAAAGATATTTACAAAGAAGGTGTAGCAAGAATTACAGTTGCAAAACATTTCCCCATAAATCTGAGCTCACACAAATATACATGTTTATAGGAAGAGTGGGCACCAACTTAGAATCCAATGGTCATTGTACTATGTTGTACTGCAAAGCCCACAAGTAGGAAACACATGTGCCAAGACAACTCCCAACTCTGGAACTACAGAGTTTTGAAGTGTTTTCATGTGTAATGTGTAATGGAGAGTGATATTCCAATTAGGTTGATTTCTCTATTCCTGGTCTAAATTTGCTCTTCACAGAACATGGTATTTCTGCTCCTGTAAGACAACTTTCTCTTTCAGGTGATTTTCTCATTGAATCTTATGTCTCTAAGGTACATGTGACTTATGACTGGATACAATGTATCCTTCTAGTCAAGCAGCTACCTTTGAAAGTTACATGGCTCTTGGGAGTTGGAGGAAAAAGAAATTTTCTACTTGTAGAATCTAGAGGTCTGCTCAAAAGGCATATCTGAGCCTACTCTCTCCTGCAACTCATCAAGGTTTAGATACTTAAAGCCCCCACTGGTGTGGTTAATTTGTTCACTCAGTCAGTTGTAGGTTTCCCTTCTCTCAAATTTTCAGAGATATTCATAACTCATGAAAGTAAAAGTGGATTACTACTTGTTAGCCACACTCCTCTCTCTGTAGGTGTACACACACATGTATGTGTATACACACAGTTGCATGGATATATGCACATATACATATATGTGCATATGTATATGTGTATATGGCTACCAATACACATCACATTACTGAATATGTCTGCAACATAATTTAACAGTAAATATGGGATCTGGTAACACTGTCCAACAAGTTTCTCTCCTGAACTTCATTACCTCCAGAAATTCATTATCCTTCAAGAAATCAACCCTAAGCCTCTCCCTCTCTCTGACTGGAGAAGTGGGGGTGGTAAACACTGGAAAGTTCCTACCAGATCCTCCACCGTTTAAGGAAAGTGCTCAGGCCATTCACCTCACTATTTCCCACTTGGCTAAAGGCATTCATAACACCCCTTGTAAATCAGGTATCCTTCCCCCACTCCCTCCAACACACAGACTTTTCAACTTTTTTAATGTGTTTTCCTCCATTAGATTGTGAGCTCCTTGAGGGCAAGGAACGCTTCATACATTTTGTTTGTATCCTCAGAACTTAGCACGTTGTAGATACTTAATAAATATTTAATAATTCTGACTCTGACATTTGTAACTAGCCCATTTCCGTTTTTCTCCTTTCTGCCCTTGTGTGGAGAAGACAGAAAGAGGTCGGAACATTACATACTTATTCTGTTAAGGACTTTAATCCAAATCCCTCTTGTTCTCTCCCCCCTCCCCACCCACTACCTTTCTTACTCCTACCCAATCTTGTTATGGAACCCACTTGGGAAGTAAGAAATGAAGTAAAATTCTTAAAAATGCCCTGTTCCTTCCTCCACCTGCAGGAATTTAGACTTTCACATCAGCCTCCCTGTCTCCTGAAATCCAGAGGGATCCATTTCAGTCTTGTTGGACTTCTACCTCAGACCCCTCCCCCTTCCAAGATTAATGTGTCACTTCTCACCAAGGAGATTTGCACCACAATCATTGAAATTTGGTAAAGAAATGCCATCCATTAAATGTATTCAACACTAAGCCTACAACTTTCCCATCTTGAGACAGAAGAAGCCACAATAAATGGTTTCTCTAGTGAAAGTTTTGATTAAATGAAAGGGATTTGACTTGTTTTTTAAGCTCCTTGATCTGTGGATACACACTAGTACTTCATACTTGGTGTCAGCTTGAATATTGTTACATTACATGCAATTTTAAAAGTCTTATAGAGATTGGCTCACTATGCTTAGGGATTTTGGAGATTCTATAAATCACCTATTCCTGGTTCCTCATGCATGGCTAACTTGATCTCTTGGATGTTTGGTTCACAGAGCTGTGTAATTCAGCCTCAGGCCTAAATTCATCTATATGTCTCCCTCCCACGCCTACAAGAGGACCATCCTGAGACTTTACAGATAGTAGTTTATTAAATTCCTTAAATCATTCCAAAAGGGAAGTATGACTTGATTACAAGTCACATTTGTTATTGCTGCCAAAATGGAATTCAGTGTTTTCTGCTAAACAATTAGTTGTGAACTTGACTGCAAAAGCACATCCTGAGCCATTCCAGACTTCCCTTGAATGCTTAGAATAGAAACATCCTTAGTAACACCAGCCCTACAATATGCTAACACATATGTCCACATTAAGAATGGGCTGTTTTTGTACTTGTTATATTTGTCACTACTGTACTCACAAACCTGAGGCAAACTTGCTACTGTCAGAAGAAAGTGGATGTGGATCATTTTGAGTGACTGACTTTGTGATTGGTTAGAGATGTAATTTCAATGACTCATACCCCACACTGGAGTCTTGGATTGGCTGTCTACACCACTTAAAAGTTACCAAGTAATTTGAAAGATCTCTTCTTCATCTTTTGAGCAGAAATTAATATGATGGAGACATTCCCTGAATTCTTTATCTGTCTCTTTCTAGGCCAATAGAAATCCATTCTCTTTCAGTTTGAAAAATAATCAACTTTCCTGTAATTGAAGGGATGATTTTTAAAAGCTCCAAATTCTTACTCTTCATTCTTAAAACTCAGAGAGCAATGGAACCTTATGAGCCCTGGAAAGTCCCTTATGGCAATCAGAGAATAAAATGTTTTAATTGACAAAAGAGCCCCTCGGCCAAATTCTCTTTGTAGGGCTTGTCAGAAGTGTTCAGTTTCAGTCCAAGAAGCTGCCAGAATGAAGTCCAATCACTAATGACAGAAAGATTAGCAAGACAGAGATTGGCTAGCTCCACAACAGTGTATAATGGGACAAAAATGTTGTGGAGTCACCTAAGTGCAGCTGATCCATGGCAAATTTTTAATGGGAGGGTGATTTCAATATCAAATGCTCACCACTTCACACTCTGGCCTTTCTTGAATGTATGGGAAAACGGTTTGTTTTGCCCTACCAAATTGCAAAATGATGTATTTACAGTGTATTTCTCCATTTTTACCTTCTCTCAGAATGACAAATTTTGTTTTGTTTTATTTTATTTTCAAGGAGTCACAGAGATTAGGAGCAAAGGAAGTCAACTAGGGGGACTTTTGCAATTTGTATTCCCCAGAAATCCTGCCAGCACAGAAGGTGTAACACTTTGAGAGCTGTATACAACATTTGTGTACCAGGGGATGTCTGTCTAGTAAAGTGCCACAAACCTTACCTATCCCCAATTAGACAGAGTGAGGGTGCTGAAAAACATTGCCTTGTGTTATTCCTCTGCTTTCTGTGGGGTTTATGGATGCTAGTATTCTGGTCAATAAATGTTTAGTGCAACCAAAAGCAGTTAACTTCTCAGTCATCATGCACCTCTCCATCCAAACAGATAGCCATTTCTTTCAGCCCCCTTTTCAAGTTCAGTAGTGCCACCATTCAGTGAGACTCTTCCTTTAAGATGCAACTCAAGCATAACCTTCTCCATGAAACCTTTCATGATACACCCCCCCCAACTAGTTTGTATTTAACTACTTTGTGTTTATTTATATTTATTCTCTTTATGTTTATTCTATATTTTTATTGTTTAGTCTCCCCTATTAGAATGTAAGCTCACTGAGAGAATGGATTATTTCAGTCTTCCCCTCTGAGATACACTCCATCTACTCTATATGCTTTAGGAACTCAGTTTGTCTTCTTTATCAGATGTGAGATCCTTGAGGGAAGTGATTGACTTTGCCTTTCTTCTTATCTCCAGCACATAGTACAGTGCTTGGCACATACAAAGGGCTTAGTAAATGCTTATTGACTGACTGAATAGTGCTTGTGTACCCACCACCCACCACAGGGCTTGGCTTATAGGAAGCACTTAACATATTCTTGCTGAGTCATTGGCTGACTTAGAACTTGAGTGGGGGGAAACCAGACCCCAAAGATTATTTCCCTCTATGTAGGGAGAAACAGAAGCCTTATTATGGATCTGTGACTAACCAGAGTTATCTGATAAATTCAATGGTTGAATTTAGAGAACCTATTCTTAATTATAGATTATGGATTTCAATCTTAACTGTGCCTAGTCTGTAAATTATCAGAGTTTTTAACTTACCCTCCAATAGCTCAGGGTGGCACCATCAATTCATTTTGATTTTTTCAAATGAAGACATATTGATGACTTTTGTTTAATCATGTCTGGATATATCCTCCTATCTCTGCTGCCTCCCAGTGTCTTCTTTTGCAGTCAAGAAAAAGTTAAGTAAAACCAATGGTTATGTTGACCATGTTTGACAATATAACCAACATTCTGTTCCCATAGTCCTCTACCCCTCTAAGGAAAGGACGGATGAATATTTTGGTCTTTCCAATTGAACAGCATTTGATTTTGATTTAGCATTTTTTTGGGTTCATATTATTGTAGTCATTATGTATATATTGTTTCCCTGGCTCTGTTTCCTTCACTCTACCAGGAGCATTTTTAAGTGCTTAGGGGAAGAAAGAAGAGCTGCCACTGAAATCCATCACTTTGCTATTTGCTCTGTTCATAGAACTAGCAAGGGAAGAAGCGAAACTTGGCCCAAATGAACAGAGTTCACTAACTATGGAATCTTTGGCCCCTATTAATCTACTTAATAGATGATGGCTATGTATAAAGTTGTACATTAATATGAGAAGGGAAGAATTTTTGGTCAAACAATATATCCAAATACTAAGATATCCAGCATCATTCTGGCTTAGCTGCTTGGTTAGACACATAATTTTTATTATTTGAATTGCAAAGTGGGATCTTTGTGGTACCTGATTTATTTGTGCTGGCAATCTACACAGTTTAAAGTCACTGTTTAATATCTCAGCTTCCCCCCCCCCTCACCACTTAGCCTTTTTCAAACAGAAATGAATAAAATGGAGGAAAGCCCTTATTCTTCCAACATCTATATATTATATTTCCACATATCCAGGTGGGAGGCAACATAGAGTAATGGATGGAGCTTTGGGTATGGCATCAGGAACTTGGTACTGAAACATTCTGGCTGTGTTGCCATGAGCAAATCACTTAACCTCTCAGTTGTAACTTTCTAAGATCATAAATTTCAGATGAGTTATTGACCTAGTTTGTCAGAGGAAGTTTCCACATTAGCGGTTTCCTATACCAATGAAACCATAGATCCCAACCAAAAGCCAAAACAAAACAAAACAAAAAATTAGAAAGTTGGTACTGTATATACAAAATATGTGGGATGACAAAATATTTTATTGTTCAGTTAGCTGGTTTGGTTATATCGACAGCCTGAGTTATTATTTTTATTATTCATGTCTATTCTAGGACCCACTAAGCTATGAAAATCAAGAGAAAAATAACAGTTATAGTAATTAGACCATGGCTCCAAATATTTTCAAATCTAACTTGGGATTCCCCAATTGCTCTATTTATTAAAATAAAACACTATGGAATGTGGCAAAAAAATTCCAGCATTACCTTTGAAAATTGGAGATGAACATCAAATCAGATGTTTCAAGTTTCTCTGAATTTCCCATCAGCCAAAATGAAATGGTTTATTTCTCTGTGTGTAACCACAGTGCGGCAAAAACATGAAAGCTAAGAAATGTATACTTCACTTCTAAATGTCCAACATTTTCAAAAACAAAGACAGGCAAAACAATGACCATAAAGTGAAACAGACACTGTTTGTCTTGTAATTTTCCATCAGTGCCATAGCAATTTTCAGCAGTCAGTTTTTTTCTTTAAAATTTCTGTCATGAGTAGAAAACAAGTTTGGCCATGAAAGCAGACTTTCTCTTGATTAAATGTGACTTACAGATTTATAAACTAACAGCACATTCACATAGAGTTACTTGTTGAAATGGGGAGAAGTTTGGCTTTGAGCGACGTTTACAATATTTTTCAAGTTTTGTAATAAGAAAGTGTCTGATGAAATTCACAATGTGGGAACCAAATAATATTTGGCTTGACAGTTTTTAGCCAGCATCCAATTGTTTTGTGCACGAGTTAGGAGACAGATTTAAGTCTTCATATGGTGTTTGGAACTTAACAAATACATCAATGACAAGGTAAATACCTAGTGATAGCTGATATTAGAACTGTTGAAAGATCTTTACCCAAAGTGTCTTACATACCGAAGTTAAGGGAATCATCACTCCCTAGATAACTCATCTTCATCAAAGTCTTACATATGTGGCATGCAAAAAGTCAGCAGTTTCTGTGAACACTAAAAGGAAGGCAAAGATTTGAATCAAACCTGTGTTTGTAATTGGCATGCATACACCATTATTAAACACAAAAAAATATAGTGAGAGGGCAGGAAGAAGGCTAGCAGATGCTTTATCATTTGATCATATTATATTAGAGTTTAGCTGTCTGTCACGGGTCTCCAACTTTTTGGAAATTGTGGTGTCTAACACTGTTCCTTAGGTACAAAACTATAACTAGGACAGGACCACTGGGCCTTTTCCCCAGGACATCAACACTTATAGGAGGCTGATAATAAGTATATTACTTGAACATTTAGAAACTTTTGAACTTAGCATAGCACCCAGTTAACAAGAATAACAAGTTAAAATATGAAGCTACGAAATGTCTTTCTTCCTCTCACAGGTGTTCACACTGCAAAGGAGCTCTTCCTTAACCCTGCCCTGCCTTGGTCCCTCCCAGCTATCATCTTTACATATGGGGGACCCAACATCTCTCCTCTCCACAGGCTCTCATGTCCTGAGATATGAGGTATCCCCCACTCCCATAAAGCTACCAGAATTGTTATAGCTCTGCTCAAGTTTGAATAAGTACAATTTGGTGTGTTTTGTCCTGAGCTTATGGACAAAATGAGGTCCCCATTTAGGAGTGGTATTAAAAATACTGGATGGACAAAGCCAGTCCTTGACACTGTCAAATGCTTCAACCCTCTGAAATGGATTTGCTTTTAATAGTGTAAATAACCTTAAAGGACATGAATTATTATTTGCTAACGTGCCTTAAAGGAATATAGGGCTTTTCCATCAAACATACCATTGAAATCATGTGTGTGTATATGTATGTATGTATGTGTGTATATGTATATGTGTGTGTATATATACATACACACACATAGTATTCCCTTACTAGAATATCTGCACCTTAGGAACAAAGACTGTCTTACTCTTCTATGTCTATGGACAATGTCTGTATGCACATTATAAACACTTAGATAATCTTTCATTCTTTGATTCACACTGTTTTTAAAAAATTTATTTACCTTTAATTTACAACGTTCAATTCCATAGTCCTTTGAGTTCTAAATTTTCTCTCCCTTTCTCTCCTCCCCCCTTATCCCCCATGGCATTCTGCAATCCAATAAAGGTTCTACAAATACCTTCACGTTGAATATTAGTCAATATTAGTTGAATATTTACAAGTTGTAAAGAAGAATTATAACCAATGGAGTGAACAATGAGAAAGAAGGAATGAAACAAAACAAAACACAAAAGAGAGAGAGCAAGTTTGCTCTCAATCTGTATTCAGACTCTGCAGCTCTTTCTTTGGATGTGGCGAGCCCTTTCCATCATGAGTCTTTTGGAGTTGTCTTATAACCTTCACACTATTAAAACAATACTATGGCTAACTACTTGGCAGCTAGGTTGCCTTCAGCCTCCCACACACCTTCAAGGCTGCATGATGCCTTCTTACAACATGACCTTCCCTTCTTTTGTCCTTCAAAGCTGACCTTGCTGTTTGTTTGAACTAGATTTTGCTAGCATACAAAACTTTTAAGGCATCAGGAGCTCATAGTCTGATTTGTTCTTGCTCTGAACTTCATACGTATGACCTTGGTAACATCTTATCTTTATTTCTTTATCTTTCTCAACATTTCAGTTCTCTTTCTTCCCTTTCCCTATCCAAAGCACTATATGAGATGATTATTTAAGTCAGTCAATTAATTAACAAGCATTTATTAAATGCGTTTAAGTGCTAGGCACAATGCTAGCTGATAGGACATGCAAGGAAACATTCTCCACCTTCAGGTAATGTAAATTAATGTGCACACACATCTATGTACAAAATCCATACAAAACAGATACAAAGTGACCTGAGGCATGGGGAAGCATTTTTAGCTGACAGGAGAAGGATAAGCCTCATGAATTAATACTAAATTTATTCTGAGGATTTTTGAGAATTTTGGGACACTATCTGAAATAATTGAAGATACTCTGATATCCAAGACCAGAATTAGAATACGTAACAGCAATACCATGAGTAAAGATGGTATACAGTCAAACCTTATATCATAGTAAGCTAAGTCACAGTGAGGTCCTTCCAATTCCACTATTTTTATGATTTATTTAGTCATTTTGAGTTATTTAGGTGTTATTTTTATTTATTTGGTTATTATAACTCTGAACATCCTCCTTTGATTTCAGTCTCTTGTTATTTTGCCATTTCAGTATTTACCACAGAAAGCTGCTTCTTACATTCTTAGCTTTCTTCTTCCCCTTGGCCGGTGTCTTGATCTTCATCCAAGCTGCCTTTATTCTTAGAGACTAAATGCTGCTAAAGAACAGCTCAAAGCTTGTCTTAGGCCTCTCTTCCTGCCAATATTTCTTCAGTTTCATACATTCAATGGTAGGGCCTCCCTAACCTTTCCTACTTTGGATCTGGAATGATACTGACTTGCTTTATTTCTCTTTCGGTCTTTC
Organism: Pseudocheirus occidentalis; assembly: GCA_028646575.1. Lineage (NCBI taxonomy): Eukaryota > Metazoa > Chordata > Mammalia > Diprotodontia > Pseudocheiridae > Pseudocheirus > Pseudocheirus occidentalis. The sequence continues at coordinate 126,947,361 of CM053594.1, read as the reverse complement.
CTCTACAGTGACTCTAGACTAAGGCTCCTCTTATTACAGGAACAGCACGGGGGTGGGTAGGTCTTGCTTCCAGCTCTTTTATTCCTATCTTGAAGAGGGACATTGCTCAAATTTCCTTGCTCTTACAGATGGGCTAAATATTCTGTGACTCCAGACAAAAATCCTGGACTTGTGCCAACCCAGTATACCTCCACCTTGGGAACTGGAGGCCTAGTCTGACTCATAGTGGCCCTTTCCACTGCTACCTTTCCTCATGTTCACTTTTTTTTTTATCCAGAATCTTGAGAATCAAGTATTACCCTACCTATGTTGTCAGCACTGAGACTGAATCCTCTTTGCCAGCAATCCTCAGCTTTAATAATGGAGGCTCCTGGTTCTCAGGTTCTGAAAGTATCTCTCCAAAGAAGGTCACTATCTCTCTTTCAAAAATAACTTGCCTTGTGAGCACAGAAACAAAGCAGCCAGATCATATTATCAGCCATAAGTCACAGTCATGATTGCCCTTTATAAGCTACTGCCTTGGGCCTGGGGATAGAGACAGCTGCCATCTCATTCAGAAGGGTTGCAGCTGTCAGCCTCTTGTCATTCTCATTCCCTTTCAGAAAGCCTTCACGCACATATTCACCTTTATGTCTGACAATCAGCCTTTATGAACCTTTTTAAAAGAAAGCAAAGAGAAAGCAACCTCTTCTGTGTATAATCCCATGAGGTAAATGGGCAATTTCAAGAAGTTCCAGAACCCCTTTGTCTCCTTAAATACATTTTTGACAAGAATTTTGACCAAATTAATACAATTTTGACCAAAAATACATTTTGACCTTTTACAGACTGATTAGGATTGAGAGGAGGGAAAAGGGTAGGAGTGCTGCAGCCAGCACAGTCTGGGCCTAGCTACCAGCTAAGTGAAATAAAGAGAAAGTAAGAGAGAGCTTCCAGCTGAATAAAGGAAAGAAGGAGAGAGACAGGGATGTATTCTATAGTCTGTTTATTACAGAGCCATTTCATACAGAGTCAAAGATATATGGAATTTACAAGGTTTATATATCCTTAGCAGAAAGCAAAGAACCGCCTTTGGTCTAGATCTTTCTCTACCCCACCCCAAAGCCAATAACTCCTTAAGCTCCTTATCCTAGGACCATGCCCAGAGGCACAAACAAACAGGGAGTCATAATCAAGACTTGCAAATTAACTCAGTACTTTCTTTAGATATTCATGAAACCAGTGAGAGCATCCACCCAACAAGATTATACTCTCCTTGCATATCTGCCTAATGACCTTGTAGAACTGGGGAACTAAGGTGGCCAAGACCCCTAAAAGTCTTGACAGTCAAACTTTGTTGATATCATGACATGTAATATATCCCAACACCCTGGGAAATACAATGGACCATGGTCAATTCCCTAAGATTTCCATTGCCATAATACACAAATTTACTATATCTGATAAGTCAGGAGATGAAAGGACTTTTGAGTTTGTATTTTCTGGTATTCTTTTTGTGTTAGGCACCAATAGCTTCATCACTCTGGTGATCTGAGAGTCTCCTTGTTCTAGAGGTTACATGAAGGGAAATGGAGTTTTGGACCATGCCCTTTTCTCATCCTTGCCTTAGAGAAGAAATGTTGCCTGAACCTCCCAAGCAGGTCTACACTGCTTATATCATTGGACTAAATGCCCACTATCTTGTTTATGGAAACTTCAGGAATCCTTTATAACATGGGCTGGCTGACTCAGGGGTGAAGCAAACCTCTCAGAACATGGGCAAGTTGGTGGATCCAGTTTGAACCTCAGTCTCCCAGGAGCTAAGGAACTTCTTTAGGTAGCAAGGCTATGGATTCATTAAACTTTGGTGGGTGAGACTGAGTACCTTTTTGATAATTATCATAAGAGGCATGGCTAGAAAGTAATGGCACTGGCTTTTTTGAGCAGTTTATACATTAGCTAAAGGTAATTCCAAGAGAGGAGATAAAAAAAATATGAATGCACATACATAACCTAGGAAATCTCTAATGGCATCACCCTAGGATGCTATATGGAATCTGCAGCTTTAAGACCACATGTTGCCCTTTAGTTCCTCAAGTACAGCCCTATCTGGTTAAAAGGACACATTTGAGGACCTAAAGGGTCACATGTGGCCTTGAGGCCTCAGGCTCCCTACCCCTGTCCTAGGAAAATAAAAATAAACTAACCAACAAGTCAGTAAGCATATGTTAATTACCTGCTGTGCTCCAGGTACTATGCCAGCATCGTAAAGTATGTATTGAATTATGCAAGATTAATTCCGGGCAATCTTTTTTGGGGAGTGGGGGTAAAAGGAAGCACTAGCAGCTGAGAATATCAGAAAAGGCTTCATGTAGGAGATGGTATCTGATTTATTCATTGAAGGTAACAAAGTATTCTAAGGTGTGAGGGAGGAGGAAATGTGTTCTATATATAGATAAAAGCATGGACAAAAGCATAGACATAGAAGGTGGAGTGTGACGTTTGAGAAGAGCAAGGAAAATGTAGTGGGATCATCTTCCTGTCTCAAAGAGTTATCAGAGGACTTTGATGAAGGCTGAGTGGCATGGTCCTCATATTCTGAAGTCAACTCTCATTTGAAAGTCTCGGTTTTGGGATTCTTATTAACTTGAGTCTCGTTGTTTGATAGATTATGAGTCCCTTGAGAACAGGAACTGTTTTAGTTTTGTATCTATAGTCCTGGAACCTAGCACTGTGCCTGGACCATGGATGGACTTTTAAATGCTGGATCAATTGAACTAATACCTAACTGCAATGTCTTGTATCAACAAATGAAAAAAAAGCTCTTCAAAGCACTTTGCGATTCTGACTATAATTCAGTACTTAGAGATCTTTGATTTTATTAGTACAGATACTCCTTACACTAATGGAGATTGCAATCCTTTGACACTTTAGATATATCCCCAGGTATTCTGTGGGTTAATGGGGAAGGGGAAGACTTCTGTCCTAGCTTGGCTAATTGGGCCATCTGATCATAAAGTACACTCAAGACCTTTGAAAGCTGTTAGGCTCTACCGGAATAATCTGGAGAACTGGAGAGGTTGTGTTGTGGATAAAGCCCTAACTTGAAAGTCAGGGGACTTTAGTTCAAAACCTGGCTCTGCTATTTTTTACCTGAGAGAAATCACTTCATGTCTGGTCCTTGGGGGAGGTTGGGTTAGATGACCTAGGAGAGAGACCATGGTGCAATGGAAAGAATGCTGGGTTTGGAGTCATAGGATTTTTGTTCAAATCGGGACTCTTCAAACCACTTAACCTCTCTGGGTCTCATTTTGCTCATCTGTGAAATGAGGGAGTTGGACTGACTGACATTTAGGGTCCTTTGCAGCTCTAAATCTATGATTCTATAATCTTCAAGGTCATGTCCGGTTTTGACTCACTACACGGTACAATGAGATACCAGGTAAGGAGTCTAATAGAGGTTGACTGTTAAGAGTTCTCAAAGAAATAAAACTAAGATAACAGTGCAGTTAAGACTAGCTCTGACAAAATGGTGGCTCCTAATTACTAACTCTCAGTTTAAACCAAAAAATAGAACTTGAGTAAGAATCAAACAAAAAACACTAGTGCCAGTATCCTAAAGTGTTGGATTTAAAAAATAATATTTTTATCACTTTCAATATCTCTCGAGGGAGCAAAAGCTCTTGCAGGGTCCTTTGTGAGACACAGCTTCTCTTGGAGGCAGGTAAAGTGCTGTTTGGCTCTTTGCTTCCCCTAAAGGTCTCCTATTTTGGGAATTGCTAACTGGCACATTTTTAATTTAATGGCTCTCAAAGAGATATAAATTAGCAGCAGCAAAATATTATGGCCCTTTGAATGCTTCAGCAAATGAACTGTAAATTAAGATTTGTTTAGCCATTTTGTAGGGCTTAACCATCCTAGAAAGGGCTGTTAAATGTTTTATGATGTCTGTGTGTTCTTGCCACTATGGGCACAGCTCCTGTCCCCTGACACTCCTTCAGGCAAGTAAGAAAGAGAATGACTGAGAATGTACATAAAAATATTCCCAGTTAACAGAAGTTTAAATGAATTTAAGAAATAAAAAACACACATGTTTGCATTTAGACATAGTATATGGCCAATTTTTTTTCATGAAGAGTGCCTTATTACTTTTGCTCTAAGCTGTACTCTAAATGTTAAATGTTTGACAAGGGGAATTTCCCTTCCCTTCTCTCCTTTCCCTACAGTATATATTAAACTAATTGCTTTATTTTAACAAGGGGAACAGTGTTTCCCTCAACCATCCTCCTGACCTCCAACTTGAACTTCAACTCTAAGAATCTTTGTGGAGAGATAATTGCGAGACCAATAAGATTTAATGCACTTGGGCTCATACTCATCAAGTGTCTTAGTTCTACAACAAAGTTTTTAACTCTCAGAGGGTCCAGTTCTCATCCCATGTAATTCCCATGTAGTTATAGAAAGCTTCAATCTGGCCTGGGATTTTCTTATCATTTATAATTTCATAAAATGATTGACTTCACCAAAACACGGATAAACTAACAACTTGCTGGTTTTTCACTAATGAAAGTTCTCTAAGGAGTAAAGTTAGAAAAATGTCTACAGGATTAAAACTGTCACAGGGAAATGTCTAAAAATGCTTGTGCATCGGGCCTGTATTTTCCATGCTTTTCAGCTCTACCTTTATGAAAACTAATTTCTGCAGGCTGGGGGAAGAGGTTGGATTTGGACGAAGGCAAGTTTGGGGATCAAAAGTATGTTTGTTAAACTAATCATTGCACTAAACTGCAAACCTTTATATTTATTCTTTTTGAATTTCTTTTTGTAGATGCAACTCAATGATCTAGCATGTCAAGATCCTTTTGGATCCTGACTGTAATTTACCACATTACTTATCTTTCTGGGCTTTTTTGTTTCCTGCACATTTGATGAGCAAGTCATCTCTATCTCTATTCAAGTAATTGTTAAAGTTAAATATTACAGAGCCAAGCACAGATCACTGGGGTACTCTACTGGAAACTTCTTGCCATGTTGACATTGAAAAATTAAGAAGTACTCTTCAGGTCTGACCCTACTGACTAACATTGATCTTTTCCTCATCTGAAGAGACAGCCTGGTATAGTACAAATAGTCCTGGCTGAGCAGTCAGAGGATCTGGATAAAAATACAGTCTCTGATTCTTTTTCCCCCAATGTTCTAATTTTATTTTTAAGGTCAGTATATTTTGTGTTTATATTATTTTCTGTTTCTTTTAAAATGTATTATGTATTTATAACACTAAATTTTTTTTGAGTTCCAATTTCTCTCCCTTCTTTCTAACCCTCCCCTCCCCATTGAGAACATAAGCATATATCAATTATACATGTGAAATCCTGCAAAACATATTCCATCTCAACCATTCTGATTCTTTTAAAATTATGGATATCTTTTGCTTTTTAAAAACATCACCAAAAATTCCCCTACACTCAGTCATCTCTCTTCTCTCAGAGACCTATCCCATTGACAAATAGAATGTTTAAAGAAAAAGAGAAAGAAAATTAACAAATGGGTTTTTGGTCGTGTATTTATTTTTCCCATGTGGTTTGTTAGGTTATCTTTTTTGAGTGTTTGGAAATCTTATTAAAGAGGTCCTGTAATATTCAAGTATTTGATGCAATCAATATATTGCTATCTATGGGAGCTCATTATCTCTGAGGAATCATACTAAATATTGGCACTTTTATAGGAAATCCTCTACAAACATGGTGAGCACCTTTGGGGAGTACATCTCCCTCTTGTATTGCTTGATACAAATAGCCAGAGGGTCATTGAACAAAATTTCTCTGTAGTTCTTTGGAGGAGAGCTTTTAAAGCTGCATTTTTCTCTCCAGAGTGAAATGTCTTTAAAAATAATCAACAAACATTAAACAAAAGGATTCTGTACACTTTGCTTACAGAAGATTGTGAGACCATAAAGATATGATCTGATGTTTAAAGCTATGAAACTTTGCCTATTCACTTCTTACACTTTTATTAAAAATACCTTGCATAGGTATGAAGATCATTCTCATGTAGCACCTTGTTACAATATTTGCTTGTTTTAAGCCTAAGGAATGACCCCCAAGTTCTACAAGGTTCCCTCTTCACTTTCTGAGTCACAACTGCTCTGAGCACTCAGGAAAATTCCTAATATTAAACCTGAGGTTGGACTCTCTGTCTAACTTTACAGTTATGTCTACCTCTAGTTAACCCCTGGTTTCTCTGTGGTTGAAGCAAAGTCAATTTACTGGAAGTGTTTGGGGAACAAAATAACAAATTATAGTGTCTGTGGATAGATAGGCATGGGAAGTGAAAGTTAAGAACAGTCCACTTTTTCATGGAACTTTTCTTAGCCTGAATATTTTGCCCCAAGGTTCCTGGTAGAACCAATGACTTTCTTCAATTTCTTACTTTTCTTCCATAATTCAGCCCTAGCTTTGTCCTTTGGAGTTTTATTGGAAGGCCACATGTGCTCCAACCTCATGAATCCAGGCCCTTAAGATCTCTATCTCTGGTTTTGACATAACTTCTTCCTTTTATACTAATTCCTCAGGGCATGAACAAGTCTCTCACACAATATCTTTTTTTTTTTTTTTTGCTTTTTTTTTTTTTGGAGGGCAGTTGGGGTTAAGTGACTTGCCCAAGGTCACATGGCTAGTTTTTTGTGTTAAGTGTCTGAGGCCGAATTTGAACTCAGGTACTCCTGATTCCAGGGCTGGTGCTCTATTCACTGCGCCACCTAGCCGCCCCTCTCCTGCAATATCTTTGATTCAAACAGATATATAGGACCAGTTCATGCTGTTTTGATTGATGGATTTAATCAAGTGATATTCTTACGTGACAGGTAATTAATTACTTTTAAGTGTGTGAGATAATCATTGAAGCCTTGCCTTTACACTCATAATACTTTTATTGAAATGAGAGCATAAGCCTATCAGTAATCACTGAGGTCTGTTTGGTCATACACATATTCCACTCTTTCAGATATCTTGAAAATTAATCCCTCAATGCTTTTAAAACTGTGCCATTCATATTAAGAATGCTTTCTCTGTGTACTTAGTCTTGATCAGCTTCAGCTTTTCCTGACTCTATGCTCTGCCTGCTACTTTGGCTAAGATCTTGAAACTAATTTTTTTGATGCTGCAACAATATGTAAAGTCAAGGGTAGTGAACTTCTTAGAGCAAATACAAGGATTGCCCAAGGATTTTGTTTATCTACATGGCAACTAGAAAAATTCCAGAATTTCAGCACACAGGATGCTAATATTCTTTTTTCTCCAACTGGAACACAGGGGTTTGGATTTAATTCACTTTTACTGCACTCAGTTTAGTATCCAAGATAATTGCCTGCTTATTGACCTATTGATCTGCAGTGGATAGAGCACTGGACCTAGAGACAAGAAGACCTGAGTTCAAATCTAGCCTTAGACAGTTACTAGCTGTGTTATCCTGGGCCCCTCTGTTTCCTCAACTGCAAAATGGAGATAATATCAGTACCCATCTTACAGGGATACTGAGATATTTTGTAATCTCTCAGATGAGATAATATTTGTAAAATGCTTAGCCCGAAGTCTGGCACATAGTAGTGTAATCATAATCAATTTGTTTGATATTTAGGGCTAAGTAGATCATATACTTAGGGTTAAGTAGATCCCAGTAACTTAGGGCTAAGTATAGAACTCTGTCCATTGGTGAAAAGGTGTGAATTTCCCTGTTGACTTGGAAGAATGCTATTGGCTAAGACACTCCCCTGTTGACTTGGGAGAAGGCCAGTGCTTATAAGGAACAATTTTATAGAGTCAAGACAGATTTTGGATTTGGTTCCTCAGTGAAGCAGACTGAAGATATGAACAGTATGGGACTTTGTTTGTTGGTGGCCTGGCTGATCCTTGAGTTCCAGGCAAGAGAAGTCCTGAAGGGTTTGAGGTGTGCTGAACCTTGTGAACTTCAGTGTGTGCCGGGGATTGCCCTGAGGACCGGACAAGGACCTGGGAACTGT
>CM053594.1:126896870-126931409 GCA_028646575.1 Pseudocheirus occidentalis | reverse complement strand
GGCAGGGAGGGTCTCCCTACCCCAGCCCCTGTATATCTTAATTCCTATTTGCAGGTATTGCAGAACTTTAAATTCTAGATTCTTTCGATTCCTCCCTTGTCACCCAACCCCACTGGAAAGACAAGCAATTCAATACAGGCTGTGGATGTGTGATTATACAGGATATCTTCATAGTGGACATATTGTGACAGTGCCCTTATGTCCCTCTTTCCTATCCCTCCCCGCCTTGTTCTGTTCTCTACTCTGTCCCTGTCCCTTTACTGAAGTGTGTGCTTCCAGCATCCCTCCCCCTGACCCTGCCCTCCCCTCCGTCATCCCGCCTCTCATCCCCATGCCCCCTACTCTCCTTTGTGGCATGATGCCCAGTTTTTAGAGTTTATGCCATTTCTTCCCTAAGCCAAATTCACTGAGAGTAATTGAAAGTAAATTTGTAACAGTTATCCCTTGCCTCTTCTATATGGGATGATTAACCCCATTTTGTCTCTCCCTGTCTCCTCTCATTCCAGTCATGTCCCACCTCAGAATTTCACCTTTTAAAGTATCATCCCTTCGTATTCAATTGATCCTATACCCTCCTTTTCCTCATGCTGGCCAGTCTATTAATTGGTTGCTGGTTTTTTTTTAGCTTTGTAGAACTCTGCTTCCAGGGGGGAAAGCTCTGTTCCAAATTGCTGGGGTTTTCCCAGCTGCTGGAGCTACTAGGGGGGTGTTGCAGCCCCCACCAGCTTTGGCTTGCTGAGAGCGCACCCCAAGACCACCACCCAAGACCACAATCCGGATCCAGGCCGCTCAACGCAAGAGCACTTGGCCCTGATCAATTGCCTCGGCCCCCTGTGGGGTCCACAAGCCAAGGGCTCTGAAGCAGCCCAGTGGCGGCATCCGCTGGTTACAGCAGTTCCTGCCCTTCCCCCACTACTTCCTTGCCCTGGGGGCAGATTGGCTGAACTGCTTTTCCTCCCCCAAATTAAGCTTCAAAGTTCCACTTTCACTGACCATTTCTAATCCTGGCTGGCTAGATGTGAAGATTCCTCCAGGTGCTATAAATCTGCTCCCCGGGGTAGCTGCGGCTCCACTCAGCTCCTCCCGACCACACTGAGGCCTGGCTGTGGCTTCGGTTTTGGGCTGGGCTGGTTGCGGCTCCCGGCTCACCCCATGAACCCCTACTGTAGAGCTGCCTTTCTCTAATCCTTATTTTTCATACCTTGGTAGATGTGGAGTTGTTGGAGGTACTGTAGATCTTCTCTCTTGTAGACTGGCTGCGGCTCCACTTGGCTCGGCTCAGCTCCTCCTAACCGCCCTGGGGCTTTCGGTTTCAGGCTGGGCTGGCCTCGGTTCCCGGACTGCCATATGAGCCCCTCCTGCTGAGCTGCCTTCAGTGAGAGATGTATTTTCTGTATTTTTATGAGTTTGAGAGCCTTAGAATTTGTTTAGGGTCATATTTTATGGGTATTCAGGGTGGCTATGTGGGAGCTACTTCTATGCTGCCATCTTGGCTCCACCCTGGAAGTCGGAACTCTAGTCTAACCATTCTTGATATCAGTTTAGGATTATACAAGAAAAGTGCTTAAATTGTCCAGATCCTTTGACACAGTTGTTCTGCTATTGTGCATATGCCCCAAGAAAGTCAAAGAGAGAAACAAAGAATAAAGTGAAAATAGATGATGATAATACTTATATTATTATTATTAACAGTTATATAATACTTTAAGGTTTACAAAGCACTTTACATTATCACATTATAATCCTTCTGGGGAATTTAAAATTCAGGTCTCCCTTCAACAAATCCAGTGCTCTATCCTTTACATCAGATTGCCTGCCAAACATGCTAGATATGGCAGAGCCAAGATAGCAGTGTAAAGGCAGGAACTCATTTAAACTCCCCCAAATTCCCTTTAGAGCAACTTTAAAATGATATTCCTAATAGAATTCTGGAGTAGCAGAACCAACAAAAGGTTGGGATGAAACAATTTTTCAGTCTGAGACAACTTAGATCGGCAGGAAAGGTCTATCTGGGGGAAAAGGGTTGAAGGGGGTGGGACTCAGGCCTAGAGTGCAGTGCAGTGCAGCAAGCCTTGCAAGCAGTTGCATCAATGGCTGCAGCAGCTTCAGGAACTCTCAGTCCAGGGATAGTAAGGAGATTGGACAACTGGTCAGAAGATTACAGGGGGCTTTGCTGGTATTGGTTACATGACTCTCTTGCATTCCCCATACACAGATCCAGATCACAAGGAGAGCAGTAATGCTTAATAACATGGGAGCAGGGGCCCTTGGTCATAGCTCCAGGGTAGAGAAGAATGCTTAAGGTTACTCACAAGAGAGTAGGGGCCTTGGTCTCTAGTCCAAGGAAGAAAGAAGCACTAGCACTTGTGGCTACAGGAAAGCAGGAGCCTGAGTCACATTTCTAAGGATAAAAATAATGATAACTCTTGCAACTGTAAGGTTACAGGGGCCTTGTTCACAGTTCCAGGATGGGGAAGAATGCCTGTGGTTATTCATAGATCAGAATATAGGCCAGTAGAGTAGTGACCACACTTTTCCCTGGATGACACCACCTTGGAAGCACTAAAACTTGCAGACCCCCCAGAACTATCTCTGAAAACAGCATCATGAAACATTTGAAACTTGTGACAGTGCCTCTTCCATCTTGGGAGCAGAACCCAACTTCAACATAAAGTTAGAAGTCAAGAAATAGACTGAAATAATGAGCAAACAAAAACAAAACCAAAAGTGTTTTCATAAAAAATTCCTTTGATGAAAGGGAAAATCATGATAATGAAGCCAACTCAGAAGACAATGAAGTCAAAACAGTTACATGCAAACCCCCGCTCTCTCCTCCCAAAAAGAAAAGTGAGAATTGGGCACAAGCCCAAAGAATTCCTGAAAGAGTTCAAAAAGGATTTTAAAAATCAAATAAGAGAGGTAGGGGAAAAATAGGGAAAATAGATGAGAGTGGTGCAAGAAAATTATGAAAAGTGAATAAAAAGGTTGATAAAAAAAGAGGCACAAAAGATACTGAAAAAAATAACAACTTAATAAAAAAAGAATTGGCCAAATGATAAAAGATATACAGAAATACACTGAAGAAAAAAAGAACTCTTTAAAAAGCACAATTGGCCTAATGGAAAAAGAAATAGAAAAGCTCACTGAAGAAAATAATTCCTTAAAAATTAGAATTAGCAAGTGGAAGCTAATGACCCCACGAGACATCAAGAAATAATTAAACAAAATCAAAACAATGAAAATAGAATAAATTATAAAATATCTCACTGGAAAAACAACTGACTTGGAAAACAAGAGAAAGAATTTAAGAATTATTGGGCTACCTGAAAGCCATGAGCAAAAAAAAAATATATATGTATATATAATCTTTCAAGAAATTATTAAGGAAAACTATCCCGATATTTTAGATCCTGATGATAAAATAGAATTTGAAAGAATCCATTGATCACCTGATGAAAAAGCTCCCCAAGTGAACATTCCCAGGAATATTATAAACAAATTCCAGAGCTCCCAAATCAAGGAGAAATTTGGCAAGTAGCCAAAAGAAACTTGAAATATCAACACAAGATTTAGGTACTTCTACTTAAAAGAATGGGAAGACTTTGAATGATATTCTGGAAGACAAAGGAATTAGGATTACAACCCAAAATCACTTACCCAACAAAACCAAGTATGATCCTCTGTGAAGAAAAGGAATATTTAATAAAATAGAGGACTTTCAAGTATTCTTGATGAAAAAAGCAGAGTTGAATAGCAAGCTGGACTTTCAAATACAAGACTCAAGAGCAGCACATAAAGGTAAACATGAAAGAGAAATCTTAAAGGATCCAACAAGGTAAGACTATATCCCAACATGGGAAGAGAATATTTATAATTACCCAGACCTTTATCATTATTGGGGAGAAATAGCTCACACAAATGAGACTTGAAATGAAATTTTTATAGTGCAAGGAAAGGGGGGGAGTGGCAAGGGATGCTTAAACCTTACTCTCACCTGAATTGGCTCAAAGAGGGAATAACATACACACTCAATTCACTGTAGAAATACTTTGCTACAGGGAAGTGGAAGAAGGTGATATAAAAAGGGAGCAGGAGAGTCTGATATAAGGGAGGGCAGGTTAGGGGAGGTAGTGGTCAGAAGCAAAAAAAAATAGGCTTTTGAGGAGGAACAAGTTTAAAAGACAGGAGAAAAAGTATAAAGGAGAAATAGGATGGAGGGGAAAAACAGTTACTAATCGTAACTGTGAATGTGAATGGGATGAACTTACCCATAAAATGAAAATTGATAGTAGAGTGATTAAAAACCAGAATCTGACAATATGCTGTTTACACTTAGAAACACACTTAAAACAGAAAGACACACACTGAGTAAAAGTAAGGGACTGGAGCAGAATCTATTATGCATCAGCTGAAGTTAAAAAAATTAAAATTAAAAAAATTAAAAACCACTGGTAGCAGTCATGATCCCAGACAAAGCAATCTATGTTATGTTAAAAGATACCATAGACAATGAGGTAATATCAGTTCTAAAAACATGTGCCAATTGGTATAGCATCCAAAATAACAAAGGAAAAGTTAAATGAGTTACAGGAGGAAATAAACAGTTAAACTATACTAGTGGGGGACCCCAACTTCTCCATTACAGAACTAGATAAATATAAACAAAAAGTAAACAAGAAAAAAATTAGTTAAATGAGTATAATTTTAGAAAAGTTAGATATAATAGGCCCTTGGAGAAAACTGAATGGTACTTTTACCAAAAAATTGACCGTGTTTTACAAACAATAAAAAGTAGAAAAGCAAAAATGATAAAAACAAACAAACAAACAAAAAAACCCATCCCTTTCAGATCATAATACAATAAAAGCTACCTTCAATAAAGGGCCATGGAAACATAGACTAAAAATTAATTGTAAACTAATCTAATCCTAAAGAATGAGTGGATCAAAGAACAAATTATGGAAACAATAATTTCATTAAAGAGAATGACAATGAGACAATGTATCTAAAAGCAGTATTTAAGGTAAAATTTCTATTTCTAAAAGTTCACATTAATAAAATAAAGAACAGATGAATGAATTGGACATGCAACTAAAAAAATTAAAAGAAGAACAAATTAAAAATACCCAATTAAACACCAAATTGGAAATCCTGAAAATCAAAGAAGAAATTAATAAAATTGAAAGTAAGAAAATTGTCTAACTAATAAATGAAATTTGGAGCTAGTTTTATGGCAAAAATTATAAAACAGACAATCTATTGGTTAATTTGATTTTTTTATAAAGAAGAAAACCAAATTAACAGTCTCAAAAATATATAGGGTGAATATACCACTAATAAAGATGAAATTAAAGTAATGATTAGGAGCTATTTTATCCAATTATATGACAGTAAATCTGACAATGTAACTGAAATGGCTGAATATTTACAAAAACATAAATTGTCCAGACTAATATAACAAAATAGAACGAATATTCTAAAAAACCCTATCTTACAAAACGTAATTGAAAAAGCCAACAGAGTTTCCTGAGAAAAAATCCCCAGAGCCAGATGGATTCACAAGTGAACTCTACCAAAAATTTAAATAACAACTAAGTCTAATATAAACTATTTGGGAAAACAGGCAAAGGCGGAGTTATATTGAATTCCTTTTATAATACAAATATTGTGCTGTTACTTAAACCAGAAACAGCAAAAAACAGTAAGAAAACTATAAACTCAATTTCCCTGATGAATACTGATGTAAATTTTTAAAATAAAATGGAAATTATTGCTATATATCACAAAGATCATATACTAAGTCCAGGTGGGATTAAAAGTAGGAATGCAGGGTTGATTCAATATCAGGAAAACTATCAGTATCATTGACCACAACAATAACAAAAACAACAAAAATCATACAATTATCTCACAAGTTGCAGAAAAAAGTTTGGTTTTTTTTGACAAAATACAGCATTCATTCTACCGTAAAAACACTAGAAAGCATAGGGAAAAAATGGAACTTTCCTTAAAATAATTAATGTCATTCAGTTGTTTCAGTCACACACAACTCTTTGTGACTCAGTTTAGGGTTTTCTTAGCAAAGATATTAGAGTGGTTTGTCATTTCCTTCTCCAGAATCCTAGAGAATCAACTAAAAAACTAGTCAAAATAATTAATGATTCCAGCAAAATTTCAGAATATAAAAGAAGCCCACATAAATCATGAGCATTTCTATATATTATCAACAAAACCTAGCAAGAGATAGAGAAATTGGGGTGGCTAGGTGGCACAGTGAATAGAGCATCAGCCCTGGAGTCAGGAGGACCTGAGTTCAAATCCATCCTCAGACACTTAACACAAATCTAGCCATGTGACCTTGGGCAAGTCACTTCACCTCAATTGCCCTCTAAAAAAAATAAATAAAAATTAAAAAAGAGAGAATTTCATTTAAAATAACTGCAGACAATATAAAATACTTGAGTTTACCTTCCAAGACAAACACAAGAATGATATAAACTCAATTACAAAACAATTTTTACAGAAATAAAGTCAGAATGAAACAAATAAAGAAATACTGATTGCTTATGAATAGGCCAAGCCAATATAATAAAATGACAATTTTTACTGAAATTAATTTATTTATTCAATGCTGTACCAATCAAAAAACCAAAAAATATAGAGCTAGAAAAAATTATAACAAAATTCATCTAGAAAAACAAAAGTTCAAGAAAATCAAGGGAATTGATCAAAAAAACACGTGAAGGAAGGTGGCTTAGAAGTACTAAACTGTATTTCAAACTATATTACAAAGTGATAATCATCAAAACAATTTGGTACTTGCTAAGAAATAGAGTAGTAAATCAATGGAATAGATCAGCTATGCAATACACAGTAGTAAATGATCATAAAGTCTAGTGTTTGATAAATGCAAAGATCCAAACTTTGGAGTTAAGAATTCATAATTTATAAAAATTGGGGGGGAAATCTGGGGTAGCTGTTTTGAAAGCCCCTTATGTGAAAGAAGGATGCTTCAAGTGCTACAAAAATTATAATCTATCAATTTTATAATATTCTTATAGATCAGTTTCAAGGTAACTGATCAGTGGATTCTATAATCTTCCCTTTCCAACTTTCAGAAAATCAGAATAGCAGTTCCTGTCTACAGTTTCTGATAATACCATTGACATTTCATAATTTTTCTTTTCTTTTTGTAATACATTTATTTATTTATTTTTAGTTTTCAACATTCATTTCCACAAGATTTTGAGTTACAAATTTTCTCCCCTTCTCTCCCCTAGTCCCTACTCCAAGATGGTCAGCATACTGAATATGCCTTCCCCCAATCTGCCCTCTCTTATCTCCCCCTCTACCTACTCCCTTACTTTGTTGTAGGGCAAGATAGATTTCTTTTTTTTTTTTTTTCTTTTTGGAGGGCAGTTGGGGTTAAGTGATTTGCCCAAGGTCACACGGCTAGCTTTTTGTGTTAAGTATGTGAGGCTGGATTTGAACTCAGGTACTCCTGACTCCAGGGCCGGTGCTCTACTCACTGCGCCACCTAGCCACCCCACAAGATGGATTTCTATACCTTGTTGTCTCTCTATCTTATTTCCTCGTTGCATGCAACAACAATTTGTTTTAACATTTGTTTTTAAAACTTTGAGTTCCAGATTCTTTCCCTTCTACCCTCTTCACCCATCCCCACTGGGAAGACAAGTAATTCAGTATAGGTTATACATGGTATAACATAGGAAGACATGCAAAACATTTCCATAGTAGTCATATTGTGAAAGACTAACAATATTTCACTCCATCCTATCCCTCCCATTTATTCTGTTTTCTCCTTTGATCCTATCCCTTTTCCAAAGTGTTTGCTTCTAACTACCCTCTTCC
This sequence comes from Pseudocheirus occidentalis, assembly GCA_028646575.1. NCBI lineage: Eukaryota > Metazoa > Chordata > Mammalia > Diprotodontia > Pseudocheiridae > Pseudocheirus > Pseudocheirus occidentalis. The sequence continues at coordinate 126,923,537 of CM053594.1, read as the reverse complement.
CCAATCTGCCCTCCCTTCTATCATTCCCCCTCTTTTGCACTCCCCCCTTACTTTCCTGTAGGTTAAGATACCCAATTGAGTGTGTATGTTATTCCCTCCTTAAGCCAAATGCAATGAGAGTAAGGTTGACTCATTCCCTTTCACGTTCCTGCTCTTCCCCTCCATTGTAATAGTTTTCTCTTGTCTCTTTTATGTGAGATAATTTACCCTATGCTGTCTCTCCCTTTCTCCTTCTCCCAATATATACCTCTCTCTCTCGTCTTAATTTTATTTTTAGATATCATCTTTTCAAATTCAACTCATCCTGTGCCCTTTGTCTATTTATACATGTACACACATAAACACACACACATATCATACACCTTATATTCCCTTCAACTATCTTCATACTAAGAAAGGTCTCATGAGTTACAAATATCATCTTTTCATATACAAATGTACATAATTCAATTTAATAAGTTCCTTATGATTTCTTTTTCCTATTTACTTCTTCATGCTTCTCTTGCTTCTTGTATTTGAAAGTCAAATTTTCTGTTCAACTCTGGTCTTTTCATCAAGAATGCTTAAAAGTCCTCTGTTTCATTGAATAGCCCTATTTTCTCCTGAAACATTATGTTCAGTTTTGCTGAGTAGGTGATTCTTGGTTTTAACCCTAGCTCCTTTGACCTTTGTAATATCATATTCCAAGCCCTTGGATCCCTTAATTAAGAAGTTGCTAGATCCTGTGTTATCCTCATTGTTTCCACACTAATCAAATTGTTTCTTGCTGCATGTAATATTTTCTCCTTTACCTGGGAATTCTGGGATTTGGTTACAATATTTCTAGGAGTTTTCATAAAGTTTTCATTCTTTTGGATCTGTTTTATAGTATCTTGTTTTCTCAAAAACTCATTAGCTTCCATTTGCTCCAATCTAATTTTAAAAGAATTATTTTCTTCAGTTAGCTTATGAAATTCTTTTTCCATATGGTCAGTTCTGCTTTTTAAGGCATTCTTCTCATTGGCTTTTTGGGCCTCTTTTGCCATTAGTGTTCATCTATTTTTTAAGGTATTATTTTCTTTAATATTTTTTTTAGGTCTCCTCTAGCAGGCTCTTGACTTATTTTTCATGATTTTCTTGCATCATTCTCATTTCTCTTCCCAATTTTTCCTCTACTTCTCTTACCTAATTTTCAAAATCCTTCTCATGCTCTTCCATGGCCTGAAACCAATTCATATTTTTTCTTGGAGGTTTTTGATGCAGGAGTTTTGACTTTGTTGTCTTCTCCTGCTTCTATGTTTTGCACATGTTTGTCACCAAAAACCAATTCTATAGTTCAATTTCTCTTCCTCTGTTTGCTCATCTTGCTAGCCAATTACTTGAGTTTTGAGCTCTTTGCCATGGTAGAACTCTTCTTCCAGAGTGGAGAGTGATGTGTCTCAAATTTCTGGGGTTTTTGTACAGTTGTTGTCAGAACTTCTTCTAGGCACCTGCCTCAGAACTGTGAGGAGGACTGCTTCTCCATAGCCTCAAGTTCTGCCACACCAGCACTCCTCACCCTAAGACCACCACCAAGTTTGCAACCCAGATCCAAGCAGGGCCAAGCAAGAGAATCCTGCCTCAGTGCCAGCAAAGAAAATCCTATAATTACTCTCTAGATCATAGTTTGGTGTCCTCACGATCTGTGGGCCCATGTGCCACCACAGCAACTGCAGACACCACCACCTCCACTGCCCAGGGTTCAGGGACCTACCTGATTGCACTCTTTTCTCACCCAGAGTTACCCCACTGATCTTTTACTTTCTCTTTGGCATTTATAGGTTAAGAAGTCTGGAAATTGCCACAGCAGCCAGTGATTCAGTCTTCTGAAGTCTGCTCTGGCCAGTCTCTGCCATGAGTCTGAGACAACATGGCCCATGCAGAATTATGCTCGGCTCCCAGCTTGGTGCGATAGACCCTTCTTGTCAGCCTGCCAGGCTGCCTTCAGCTAGATATTTGTTTCTCTCTGTCACTTTGTGGGTTCTGTAGCACTAAAATTTGTTTAGAGTCATTTTTTACAGGTATTAGAGGTAGCTGGAGTATGAGCTCAAGCAAGTTCCTGCTTTTACTCCGCCACTTGCCTCTGCCAAGATGAAATATGAAATATTGAAAACATTGAAATATTGAAAAATAATCATTTTTCAAAGATTATCAATGGTGGTTCTGGGATTATATGTTCAGGTTTCATCAGAAACCGGATATAATTCTATTCTTTTGGGGGGTAGGGGTAACAATCAGGTTTAAGTGACTTGCCCATAATCATTTAGCTAGAACATGCTGAAGTCACATTCAAACTCAGATCTCCTGCCTCTAGGGCCAGTGCTCTATCCACTGTGCCACCTAGCTGTCCCAATATAATTCTATTCTTATTTATACTTAAATCCAATAATATGACACACACACCCCCAAAACAAACAAGCAAACAAATAACATCTCATACACCAGAGCATAAAATTAAACACTCAACCACTTACACATGATTTTTAATTACTTTATTTGGGGGTAGGGAATAAAAGGGTTAATCTTAGACTCTTTTCTTTTTAAAATGCGTACTGTTATAATTCAGCAATTATAAATTCAAAGAATAATATTAATACTTTGCACAAGTTGTAATGGTCATTTCCCCAGTGCACTCTGGAATGCATTTTCCCCTGGTATAAATAAGCCCTTTCATCTTAATCTAGATAATCATAAATAAGTGAAATGATGAAGGCAGCCAGATGAAAAGCTGTTTCTACCTTGACACAAGTAAGTATTGTTCAGCTAAATGTTTTATAGGCCCCATGTTGATACATGCCCACCATATCAGAGATTTCAGTGACTGGGTCCCAAGCCAAAGATGTACTAATCCACTGTATATCAGCCATTAAAAGGCATCATACATCACCTTCCCCTTCTCTCCAAGTTCTTTTTCCCCCCTTCTTAGGCTTTCCAAGGTTGGCATGGTGCCTGTGCCATGTCAGAACCAGCATGGAAGCTCATTAGCTTCAAAAAGTAGCAGTGACCTATTCCATCAGGCAGCCATAGAGGATGCCACTCAGGAACAAGGACTAGGAGAGAGAAGAGAGCAAGAGGAAAAGGTGGAGAGAACAAATGACTGTTAACGGTGAAAAGGTGAATGTAGGAAATGGTAAAATTCCAAATGAAAGTTGGATTTGATGGGCTTTAGGGTATTCCTGCTAAATATCCACATAAGATTGCTAGACCATGTACTATACGTTAAAGTTGAGCTCCAGGTTGCACGTAATATTTGAAAGAAGAATTTGGGCAAACGTTTTAGGTTTATATAGCTCTTTACAATTTTAAAGCACTTTCACATTCATCACTTAGCCAATCATGGCAAGATGGAATCCATCTCATAGGATTTTTGCCATGATTGGTTAATCAGTGAATGTGAAGGTGCTTTAAAATTGTAAAGCTGTAAAGATAAGCAATCTGAGGCCCAGAAATGTAAGTGACTATATCAGATAATACAGGTAGTACATGACAGAGCTAGGATTCAAATGTTTTTAATTATGGACTGGAAATGATTCTGTCTTTACACACTGTTTCTTTTTGATGGAAGGCTGGCCAGTAGAGAATTCCCTCCAGAAAGATGACCTCCAGATGGCTTCCCAGTTATGGCATCAGTCCCACACACATTGCAGTGATTTCTGTGATTTAGTTTGCAGAACATTTTTCCATAATACCAATTGGGTCCTATCATCATTGTAGAAAAGGAATTAGAGATGCTGTTTGTTTTGCAGAAAGGCATTGGAAATGAAAGCTCTCCTGTCACTCATGTAGACAGAAGGAGGATGGCCCAAGCATTATTTTGGCAATTGTCCCTATGACATGGGTAACTAGAAAGTAGAGTAATCATCCATCATTATCATCACTTAACTAATGTCTCTTCAGATTCTAGGACCAGTGGGGGTGTGGGGCTAGAAGCTGCCAGTAGGCAGAGCTAGCATTACAAGAGGCAATCCTTTCCCTCCTAGAAGCATAGCTTCTAGAATTGTTTTGTGGTTAGTCTGCTTGGGAATTCTGAAGACCTGTGGTCACAGACTCTCTTTAACACTTATTAGGTATGTGGCCCTAGGCACATCATTTGAGCTCTCTGAGCGTCAATTTCCTCATCCATAAATTGGGATAATAAAAGCACAAGGGTTGTTGGGAGGATCAAATAAAATGTAAGGAGATTTGCAAACTTTAAAGTGCTACTTAAACCTGAGCTATTATTATCACCCTTCCCTTTTCTCTACAGTCATACTTCAGCTGTTTATCCCCCTAGCCGAGTAAGGAAAACAGAGTTCTGTAGCCACCTGGTTAGAGAGAGATTATAGTGCTGATTCTATGAGACTCCTGTTAGAGGAAGAAAAAAGGTAGCCTACATAATCAAAGGGTTAACCGTCACAAATCACTCTGACTGCCTCTTGGGGTCTTTATTCCCCTCTCTTTTTTTCTCTGGAGTGTGGAGAAAAATTATCCAAAATCCTTGACAGAAAGCATCAATTTTCTAGGAGATAATATTTGCTCAGAGGATTTTAGTCAAGAAACAAAAATCCCAGTTCCAGTGGCTTCCTGTCTTTGAAAAACTAACGAACAAGAACAAAATCTCTTTAAAATACAAATTGTAAGTGAAATTCTTCAAATTTTTTTGAGCTCCCAAGTAATCTGTTGATTACCACGGTGGGATGGTGATCACCCAGCCCGCTGAATTAAATGCAAATAGTCACAGGTTTTCCTTGTGTCTTCCACACACTATAGCAAACAACACAAACTCAGGAAACAGTTTAAATCATCTTAGCTTTATCTAGTGAGCCATTTTTAAAAAATGTAAATAACCAGTAGGCAAAAATGTTTGACTGGCAAAGAATCCCTTAACAATGAACTCTGCTAACCGTCATGATGATGATTTGTCTACGAAACCAAAATGCAACCACTCTCTGCTGGATTCTCTTCGTAAATTGAGCTTTGTAGCCAGGAAAGTAAAGTTCTTCATCAACTACCAGGCTTCTAAGTCTCCTACAGGAAAATTTTGGCCTGTTGTTGCCTGCTTGCTGCTACTTACACTGTCACGCTCTCTCCAACTCCCAAGCAGTCCCTCTCAAGAGAGGTTTTTTAAACTCCATCTGTACTGGAAACTCAGCCCTCCAAGTCTTATCCAACAGTGAGCTCCCTTTTCTTAATCTTGGGAAAAATACAACTCCCAGGGTCTTTAGCAATTTAGGTCTTTACTGAGTTAGTCAGTCCAGTCTTGCCAGAAGGGCTGTTACAAAAGCATTACTCTTCTATCTAGGGGCATGTGTAGAAATGTAGTTCCTTGGCTAGAGAATGGCTAATTTTTTGTTTGTGCTCTTTCTCTGTCTCTCTTTTTGGAGGCCAGATGTGTAGTCCTGTACTTCAGTCTCTATGTGACAATATACAATGCAGAGTAAAAGAATGTAGGGTGAGGAGAGTTGACTATTCTCTTACCATCTTATAGTTCATGAGGAGTTCACTGTGTGGTGAAAAAATTTGGAGGCAGAACTAGATTGGGAGCCACAGAACCTGAGTAAGATTTCCAGCTTTCTTATTTACTACTATGCGAACATTTGGTGGATCATTGAAAGGATTAGGAAGTAGAGATAGCATCTATATTAAAAAGTTATACTCAAGAATTGAATGTAGAAAACATAACAGAATATTTGGGAGAAGGTAAAAGGAGTGAAAAATTCAAATAGTTTTATCACTGGTATATGCTAGTGACAACTTGGAAAGAAAAAAGGGAATAGATGTTTAGGAAAGAGAAAATACTGTGCCTGGCACAGAGAAAAAGATTAAATAATGATGGAGACTTCCATTATCTAGATAACTACTGAAGTTCTTTGTCTGCTAAAATCAGATCAGCTAATCACTTCTTGATTTGCCTTTATAAATGTTGGGGCTAAGTGATCATTCCTTCTTAGAGTTTGTAATAAAGTAGAGGAAATCCAGGAACTGTCTGACATGCACTCTAGATTTTTGGAAAACAGATTTTGAAGGGCTCAGAGGAAATACAGGTAGTATTCCATAGAGTAAAATGCCTTAGAAAGACCAGGGCAGGTGGGATAAGAGATGCTCAAAAACAAAAGTCTAAGGACATAAAAGTAAACAGCTCCAGCAAGGAAAGAAAATGAGATTTGTCTGAAGAAACTGATGTGGATGCAAAAGGAACTCTCACCTGGATATTTTTTTCTTTTTAAAATGCATTTCATTTTTTTAAAGAATTTATTCATTTTTAGTTTTCAGTATTCATTTACACAAGATTTTGAGTTCCAAATTTTCTCTCACCTAGATTTTTTATTTTTATTTTTTCCTTTTTGGAGGGGGGAAAGCAGGGCAACTGGGGTTAAGTAACTTGCCCAAGGTCACATGGCTAGTAACTGTGTCAGGTATCTGAGGCCAGATTTGAATTCGGGTCTTTCTGACTCCAGAGCCAGTGCTCTATTCACTGTGCCACTTAGCCACTCCTCTCACCTAGATTTTTAAAAGAAATATAAAGAAGATGGAAGAAAGTCCAAGTAAAGGAGTATAAATAAAAGAGAGTGGGACCGTCCTATAAGACTAGTATTTGGAAGACTAAAGTTCAGAATGAGCTCACAGTAGTAAGATAAAACAAACAGCCAAAAAGGGTTGTTTGTCTGTTTTTAACTATATTGAGAGAAAAGTGAGATTCAAAAGAAGGGATAAGTCCTTTACTTGAGAGAAAGTTCAACTCTTATCTTCTTTCTGTTTTTGCCATAAAGGAGAATGACCTTGATACTGAAAATGACAGGATGAAAATAACTAAAACGGTTGATACATAAGATAGGTAAAGAGGTATGTAGCAGCAAGCACCCCAGCATGCCCAGGGTGGCTGCTAGCACAGGTTCTTAGATCTGCTTCTCTAAAGGAAAGCAACTCAAAATGGATTAACAATCTCACTTTAATCAATCAAACATATATCATTTACCTAGTTCAGGGGGAAAAGGCAGCATCCTCAACTTCAGAGAACACAAACAGAACAAAAACAGAAATTACAAGCAAAAAAAAGAAACAGATCAGCAGATGGGCTTCCAGTCGTCTGACCATTACATCCATACCTAATTAGTTACAGAGAGGGAAGCACCAACATCGGGATTTTCAAAGCCCGGGGACTCAATAGCCACCCAGAGTCTCCTGGCCAAAACACACAACTTTTTCCAAAGTGAGCCTCAAAACAAAAACTCACATCAGGATGTATATAGCCTTCTCCTGGCTCATAGAATGTTACAATCCTCTTGACCCACTGCCCAATCACAAAGTAACAAGGTGTGGGCATTCCTGAAAAACAAGCTTCCTGCCACAAGCTCCACTCAGCCTATTAGGGAGCAGAATATACTTTCAAATCAGGGAAGGTTCTCAGAGTTACTTAAGCCTATCAAAGGGCCTAGGGGCAGTGAAGATCTTCAGATTCCCATAATATTTGACCTTCAACCCTTACCCCTAAGATTTTGGGACCCCTTTGTTCAGGGGGGGAATGATGGGGAGGTTGTGCTTAAGCCCCACCATAAAATATTGTTTTCTGTGTTTATTGTATGCTGTCCTTGTTATATTGTTGTAAAATTCTGTTGACACCAGTTATGCCTAAAACTCCTATTAACCTATGTAACAAAACGTATTGTTAATGGGTTTTGCCAAGTAAGGGACTTGAAAGATCTTGGGGCCAAATGTAATGGTTACAGGATTTGAAGATCTTCCATACCCCTTGAACTTGCTGATGTAGCAGGAAAGGGTGGGGCAAGAAGAAGCCAGAGCCAAGCTAGAGTCAGCACAGTGACTGGAAGTGGAAGCAGCAGCAGCTGCACCACAAAATCCTTTTTTTTTTTTTTGAGCCAGCCAGAATTTCTGCTAAGGACTCCTGCTGAGGACTGCCAGGGAACTGTGGGCGGCCAGAGTTGCTGGTAGCAAGCTGCATGGACACCAAGCAGTTGCTGTGAGTGAGGAGAGGAGGATCTTTGCCTGAGGTATCCTGTTCTGTTTTGAAGCCTTGAGAATGTGGGTGTTTACTACATTAACTACATGTGCCAACTTCATAACTACTGTTGATGGTTTGGGGACTCAGTTTTCTGGTATATATATATCCATCTTTGGTGCCCACCTACCATTCAACTATCACCTGGGCTCCAAGAAGCTATAGCATGTGCATTGGCCACACTCTGGTAAAACCATCTTGGCAGATTGGCTAAAAGCAGGTTAAGGGTAATAATAGACCTCAAACCCATTGGTGAGTTGGAGAGGTGTCTGCCCCAAACACATGAAGACTTCCACTGGTAGAATAGGCAAATGAGAACAATGTGTCCCAATAACCACAAAGTCAGCTGAAGCAGGTGCTGTGGAGTGCTTAGAGCTCAGACAGTGAAGACACCAATGTCATCCACTGCACCCCAGACTACCACCAGTCATCCTGACTTTTGTCTTGCCACTGAACTTCAATGACTCTGAAAGAGAGAGGTTGATAACTTTGTACAACTCTGCCTCACTTAAATCCAATTCATGTGCCAGTTAAGATATCACCCTGCAATGTCATTGGTCCTCTTTGAAAATGAAGGGTAAATGACATCAAATGTCTTCTATGTACTATGCATTGCGCTGAGCACTAAGAAAAGTGAAAGCAGTTCCTTCTCTGAAGGAGCTCACAATCTGATAGGGGAGACAACATGCAAACAACTATACACAAACAAGATATATACAGCGCAAACAGAAGATGATCTCAGAAGGAAAACATTAGCTAATTAAGGTCAATGGGGAGAGTCTTCTAGAAAGTGGGACTTTAGAGGAGATTTGAAGGAATTAGGATGGCCAAAAAGCTAAGATCTGGGTCTCTTCATTCCAGAACAGGGAGATGAATAGTCCCACTTTATTCTGCCCTTATCAAACCTGTGTGTTTAGTTCTGGGCACCAAGGTTTAAGAAGGACACTAACAAGTTAGAAGGTATCCAGAGGAGGGCAATCAAGATGTAAAAAGGCCTTGAATCTATACTATATGAATATCAGTAAAAGGGGCCAGCTAGGTGGTGCAGTGAATAGAGCACCAGCCCTGGAGTCAGGAGGACCTGAGTTCAAATCTGGCCTCAGACACTTAACACATACTAGCCGTGTGACCTTGGGCAAGTCACTTAACCCCAATTGCCCTGTCCTCCCCCCCTCCAAAAGAAAAAAAAAATAAAAAAAAAATTAATATCAGTAGAAATGAACAGGGCATGTTTAACTTAGAGAAAAGAAGATTCAGGTGGGACATGATAGCTTCAAATATTTCAAAGTTGTCTTGTGAAGGAGGAATTAATTTCTATGTTTCGCATTCAATAGCTTAGGCAAGAGCAATGGGCGGAAGTTACAAAGAAGCCAATTTAGGCTTGATGTCTGAAAAAACTTCCTGCTGATTAAAGCTGTCCAAAAGTGGGAATGGGCTGCCTAGAGAAGTGGTAGCTTTTCCCTCCTTGGAGATCTTCAAGCAGAGGTTAGATGACCACTAGTTGTGTATATTATAGAGAGAATTCCCTTCCTGGATGGACCAGCATAGATGGCTTCTAAGTTCCCATCTAAATCTCAAATTCTGTGATTCTAAGATTCCGTGATTCTCCATTTTATGTTTGCCCTTTTAATCTCAAAGGTATTTGCCTTTAAAAAAAATGCTCTGGTCTTAAAAATAGCCATTATCTTGGAATCCTAAGTAGTTGTTAAAATTAGTTCAATAAACCAAAAATATAGCTAAACTCCTCATTGAAGTTATGTCTAGAGAGTATTATTAATACCCTGAGAATTTCCTCTTAACAGTTTCCCAGTTAATGGAGTGTCTAAATCCTTGTTGATAGCCAGTAGAGGAAAATATAATTCTCTAATTCCCATACACAGTAGAAGACCCCATAGAGAAGAATGAAATAGTGACATAGCTCTCCACCAGGCTTTCTATTATTCATCAGTCAAATGCTAGAAAAGAAAAAAAAATGCATATATATGATTGAGAGACAGGAAAGGGAAAGTAATAAGCATTTCTTTTTTTAAAACAGTATTTTATTTCCCCCCTATTACATGTTAAAACTATTTTCAACATTTAGGGTTTTTTTTTCAGTTTCAAGTAATAAACATTTCTAAAGTTTTTACTATGTACCAAGTACTGCTAATCAATTTTTTACAATATTAACTCATTTGATTATGCGGAATTTATTCAGGCTCAGTATCTTTAATTGTTTCTTCTTTCTGTCTACCCCTAACAATTTGATAAGATTCCATGATGAGGAAAATATATGAACAACAAAAAAGAAAAAATTATCGTATTAATAGACTTTCAAGTAGTATATGGCAAGTTGTGTTCAATTCATGCATTTGCCATATTTATCACAACTTCATTGAAGTCCTGATGTGATTCCTCATTGTGGGATAGAAGTGAGTGTTCTTGAGAGCTATTTCAGTGGTATATACCAAGAAGGAATGGTATTGAGTCACCTGATCTTTCTATCATCCAAGAATTAGATGAGCTGTATCCAGAGAAGCAGGGAAATTTTTTGGCCACAGTAGATCTCAGAGACTACTAAGTCGCAGAGCAACTATGACATCTCTTAGTTTAGAAAGATCCTGGATGTATTAATTGTATCACAGTTGCCTTCAATCATAGAATTATAGGTTGGAGGAAAATGGAGGCTTGATGTAAAGAAAAACTTCTTCATAATTAGAGTCAACCCCAATTGAAATGGGTTGCCTTTGGAGGCAGTAAGATTCCTACACTGAAGGGCTTTAAGCCAAGACCAATGACTACTTGTTAAATGTGTGGTGGCCATTTCTTTTATAGCCTGGGTTGGACCAGGTGACTGTTGTGATCTCTTCCAATTCTGAAATTCTACTATTCTGCGATTTATAATTAGAAAAGGTCTTAGTGATCATCAAGTCTGTTCTACAGATGAGAAAACCAAAGTATAGAGAAGCCAAATAACTCACCTGAGGTCATGTGGCTAGTAACTGACAGAGCTGAGAATTAAACAAGTGCTCCTTTTATTTCTCCTGCTCAGATATTGAATATTTGCCCATCTTTGGGTGCATTTACATCTCTACTAGGTTATTGGTCCCTTTGACACAGAGATTATGTCAAACTCAAACTATGAAGGTTCCTTTACTTTGGTAGAATGTCTTCCATGCTGCAGCAGATGGTCACCACATTTTTAGTGAAGAGTTGATTATAGGTAATGTCTCCTGACTATGGTTAGCAGGAGGGGAAGTGGATAAATATTTATGTAGTGCCTGCTTTATTCCACATAATGTTCTAAGTATCTTTTTTTTTTTAACAAATATTATCTTATTTGATCAGAAGTAAATGTGTCTGCTAAAGTGTTCATTTTGTCAGGATGCAGACAGAGTTAATTGTAGGCAAAGTTAGTAAGGTCAGGGAAGTTTGTTCTAGCAGTCTTCCATATCCCCTCTTTGTGCTCCTCTGAAGATTTTTGTGCCTCTGAAAACTACCTATTCCCAGAAGGTTCCAAGGGTACCCCAAAGAGGCCTGTTCTTCCTCGTGCTTCCTAATTCTTTCTTCTTTTCTAGAAAATTCCTATAACTCGAGATCCTGATTTCAAGTAGTCTTTCAGAAAAGTGTTTGTTTAAATTAATTCACCCTGTATGAATAGTGATAGAGACTTGGTAACAGTTTAATATGTTACTCTAAGTGTTACTGTCATTTTAAGACAGAATGTCTGGAAAGGTAACCCAAAGGACCAAACCTTGAATGATGGAATTTTGAGAACTATAGCAGAGAGGTAAGAGAAATGTTTTTGGTCAGGAAGACCTTTTCAGTGCCACTGAAATCATGTTCCCTACTGTAGGTGACAACCTACTCTGCCTATACAAAGCAACAACTTTCTTTAGATACTTAGTCACAAAGTAATGATCATGACATTCCCTAGATTGAATGTTTCCCCATCTCTAGATGGCTGATAATCAATAGAACTTACTCTTTTAGCCAGGATGAGTGCTCTAGGCACAAGAAAATAGATACTCAAGATCATGAGCAAATGCCATATTGGATCTAAATTCCAGGCAAAAAATTTCTCTAAAGGAAAAAAAAACACAAGAAAGCATTTTTCCATGGAACATGTTTGTTTTGATGTGACTAGAAAGTAAGTCATGATTGGGTCTATGTGTAGGAGCCAAGAACACTCTAGTACTTATTCCTTGCTCTGGCACGGGTTGCCTAAGTTGATTGAATGAAGGTGCTTGGCTCCCCTTCTCCCCCTCCCCCTCCATCAGTTCCTGAGGCACAATGAAATTGATAACATCTAGGAAATTTTGAAAGGAATGTGCTGTCTATTCCAAGATGACATAACTGAGCTTCTGCCAGTAGGGCAGGGACCCTGTTATTTCTTCAATAGTGCTAAAAGATTTAGTGTAGTGCAAAAAAGGGGTGGATTTTGTCATCAGAGGACCTGGGTTCAAATCCCAACTCTTGCATTCAATTACCAGTATGGCTTTGAGCAGGTCACTTCCCTTTTCTGAGCTGTATTTTCCTCATCTATAAAATAATGGCATTGGATGAGATAATCTCTATGGTATCTTCTAGTTTTAAATTCTACCATTTGCATTGACTCATTTGTATTGTCTAGTAGTGCCATTTCCCCTCACAGCATTGGTGATATGGCTGACCAGGATTAGAGACAGAAATTCTGATCACAAAACAAAAGGATGCTCACTGGCCCATGTAGACACAGAAACCCTAAATTTAAACCTCATTATTATGAAATAATGAAGGTAAAATATATGATTGACTTTAAAGTCAGCTTTCTGTCCACTATGTCATACTGCTTCTAGATCCCTTAGGCAATTCTTCAAAACTGTAAGTAATAAAGAAAGTGCACATCTGCATTAGGGGAAGCTAGGTGAGTAGTGAATAGAGTACTGGGCTTAGAATAGGAAGAATTCCCTTCATGAGTTCAAATTCTGTGTCAGATATTTACTAGCTATGTGACCCTGGGCAAGTTATTTGACCCTGTTTGCCTCAGTTTCCTCATCTGTCAAATGAGCTGGAGAAGGAGATGATAAGCCATTCCAGTATCTTTGGCACAAAAACCCCGAATGGGGTCATAAAGAGACATGCCTGAACAGCAGCAACTCTACATTAGCAGAGAACCTTTTGACAAAATACAATATGGGAGATCCCCATATAAAGACGTCCTACAGCAATTCCTATCTCCTATTATTTTTATTGTTCATCTTGCTCTCCTCATCTTTTTTTAAAAGGGATTGTCATAGAAATTGTCCTGGAAAAAGTTGCTGTCCTGTCATTATTCATGCATATAGAAACATCTGCTGAGAGAGACATAATGATGATCGTCATGATAATCATACCTAGCAAAGTACTTCCTGGTGGCTAGAATCAGAAGATCGCTTTCTTTCATAAACTTCCAGAAAACAATTATTTAAACTACTAATACAGACTTCAAAATAACTGAAAATTCAGCCTTCTCAGAAAGTTTTACTGGAACTAGACCATCATCTGAGAATATGCTGTTGTCCAAACATCAAAGTGATCCATTAAAAAAAATAACTACATTTTTGATAAATGGTACCATATAAATATTTATAATTTCCAAAACTATGTACAATGAAAAACTTTCAAAATATGGAGAGTTAGATAAGCAAATCAGAAATACTTGGGAAAAGGATAACTTACATATCATCTCTGTCACCCTACCTAGTATTGGAATTGTCCTGAAGAGAGTTTCAGTGAGCCTAGATAAGATTCATTCTAGTACCTTTATTCTAGTTCATTCTAGTACCTTTATTATATTACAAAAAAGGTTTGATTTAAAAAGGTAATGTGGTTTTTAAAAAACTATGTATTTTTAGCATTTTTTAAATTTTGAGTTCCAAATTTTTTTCCTTTTAATTTGTATTTCTTTAATCAATTATGAATTAGAGCATTTTAATTATAACTATCACTAGCTTTGACTTCTACTGAAAACTGCCTGTTCATATCCTTTGACCATTTGTCAATGGTTAGTATTTTTGCAAATTTGGCTCAATTCCCTATCTATTTGAGAACTGAAGCCTTTATCAGAGAATCTTAATAAAAATTTTTTCCTAGTTACCTGTTTTTTTCTAATTATCCCTGCATTACTTTTGTTTGCAAAACCTCTTTTAATTTCATGTTATCAAAATCGATAATTTATTATTATGAAATTATTTATTTAGATGTTCTTCATTGGATCCTCTTCTTCCTATGATGATCTCTCTCTTGTTTGGGCATAGACTCTTCCCTTCTCCATTGATTCAACAGGTACATTTTCCCATGCTTTTCTAATTTACTTATGATATCACCTTTTATCAATCTTTCATCTGTTTTGACCTTATCTTGGTATATGGAGTAAGATGTTAGCCTATGCCTAGTTTCTGCCAAACTGCTTTCCAGTTTTCCTGATAATTTTTGTCAGAGTGATTTTTTCGCCTCAGAAACTTGCATTTTTAGCTTTATCACGCACTAGATTACTATGGTCCCCTACTACTATGTGTTGTGTACACAGTCTATTCCATTGTTACACCACTCTATGTCTTAGCCAATATAGATCGTTATGATGATTACCAATTTGTGATACAGTTTGAAATCTGGTACTGCTGGGCTGCTTTCCTTCACTTTTTTTTTTATTTCATTCATACCCTTTGATAGTCTTGACTTTTTGTTCTTCCAGATGAATTTGGTTATTATTTCTTTTAGCCCTATGAAATAATTCTTTGGTACTTGGATTGGCTTGGCACTGAATAAGTACATTAACTTAGATAAAATTGCCATTTTTATTATTTTTGATTTGATCTATCCAGAAACAATTAATATTTCTCCCAATTGTTTAGATTTTTATTTATTTGTGTAAAAAGTGTTTTTAATTGTATTCATAATATCCAAGTGTTTGTCTTAGCAGATAGACTCTCAAGTGTTTTACATTGTCTGCAATTATTTTAAATGGAATTTCTCTTACTATCTTGTTTTGCTGGGTTTTGTTGGGAATACATAGAAATATTTATGATTTATTTGCATTTATTTTATGTCCTGCAACTTTGCTGAAGTTGCCAATTTTTTCAACTAGTTTTTTAGTTGATTCTCTAGGGTTCTATAAGTATACCATCATATTATTTGCAAAGAGCAACGGTTTTGTTTCCTCATTGCCTATTCTAATTCCTATTTCTTTTTCTCATCTTATTGCTACCGCTAGCATTTATGATACAACATTGAATAATATTTGGTGATAACAGATAGCCTTGCTTTATCCTGATCTTATTGGGAAGGCCTCAAGTTCATCTCCATTATAGATAATGCTTACTCTTGGTTTTAGATAGATGCTAGTTATCATTTTAAGAAAGATTCCATTGATTCCTATGCTTTTGAGTGTTCTTAAGAGAAATAGGTTTTGTATTTTGTTAAAAGGTGTTTTTTTTGCATCTATTAAGATAATCATGCTGTTTTTATAATTTATATGGTCAAGTATGCTGATAGCTTTCTTAATATTGAACCAGCTCTGCATTCCTGGTGTAAATCCCCTCTGATCATAGTATATGATCTTTGTGATATATGGCTGTAATCTCCTTGTTAGTATTTTATTTAAAATTTTTACATTGATAGTCATTAGGGAAATTGGTTTATAGTCTTGCTTTTCCTGGTGTAAGTATCAAAACCATTTTTGTGTCATAAAGGGAATTTGGTAGGACTCTACCTATTTTTTTTCCAAATAATTGTTACAGTATTAGAATGAGCTGTTCTTTAAATATTTGGTAGAATTCATGTACTTGTACTAGGAGTTGTTTTTTTTTGTTGTTTTTCCCTTAGAGAGTTCATTGATGGGTTGTTTAATTTCTTTCTCTAAGTAGGCTTATTTACATATTCTATCTCCTCTTCTGTTAATCTGGGGATTTTATATTTTTGTAAATATTCATCCACTTCACTTAAATTGTCAGTTTTCCTGGCATGTGATTGGTCAAAACAGTTCCTTCATTGGGGTAACAATCTCCAAAAGACTAAATAAAAAAGAAAAATAAGAGGATACTGATGTGTCCTGTGACTGTTTCTCTTTTCATCCTTTTTTCCTTCTCTCTTCATCTCATCCTAACCATGAGTTTCTTCCAGGCTCTGCCCTTGGTCCTCCTCTCTTTCTACACTCTTTGATTAGGTAATCTCATTAGCTCTAATGGATTCAACTATCATTTCTATGTAGGTGATTCTCATATCTGTTTGTCCAGCCCTAATGCCTTTGCCCCAGTGTGTTCTGTGATCCTTCTCCCTATTCTTCTCACAACAAACCATCTCCTGATTCTGGGAATTTTCAGTGGATATCCCAATGCCTGGAATTTACTCCTGCCTCATTCCCACCTCCTAAGTTCCCTCACTTCCTTCATGTCTCAGCCAAAGCCCCATCTTCCACCTTCCATCTTTCCTAGTCTTCCTTAATCTTGATGTCTTCACTCTGACATTGTCTTGAATTTGCTTTGTATATACCCTGTTTGTACATAGTTCTTTGCATGTTGCCTCTTCCTTTAATCTTTGAAGTGCTTGAAACCAGAGACTGTCTTTTACCTTTCTTTGTATCCTCAACATTTAGCACAGTGCCTGGAACATAGCAGATGCTTGACAAATACTTGTGGATTGACCCATAAAAAAATGAGAAGAGGAATTGAGATCAGCCAGTCAATGAACATTTATTAGGAACCTATTATATGGCAGGCACTGTGCTAAGCACTAAACATACAAAGAAAGATAAAAGACAATCCCTGCCCTCAAGGAATACATACTCTAATATAGGAAAACAACACATAAAAAGAAAAAGGGGAAGGGAAATAAAGCCAGACATGCTGGATAAGAAATTATGAGATGTCTATCCTGGCCTCCCTCCTTAAATGGAAGACCTGGGAAGAGTTTTCCAAAGTCCACCCTCTATCCTCCCCAAAGAGAGGGAAGGAAGGGTCGCAGGACCAGGACGTAATGAATAATGATGTTAGTAGTTATTGTTATTATTCTTTCGCTCTCATCAGTTGAGTCAATAGGCCATAGGTAGAACAACAAACTAATGTTCACAATGCATTGTGAATATGAAAAATATAAGGAAGACATTGTAAATAATTCACATTTCACACTCTGTTGATGGTTCCACAACCTTTCAAAACCTCTTTATTTGAACAAGCAGGGGATGGAGGAGAAAAGGGGAGAAATTTTGAAGGGGAGGCCAGAACAGTAGACCCATAAAAAGCATACAGGCTCATGGAGAACTCAAGGGAAATCTTTGCGTCTTGTAAAAATAAAGCATCGGAACAAATAACTTCATGTGGCAAATAGGATACAGGAAATTCATTTCCTCCCTGGAATTCTGATGATGAAATGAAATTTTGCTCCCTGTCTGGAACAAGGAGGAGCTGCCACTGACTCACTTGAAAAGGGCTCACTGCTTTGACAAACAAGTGAGAAAACTCACACTGGATATATTTGCTTCTTAAGTATTTTTTCCTTCTGCTGTGACCCATAAAACTGATGGTGTTAATAGATTCTTGAATCAAAAGGAATAATTCCTATGTCAGGGATGTAGAAGGGGAAACCAGAGGATGAAAACAACCAAAAAAGACCATAATATTAAAAATAATAACAATAATAATGCTTACATTTAAATAGTGTGGTACAAATCATAAAGTAGTTTCTTCTCATCAAGCTAAAGGTATACAGAATGGGTATTACTGTCCCCAGTTTACAGATGAGAAAACTAAGGCCCAAGAAAAATGATGAAGATACTATCGGTACAGCCAGGCTTCAAATTTAGGCTGACTCCACATTCAGTATTCCTTCTACAAAACCATTCAGTGTCTATGAATAACATTCTTTTTAAAAAACATTTTATATATTTTTGCTTTTGGGAGGGCAGTTGGGGTAAAGTGACTTGCCCAAAGTCACACAGATAGTAAATGTGTCAAGTGTCTGAGGCCAGATTTGAACTCAGTTCTCCAGACTCCAGGGCCAGTGCTCTATTTATTCACTGTGCCACCTAGCCGCTCTATGAATAACATTCTGATCAGATACTGTGGTTGGGCCTTTTTTTTAAAAAACGTAATCTCTTTACTTCTGTTCTAGAATTATGCAGTCATAATAACACTAAAATAACTTTCTTTTTAGTTCAAGTACTTGAGAAAAAGTCTGGTATCCAAGTTAACAAGAATTGAAGTTTATTACATTTCATCTCAGACTCACGGCTCCCTTGTAGTAGGGCTACACTACAGGAATCCCTTCTAAGGCCCTTTATAGTTCAGTGAGGCCATCTTGTGAGAATTCTTTGGTAGCAGGGACCTATGATTTTAACTACCTCACCATGGTCATAAAGTTAGAAAGTATCAAAGTTGGAATCTGAACAAAAGTCATCTGACTTTCGTGTTCTTTCCAACCATACTCACATTGCCATTCTTTAAAAAAAAAATTATTTCATCAAATATTTTCCAATTACATATTAAAACTTTTTCAATCATTTTAAAAATTATTTTTTAAAAAATTGAGTTCCAGGGGCAGATAGGTGGCGCAGTGAATAGAGCACTGGCCCTGGAGTCAGGAGGACCTGAGTTCAAATTCGGCCTCAGACACTTAGCACTTACTAGCTGTGTGACCTTGGGCAAGTCACTTAACCCCAATTGCCCTACCTTCCCCCCTCCAAAAAGCAAAAAAAAAAAAAAAAAAAAAAAAGCTCCAAATTCTCTCCCTTTCCCTTAAGAAAACAACTTAATGTGTATTAAATATATGGAGTCCTGTAAAACATATTTCCAGATTAGCCATGTTGCAAAAGAAAACAAACAAAATCAAACAACAGAAATAAAAAAATGTAAAGGTATGCTTAAACCTACATTCAGAGCTCATCAGGTGTTTTCACTATGCATCCTTTGGAATTGTCTCATATCATTGTCTTGATCAGAGTAGCCGAGTCTTTTACAGTTGATCATCCTTATAGTGTTGCTGTTGTGTTCTCCTGGTTATCCTCACTTCACTCTGCATTAGTTCATATAAGTATTCCCATGATTTCATTCTGCTCATCATTTCTTATGACACAATAGTATTCCATCAAAATCATGTACTACAATTTGTTCAGTCATTTCCCAACTAATAGGCATCCCTTCAACTTCCAATTCTTTGCCACCATAAAAGATCTGCTATAAATATTTTTGCACAAATAGATTCTTTTCCTTTTTCTTTAATATCTTTGGGATTAAGACCTAGTAGTGGTATTAGTGCATTAGGCCATAGTTTTATAGCCCTTTGGACATAGTTTCAAATTGTTCTCCAGAATAGTTGCACTAGTTCACAACTCCACCAATAGTGCATTAATGTCTCTATTTTTCCACATGCCCTCCAGCATTTGTTATTTTTTTTCTGTAAAGTTAGTCAATCTGATAGGGATGAGGTGGTACCTCATAGTTGCTTTAATTTGCATTTCTCTAATCAATAGTGATTTACAGAATTTTTTCATGTTGCAATTGATAGTTTTTATTTATTCTTCTGAAAATTGCTTACTCACATTCTTTACCCATTTATCAATTAGGGAATGGCTCTAATCTTTATAAATTTGACATAATTCTCCATATAATTAAGAAATGAGACCTTAATCAGAGAAACTTGCTATAAAATTTTTGATATTACTTTATGGCTTATGGTATATTTTAGCAAAATGTAGTTTTCCTGATTATCTCTTTTATATAAGTTTATTTTTGCTTTTGCTTTGTCTGAAATTATGATTGCTATGCTTATCTTTTTTTTTTTTACTTCTGCTGAAGTGTATTAGAGTCTGCTCTAGCCCTTGGATTCTAATTTCTAATCCATTCTACTATCCATTTCCATTTTATGGATGAACTCATCTCATGCACATTCATAGATATGATTACTGTGTATTTCCACCCATTTTATTCCCCCCTAACCCCACCCTTATTTATACTTTTCTCTCTCTTTTTATCCTATTCTTCCTCAAAAGTCTATTTTGCTTCTAGCCACTGCCTTCTTTAATCTGCCCTCCATTTTATTGTCTGCCCTCCATTTTATTGTCTACTTCCCTTTTTTCTTATCCTCTTCTCCTTCTATTTCACCACTGGGTAAGATAGATTTCTATACACAACTTAGTGCATGTATATATTCTTCCCAATTCCAATTCCAATGAGGTTTAAGCATTACCTGCTGCCCCTTGCCCATTTCTCCTTCTAATTGAAAAGATCTTTCTTTCATGCCTCTTCTACGTGAGAAAATTTTCTCCATTCTACCTCTCCCTCCCTTCTCCCAGTGCATCTTTCTTCCTCATCCCTTCATTTTTTATAGATTAGTTCAACAACATCAACTCACACCAATGCCATCTGTTTATATAAATTCCTTTTAACTGATCTAATAATGACAAAAGTCTTAGGAGTTATATGAATCATCTTTACATAAAAGAATATAAATAATAAATAGTTTAACCTTTTCAAGGCCCTTATGATTTTTCTTTCATGTTTACCTTTATGTGCTTCTCAAGTCTCTTGTATGAATGTCAAGTTTTCTATTTAACTCTTGTCTTTTCATAGGAAATACTTGAAAGCCCTCTATTTTATTAAATATCCATTTTTCCCCAAAAAAAAATTATACTAAGCTTTGCTAGGTAATTTATTTTTGGTTGTAATCCTAGCTCCTTTGCCTTCTGGAATATCATATTCCAAAAACCTTTACTCCTTTAATATGGAAGCCCGTAAATTTTCTGTGATCCTGACTGTGATTCCAAAATATTTAAATTGTTTTTTTTTCCCCCTGACTATTTCAAGTATTTTCTCTTTGACCTGGGAGTTCTGGAATTTGGCTAAAATATTCCTGGGAGTTTTCATTTGGGGATCTCTTTCAGGAAGTGACCAGTGGATTCTTTCAATGTCTATTTTACCCTTTGGATCTAAGATATCATGGCAGTTTTTCTTGGTAATTTCTTGAAATATAATGTCCAAATTCTTTTTTTATCATGGTTTTCAGGTAGTTGAATAATTCTTAAATTATCTCTCCTCTATTTTCCAGGCCAGTTGTTTTTCTGATGTTATATTTCACATTTTCCTTTTTTTTTAATATCCTTTAAAAATTTTTTTTTCTTTTTGCTTTTTGGAGGGCAGTTGGGGTTAAGTGACTTGCCCAAGGTCACACGGCTAGTTTTTGTGGTAAGTGTCTGAGGCCGGCTTTGATCTTAGGTCCTCCTGACTTCAGGGCTGGTGCTCTATTCACTGCACCACCTAGCCACCCCTTTTAATATCCTTTTGATGTTCTTTTATTGATTCTTGATGTCACATAGCTTGCCTGATTCTAATCTTTAAAGAATTATTTTCTTCAGTAAGTTTTTGGGCCTCTTTTTCCATTAGACCAAATCTGTTTTTTTAAGGTTTTTTTTCTTCAAAATGTTTTTCTGCTTCTTTCCCCAAATTTCCCTCTACCACTCTTATGTCTTCCTTTAACTCTTTCAGGAATTCTTGTTGAGTTGGAGTCCAGTTAGTATTTTTTTTCTTTAAGGATTTGGTTGTAGCTGTTTTTGCCTCACTGTCTTCTGAGTTTGTGTCTTGGTGTTCATTACCACCATAGTAGCTTTCTTATGGTCATATTCTTTTTTAGTTTGTTTGTTTTCTCCTTTTTCCAGTCTGTTTATTGATTTTGAACTTTACATTAATGTTGGCTTTTGCTCTCTTGGGGCTGCAGACACAATATCCGAAGCTTCAAGCTTTTTTGTGTTACAGTTTTCAGAGTTAATTCTGGGGATCTGCAAGTTTTCCAAGGTGATGTGATCCAGGGAGAATTGCATTCACTATTCTTTTGCTCTTCACTCTGGTCTTTATCCAGGAAGGGCCCTTGTTTTCCTACAGCCACAAGTGATAGCACTGTTCTTGACCCTGAAACTGTGACCAGGTCCTCTCTTCCATTGTGACTGACCACAGGCACTCCTCTCTGCCTTGGAACTGTGGCCAAGAACTGCAAATGATCAAAAAAGTTGCCAAACAGTACTATTTGTATCCAGTGCCAGCAACAGATCCCTTGTCATCTTCTTCTGACCAACTCTCTCATCACCTTACTGTCTTCTGGTTGAGAACTGAATTGCTGCTAAAGTGGCAGTGGCCATTGTCTATGCCACTGCATGTATGTGCTCTGGACAGGCCTCCATTCTGGCATCAAAGACCTCTCCTGGAGACTAAGATGTCTTAGGCCAGAAAACTGTCTCACCCGGACCTTTTGTTGGCTCTGGCTCTACCACACTAAAATTTGATTTGAGGTGTTCTGTTAAAGTTGTTTGGAAGGGAATGTTGAAATTGTTAAGCAGAGCTGTTTCCTGTAATCTTCCATCTTCTTACGTAGTTATTTTAATTAATAAAGTTTTATATCTCCTTTTCCATTCAACCAATTGCATTTTTAAGGTATTATTTTCTTCAGTGTTTTGGTGCCTCTTTTACTAAGCTCTTAATTGTATTTTTATAATTTTATTCCTTTGCTTTCTTTGCCTAATTTTTCCTCCACCACTCTAATTTTGAAACTCATTTTCTTTAGCTCCTCCAGGAATTCTTGTTGGTCTTTATCCAATTCATATTGTTTTTCCTTTGAGGCTTTCTTGTAGCTCTTTTGACTTCACTGTCTTCTTCTGAGTTTGTGTCTTGATCTTCCTTGTCACCATAGTAGCTTTTTATGGTCAGGTTATTTTCTTTTTGCTGTTTGCTCCATTTTCCATCCTATTCTTTTATTTGAATTTAATGTTGGGCTCTGTGGTAGGGAGGCACTGTCTCAAGCTTTAGGCTTTTTCACATTTCTGTTTTCAGAGCTAGTTCAGTGCTTCCAAGGTGATGTGATCTGGGGAGAGGTGCAGCCTCTGTTCTTCCGGTCTGCCTTCTAGTCCTCACCCAGGAAGAGGCCCTGATCCCTTGGGAAGGCAATAAATCCTACTCCTCATGACCCCTGTTCCTTTGGGACCAGAAAAAATACTGTTCCTCAGGGTTTCTGTTCCCTTGGGACCAGAAGTGATACTATTCCTCAAGGTCCTTGATCCCTTGGGACCAAAAGTGATGCTGCCCCGTTAAGGCCTTTGTTCCCTCTTGACTAAAAATGCTTCTTTCCCACTTATGACCCAGAAGTGAGTACAGGCAATGGAGTTGCTAGATAGCATCTGGTCTTGTGTCCAGTGTTATCACAGGGGTTTCCCATCCTCTCGTTCTAACCAGTTGCCAGATCCCCTTACCTAACTTTCTAGTTTGAGAGCTCCTGAAGCTGCTTCTTGTTTTCTTGCCACATTCAATTTGAGGAGTTATTTTAAATTTGTTTGGGAAGAATGTTTGGAGAACTCAGCTGAGTGATTTCTCTATTCATCCATCTTGGCTTTCCAGAACCACATGGCTATTCTTTAAAAAGAAATGAACCCGTACCAGTCAGGTAAGATACATATCAACAGTATTCTAGATAAACTTATTAGAAGGGAACTGCCTTCTGCAATGAAGACCGCATCTTTGCCATCACATAATTAACTAAAAGGTGTAGAGAATCTAAAATCCAAATGTGCTAGTGTTTGCTAGGCATAAAAAAGCATTTGATTAAAATACTGCCTTAAAAATTCTCCTCAAACATGTCTCCCATGAATATGCTAAAAAGCATCGATTTATTGGTTATCACTCAATCTGGACTTCTTTTTCATACTTGATTAAGTGATTTATTCCATCATCTGGAGGAGAGTCCACATTTGCCAGTTCTTTCAGGGCCCCCAAAATCTTGTTTATCTGGGCCAAATGACTTAAATTCAATAAGCACAGTCAGGTGCTATCTCCTTACTTATCTTGGGTATCAACTCCCTGTTAATCAATTTCCTCTTACTTTAATTCTTCAGGGAAAACAAGAAGAAAATAAAAATTTAGGAGCCCTGCCTTCTCTGTGTTTTCAGTTATCACTATCCTACCTACTCCAGGCAAATCATTTATCCCTTCTTTGAGCTTTCTTCCCCTCCTGTTGTTACTACAAAAAAAGCAACAACAAAACATTTTATTGTACTTACCTTCCCACAACAGTCTCTGTTCATTGTGAGTTTTAGCCTTCCTGACACATTTTATGCTCTTATATTCATCTTCTGCTACCTAGTCCTGCTCCTGCTTTGTTTTATTGGTATGTTTCTTGTGTATCCATATCCATATCTTCCAGAAAAGCCTATTTTACCCTCCTCATTGAGCTTTTCCCCCTCTGTCTTAAAAATTTCCTTCTTGAACATCTCCTGCCCCTCCGGCCTGACTTCCTCTGAAACATTTCAGTCCATTGGAAATACGGAAAAGGAACTTTATCTTCTGTCTTTGGTCATTCTATAGTTGGAGAATAGCATAAGCAAAAAATAAAACAAGGTCTATGCTAGGCCTAACACTGGATCAAACAGATGGAAAAATTGTTGGTAAACAGACTTGGTTTTTGTCATTTCTGTTCTCCCTCTTTCTATAGCCTTATCTTTTAATATCCCTTCCCCCTGATCCATTCCACCCTAAAATCAATGTGCTTATTTCTGTGTTATAACAACCCTATGCCGGCCCCTCTATAAAAATCAGCTTATAGGAAAGGACCTGATCAACTCGAAAAAAAAAATACATGAAGCAACTAAAAACAAGTTAAATTTTCTCTTTTGGGGATTATCCAATTTTTTTTGAGAAAAAGAAACTCTACTGAGAATTGAGTTAAACATTCCTTCTAGGGGAAAAAATGTACTTATGCTTAAAAGTGGCTATAATATCCATCATCTTGGATATTATGACTCAGCAATCTCATTGGATCATATACTCTACACTCCCATGGATATCAATGAAATAAAGGATACATATATACCAAAATATTCATTACAGCAATTTTGTGGTAGCAAAGAAATGGAAGCAAAATAGGCACCTATAAATTGAGAAACAGCTAAAAAACATTGTGGCATATTAATATGATAGAATATTATTTCCCAGAAAAAAATGAGGAATTCAGAGGAACTTGACCTTTTCTGTATTGATAAGGAAGGCATAGATATAGAAATTAATGCGATTTTAAACCAAAAAGAATCAAGAAAAGATGCTAGTTTTGGAATTTCAGGAAAGACCAGGGTAGATGATGATGGTATTTCATAGACAAGAACATGTTGGCAATCCCTGAAAACACATTAAATATGGAACTACTTCTACCAAGGCTCTAGTTCTGACCCTAGCATTGAATGCTGACAAACTTTGACCTTATCATCTAACTTCTCTGGACCTTAGTTTCCTCATCTGCAAAATAAATTTAGACCTGATGATTTTTAAGATCTCCTTCAACTCTAAAATTACACGATTTTGTTATTACTTGGGCTCTTAAATCTACTCTGTATGTAGTTCATTTATTTTCACATAGAGTTCTATGTAGATGTTTCCACTGTAAACCAAAAACTAATTATGGAGAAAGGAGGGGGCAGAGCCAAGATGGCAGTGTAGAAGCAACAAGGCTCTGCATCTCCTACACAACCACCCTAAACACCCATAAAATATGACTCCAGACAAAAACTAGGACTCTCAGACTCACAAAAATACAGAAAACACATCTCTTGCGGAAGGCAGCTCAGCAGCAGGGGCTCATTGCGGTGGACCAGAGCCAAGGCTGGCACAGCCTGAAGCCAAGACCGTGGCCAGGCCCAGGGCACTGGGAAGGAGCCGAGCAGAGCAGAGCTGTGCAGCAGCCAGTCTGCAGGAGAGAAGATCTACAGCCTCCAGCACCTTCACATCTACTAAGGTGTGAAAAACAGGGACTGGAGAGGGGCAGCTTTGCAGGAGAGGCTCATCCAGCAGGCTGGCAGGCAGGAAGCCGAGACCAGCCCAGCCCAAAACCACAGCCACAGCCAGGCCAGGCCCCAGGGCAGCCAGGAAGAGCCGAGCCTCCCAAGCCACAGCATGAGTCTACTTCAGAGAAGATCTAAAGCACCTGAGGGGATCTTCAAATCCAGCAAACCATGAACAGGGACGGTCAGTGAAAGTGAAACTTTGAAACTTAATTTGAGGGAAGACAAACAGTTCGGCCAAATCTGCCCCTGGGCAAGGAAGCAGTGGGGGAAGGGCAGAAACTGCTGGAACCATGGAGGCCCCCACTGAGCTGTTTCAGAGCCCCTGGCCTGTGGACTCTACAGGAGGGCTGAGTCGATTGATCAGGGCCAAGTACTCTTGCATTGAGCAGCCTGGATCCGGATTGTGGTCTTGGGTGGTGGTCCTGGGGTGCACTTTCAGCAAGCCAAAGCTGGGGAAACTTGCAATACCCCCCTAGTAGCTCCAGCAGTTGGGAAAACCCCAGCGATTTGGAACAGAGCTTCCCGCCTTGGAAGCAAAGTTTCACAGAGCTAAAAAAACCAACTAATTAATTGACTGGCCAACATGAGGAAAAGGAAGCAAAATAAGAACAGCAATAAAACTCTAGAATCCTTTTTTTATGGACAAAAAGGATCAAAACATGGAATAGGAGGAAAACAACACAGTCAGAATTCCCACACCAAATGCTTCCAAGATACTTGAAGAATGCCTAAAAATTATACATCAACTAAAAAAGGACTTTGAAAACCAAATAAGAGTAGTGGAGGAAAAATTGGGAAGAGAAATGAGAACAATGCGAGAAAATCATGAAAAGAGAGTCAACAACCTGAC